>JARQOC010000011.1:95341948-95787263 GCA_033576535.1 Allobates femoralis | reverse complement strand
GAAAAGGGCTTGCTTGAGTATGATATGCCAGATTCATTACTAGTCTCACTCCACTTATTAAATTTGGGGTGTCTTCTGAGTGGTGTGCTCCTTGCCAGAGGCGGGAGGAGCACTCATGTTGAATTTGATGATCCATGGTCGCTCCTCCCAAGTATCGCCCATCTCGATGGAGCTGCTTCAAGCTAGCATGCACATGACAAAGGTATAACTATGTTTGTCTGGGAACTTACTATCTACCTTATGGAGACAGCGAAGTAGGTGAGGAGATTGTAGCCACTTCCCTCCTCTCAGATATATGCAAATTTGCACTTCTTTAAGGAAGTGGAGAAACTCCAGTGCCGCATTTAAGCAGCTCCTCAAAGTCATAATCGCTTTCCAACAAGCTTTTAATATGACTAAGGGATTTGTGCCAGATCAGAACCCCGTGTCTGTAGTTTGGGGTTCTGATCTGGCACAAATCCCTTAGTCATATTAAAAGCTTGTTGGAAATCGATTATTACTTTGAGGAGCTGCTTAAATGCGGCACTGGAGTTTCTACACTGCCTTAAAGAAGTGCACATTTGCAACTATGTATGTGTGATTTCAAAGTGCTCAACAAATAGCAAAGTTTCAATGCTTGTTATGTGAGTTATCTGGAGCAAAGTTTTGATGAGTCAGGGCATATGTGTTTTTAAACTCTACCACATGTTTCTATTCCATTCTAAATGGTCACAAGTCTCATTCTCGACTGCTGGATTGGATTACTGCTCTTTTTAAATTAAACAATACTTTACATTCCTACTTTCTTTTTTTTGCACAGACGTTGATGCGCTTGTGGACTTGGCTCCTTGCGGATCTGCCTTTTTAATGCAATGAATCTGTAAACTGAAAGATATTTTGATGTGAAAACTTGTTCCTTCCTCTGAGTAGTGAACATATGAGATTGTCCGCTACATGGCAGAGGAGTCTTTTTAACCTGAAGCTTTATACAAATGTCACATGACAAGTTATTGTCTGATCTACTTTTCTATATGAAGCAGGAATGTATTATTTTCTTTTAACTAGATGATGTTCTCAGAGCCTGAGACATTCAAGATCCAGATCCTGCCTACTGTGCAATTTTACATGGCTGTTTTCATTGAATTGTATCCTAAAACACTTTACCACAATGGTAGTAATCAACCTTTATCATGCAGAGAGCCACTTCAGCAATGAGCCTCAGAGCTGCTTTCAATTGTTCTTTTGTTTTAGGCTTGTCATTTCAGCTTTGCTCCATTTTCTATTAACCAGTGCCTTGCTGGATTACTGTTTTCAGGTATACCTTCAAAGCACCATGAAGGATATTGGCAGTGGATATTCAACTAGCAAAAGCTTTTTGTGGGAACACAACTTCTCTCTGACATTCGCAGATGATCATTCAGATTTAGATGATTAGTCCAAAGAACAAAAAGGATGATTGCCAGGAATAGGAAAATCATTCCACCTGAGACGACAACTGTGCATGAAGCTGGGCATTGTGGGAAATCTGAAACACCTGCCTATTTGGCTTGCACTATATGCATGCACTAATTATAGGGCAGTGCATGCTGGGAGATAGAGTTGAACATGAACAATAGAATCATAGACAGTTCTGGGCTGATCCATTGTGGTCTTATTTCCAGTATTTATCATGCCTCTACTATGGTGACTTCCCCTTGTTTGTGGCTTTATTTCTATAGATGTTTTGATCTTTTCATAAAATGTAGATATATATATATCTCAATACAACATTCTTTTTCCAAACCGTATTTCATCTTCTGAATAGTTTTATCAGGAAAACAAGTCTTGCACATGGAGGCTAAAATAATGATGAGAAAGATAACAGAAAATATGAAAACTGAAGGCTGGAAACTGCTAAAGAGATTTATCTGAAATGAGCTGCGGGTGTCCTCCATTAGTGGAACACTTCTAAGCCCCCTCTGTGATTTGGACATTTTTCATTTAGAGACTGTGTGGAACACACTGTCCGCATTCATCTAAGTTTCTCTAAATGGTTATTCATTTAGCTAATGCCACAGAATCCATATTAAGGGATCGCTCACATTATCGTATAGCATCTAATGACTATCTCATAGAATCAGATGCTCTATGATAATGATACTGTGTTGCGAGCGTACCCAAGCATTATTCACTGTACTCAGAATCTCTCACATGTGACAGTCGGAGCATGGGTGAGGAGAAGATACAGAGATTAATTTTTTCATCTTCTCCATAGTCTATCTCGACATACTTTGGACTGCACTTGGATGTGATATGAATGCAGTCCAATGTTTTGCATGCACCCATTGACTTGAATGGGAGCACGCAGGCTGAGATATGGTGCCAATTGCAGCATGCAGCAATTTTTTTTCTCATGGCAAGCTGGTGTCATTGCATCTCCATGAAATCTTGCACATGCACACGGCTCATTTCAGCAGTGTCAGTGCACCTCAAAAGCTGGGTGTAGGCTTTCCAGCTTCAGAGAAGAGCACTGCACATGACTGAAAGTGCAGAAGTGTATGGACACTGCTGATATGATCCTTGCACATGCGCAAGATTTCTAGGAACTGGCAATAACCTGACTCTTAGGCCCCTTTCACATCTATGCGTCTGCTGCGTTTTGCTTCATTTGCGTTTTCATGCGTTTTTACCGCAAAAACGCATCAAAACGCATGCGTTTTTGTCCCCATTGATTTTAATGGAAACGCATGAAAAACGCATGCAAAATCGCATGTAAAAACGCATGAAAACGCAAATGAAGCAAAATGCAGCAGACGCATAGATGTGAAAGGGGCCTTAGAAATCATGTAATCACACCCAAAGCGGTGTGATAACATGTAATGAAGGCTGACTAGTCTGTGGAAACAACGCCCAATCTACTCAAGGCCTAATTAGCATAAGGAAATTGCAGGTTATAAATGCTTTTTATTATCATTCATTTTAGTAAATAGTATCCTAAGGCAACAGCAAACTCCCACGTCATTACAAGTTTTAAGCCTCTGGATATAAAGAGGAATATTTTCATTCACTGGTAACAAACAGATACTGAAAATAGTGAGAAATAGAGACAAAGCATATTAGAAAGTTACATACAGTAATTTTCCATTATGCTTGGTAGGTCCCCTGTGACCGGAAACCAGTGAGAGAGACTAGCGTGGCGCAGCCTCCAAGTGCAGTTACTAATAATTAATTTTATGTATATGTATCTGCTCACCTGCTGCAGATGGTGAACTAGTCCTAATGGTACCGTTACACGGGGTGATCTCTGCGGCGATGTTGCCGGCAACTTAGGGGCATGGCTAAGTAGTGGCAACATCGCTCATGAGTTGCTGCGTGTGACAGGGCGATAATAAGGCGATAAGTTGCCTAAGCAACATTGCCAGGTTTCCCAACATGTTAGGAAACCTCGCAATGTTGCTCAGGAGATCTGCCTGCATTGCCTTGTGTGACGCTGCAACTGCGATGTTGCCGGTAACTTCCCCCATAGACTCCCATGTTATCGATCGCTGACAGGGTAGAGTTTAACCCTGGTTGCGATAGATCGGAGATGCGTGGCCGGCGATATCGCTGCATGTGACATCGCAACAGCAACCATGGCATTGCGCCAAAAGAGTGCACGCTCCCGTGAGTTGCCGGCAACATCGCCGCAGAGATCGCCCCGTGTGACGGTACCATTGGATTCAACCTGGATCAACAGTTGGAAGCCTTTTCTTCTTAGTGTTCTTATGATCCGTGGGGCGTGCAGCTCACTGTGGATAGCCATGTGCTGATCTAGCCTAGATCCATATAGGTATATTGGATAAATAATTGGGTAAAAAATCCAACCTCAGAGGGATCCTAAATTTTTAAGGAATCAGTCCTGCTCCAAAAAATCTTTCAACAACATTTATTAGAACACAGGACAAAACTTCTGTGTTCTAATAAATATTGCTGAAAGATTTTTTGGAGCAAGATTAATTCCTTAAAAATGTAGTATCCCTTTGAGGTGAAGCACCGCATTGGTTGGATTTTTTTCCCTAAGGGCCGCTTTACACACACCAACTTCTGTGACCAACTTCTGAACAGATCTCTGGTTGAAGTGAAATCATGGACACATTGTTCCATTTTGTGGCTGTGTACTAATGGAACAATGTGTCCATGATTTCACTGCAACCAGAGATCTGTTCAGAAGTTGGTCACAGATATCTGTGTGTGTAAAGTGGCCTTGACTACGCATTATAAAATGATTAGGATTAAAGGGGGACTGTCAGCTACTTTATGCCCCCCGAGCTATCACTATCTGTCCATGCAGCTTCCTAATACTATTCTAAGCCTCCCTGTCTGACCTAATACTGTACTGTAATAGTGGAGAAAAATTATTTATTTACTTACTATTCGAGATTGTAATTAGGCTCCGTGTAGACATTGTGGCTGTTCTCTCCTGGTTCATGTCCCCCAGTGTTCCCTGGCTATCATGCACTAGTGAGTGTGATTACCCAATGTACAGCACAGGTCCTGCCTAAACAGTATTCACTCCTTGTAGGTATGACGTGACGGCTGTGTCATTTCTGGTCCTGTGAATTGTGGGGGATTATTGGGTGTACTGGCCGGTTTTAGTTCATGCCGCTGCATATTCTGAAGCCGTCCAGTATACCCAATTACTCACCCACATTGCACAGGACCGGAAATGGCACAGCCGTCACGTCATACCTACAAGGAGCGTATACAATTCAGACCAGGAGCATGCTCTTACTCAACACCTCTTAATCGTAGGCATATAACTATGGCGGCCGTCACACGCACAGATATCTCTTGCGATATTGTAAGCGATCACGTGCACGCGCAATCGCTTACAATATCGCTCACATCGCTGGTGAGATGTCACACAGACAGACTCACCAGCGATGTGGATCCGCGATCTCGCTGGTAACTATGGTACACATCGGGTAACTAGGCGCCGCGCGTCGCTTAGTTACCCGACGTGTACCATAGTTACCATCTCCCAGCATAGGATCTGCGCTGGGAGATCGTTCATCGTGGTGTTATACACCATGATGAAGCAGATCGTGGCATCTTTCATCGCTAGATGTGAGCTCCGGAGCTCAGATCAGCGATGTCACGATCAAGCGATTTCACATCGTAAATCGCTTGATTACATGCAACGATTTCTTGCCCGATATCGCTTAAGCGATCAAAAAGGAGATCGCTTAAACGATATCGGGCAAGAAATCGTTGCGTGTGACGGCCGCCTATGATATCCCTTCGATTAGGAGGCTTTACCTCAGAACCTGTCTGGCAGGCCCAAGGGGGTTTCTCTGTAACGCTTTTATGGACAAGTATGTATCAGTAAAGACTTTGCTTTATAACCGAAGAAAATAAGCACCTGTACTTTATGTCACCCCCACCTCATTGCTAGACTATGCCATCATTGTAAATAAGCACCTGTACTTTATGTCACCCCCACCTCTCTGTTAGATTGTAAGCTCTTATGAGCAGGGCTGTCATTATTTTGCTCTAATTATTGTATTATATTATGCTTCATATTATATTGTATTGTTTTTGCTATTGTATTGTATTTTCTAATAGTTTCTTATGATTGCACATGAACTTTGTATTGTGAAGCGCTGCGGAATTTGTTGGCGCTATATAAATAAAGATTATTATTATTATTGTTATTATTAATAAAAGTGGCACTGGTTTTGGTTTTCCTTTATGCTGCACCGGTGGAAGCCTGCCATTATGCAGGATGCCTGGGAGTCCTGTGGGTGTATGTTGGTGAGCGGACTATCCCGTTTCCCTTCTCTGGATATAATATGCTCACAGACAGCTGATGGGAATTCTGCAGCTTGTGGAAGTTTATTGAGGCCTGAGGAGGCTGATTTGTGCTGAGTGTATTATTACCATGTCACTATAGGAAAAATCTCCTTTGTATTAATGAATTGGACCCTTGAAGTTTCTCTATAGTGACTCAAAAGTTGGACACAGAGTTCACTTTAGCTGATGTGCATTGTGGGTAGTATGTCCAGATTTTGTTATACTGTTATCATGTCATAAACAGGCTCCTTATTTCTTTATATGTTTCTCACAGATAGGGTGACATGTACAAGATGACAAGTCCACCTAATCAGCCATATGTGCATAGATTGGCTTATGTCTGAATAGCTTTGAGTACTCTATTATCTGGAAACACAGACTTTCACTGGTCATACACATGGCCACAGCAGGAGAGCTGTAGGATGACACTCAAGTGGCCAGCGGTAATCTCCCCATAAGGGTGGACACTTGTCTGAACTGCGTATTTATTTCAAGAGGGGGAAAGATAAAATCATATGACAGACACCTTTTACAACGCAGTCAGTAGAGATCTCCCTGAATTAGCTTAATATGCGTGGGCATCCTGTAAAGCCCATACCTGTAGATGCCCAGAGAAACAGAATTATATCCTTTATTGGTTGCCACTTATTAAATTATTTTTCATATTTTACTCCATTAAAAACAAATGATAATATTGGGAAACCAAAATTAAAGCATTAATGCTTTACATTTTTTTCAATTGGTGATTATTTTGGTATGGCACATTCCCTTTAAAAGGAATGTACCCTCAGAAAATGACCAACTATTTAAATCCCATTGCACAGATTACACATGCTTTTTTTCATATCACAATATACAGTTGTGGACAAAAGTATTGACACCCCTGCAATTCTGTCAGATAATACTCAGTTTCTTCCTGAAAATGATTCCACTCACAAATTCTTTGGTATTATTATCTTCGTTTAATTTGTCTTCAATGAAAAAACACAAAAAGAATTGTCCTAAAGCCAAATTGGATATAATTCCACACCAAACATAAATATATGGAGCCAATTATACTATATGGAAGTCATTAAAATATTTGGAGGGCTCTGTGGGGGCAGGATAATACTTTCAGGGCTATGATGGAGCCTTTATACTTTATGGCGGGGTATTTGAGGGCTGTGTTAGGGTCTATTATACAGTGTGAAGAGGTTTAGGGACCATTATACTATATGGAGGGCTGTGAGTGGGTCACCCCATAGCCCTCCATATATTATAATGCACCCCCATAGTTCTCCATATATTACAATGCACCCCATAAACCTACAAATATTATAAAGCACCGCCATAGCCCTCCATATACAGTAATATAATGCACCATGCATAGTCCTCCAAATACTATAATGCATCCCCCATAGTCCTCCATATAGCATAATGCACCCCATAGCCCTCTATATACCATACAGCACCCCATGTACAATATAGCACCCCATATATAGCACCGCCCATATACAGCACAGGAGCCCCATATACAGCACCCCCATAAACAGCACAGTATCCCCATATACAGCACCCCAATATACAGCACAGCTGCCCATAAACTGAACAGCACCCTCATAAACTGCACAGTACTCCCATATACAGCACAGAAGCCCAATATACAGTACAGCACCCCATATACAGAGCTCCCCCATATACAGCAGAGCTCCCTCATACACAGTACCCCCATATACAGCATCCCAGCCCTATGTACAGCAGCCCCACATACATAAGTGCACCCCGATATACAGCAAAGCCCCACCAGATACAGCAGAGCACCCCATATACAGCACCCCAGCCCCATATAAGCAGAGCCCACCCATATACAGCAGACACCCCCCATATACAGCACCCCAGCCCCATATAGAGCAGCCCCACATACAGCAGAGCCCCCCATATACAGCAGAGCTCCTCCATATACAGCAGAACCCCCATATACAGCAGAGCACCCCATATATAGCCCCTCAGCTCCATCTACAGCAGACCCCCCATATACAGCAGAGCCCCCTCATATACAGCACCCCAGCCCTATATACAACAGAGACCCCCGTATACAGCAGAGCACCCCCATATACAGCAGAGCCCCCATATACAGCAGAGCTCCCCCGTACACAGCAAAGCCCCATATACAGCAGAGCCCCCTCCCATATACAGCAGAGCACCCCAGCCCCATCTACAGAAGAGCCCCTCCAATATACAGCACCCCAGCCCCATATACAGCACCTCCACATACAGCAGAGCCCCCATATACAGCACCGCAGCCCCATATACAGCACCCCCATATACAGCAGAGCCCCCCTCCCATATACAGCAGAGCCCCCCATATACAGCACCCCAACTCCATATACAGCACTCCCACATACAGCAGAGCCCCCCATATACAGCACCCCTGCCCCATATACAGCACCCCCACATACAGCAGAGCACCCCCGTATACAGCAGAGCTCCTCCATATACAGCAGAGCCCCCCATATACAGCAGAGTCCCCCATATACAGCCCCTCAGCTCCATATACAGCACTCCCACATACAGCAGAGCACCCCATATACAGCACCCCCATATACAGTGCCCAGCCCCATATACAGCACTCCCACATACAGCAGAGCCCCTCATATACAGCACCTGGAGTCCCGATGAACACAGGGTCACTTGATGCAGAGGTAGAATGACTGCTGGATTGACCAATCATCACACTCCGTGGTTCCAGGAGGCGGACGCTGAGGAGGCAGAGCCTATTGCTGCTGTATTGAAAGTAGAAGCAGCCAGGAGCCTTTTTGCTCCCCAGTGCCGACCGCAGCTGCTCTATACAGTCACTGACAACACACACAGGATTGCAGGAGCACGGCAGCATGTAATCTGACTGCAGGGGGCGGCGCCGCTCTTCCGCCCCCTGTCTTCAGGGACTCATTGCTGCCTGAGCAGAGTGCTCATATTGCCTTATTGATGATGTGGTCCTGGGTGTTACATCACCTAATGTGAAGGGTGAATATTGTGTTATCAGTATCTCTAAACCTGTCTCTGATAATAATAAGACTGCTGTGTAAAAGTGTTTAATTAACTGATTAACTAGGAGCATCTGACAAGTGGTGTGCATCTGCTTCCACCACAATAAAAATCTTACTCCAGTCTTTGACCGGAATAATATTCCTGGAGTAAGGAAAGCCATATCATTATGATTTATAAAAAGCTGTAGCATTGTGTCCCTATACTGACACATTATTGTCCATTATTGAAGAGCAGGAGAGACTGGCGTATAAAAGGCCAAAAGTCTAAATATTTTTGAGTTCTGCCAACATTTTGCGACTTCTCAAAGCAATTTATGCCAGAATTCTCAGCACCCATTGTAAAAATTGCAAAATGTCAATACAAACAATAGGTTATTTTCTGATGGTAAATTCCCTTGAATTCAGTGTTCAAAACCCAAGGTTATGTACCGTATATAGATTTGTAGTAATGCACTTTCATCCCATGACGTTTTTCAGTTTTCACAATTAATGGTTAATGTAAAAAGGGGAAAAAAAGGGAAAAACTAAACAAATATAAACTGCCAAACCAATAAGTATAAAATAAAAGAAGGAGGGGGAACAAGAGGCGCAATAGTGCCCTATCACTATGGCACTAGGAGTAAAGTGGTGAAAAAAGGGATCCACTCACCTGGAGCAGTTGTGTAACCCACAACCGGCTTGAAGGCGTATTTAGTGATTTATTTCTGGATGGCTGCTGCAGGACTTCCACCGTCCACTCATATGTGGAGATATGCCGAATCGTGGGGAAGAAAATGGTGTGTCACGGTCCGCGCTGCCAAATAACATCCACTCCGAAAAATAATGCACTTGAAGATGGAACTTCAAAGTAACGTTTTTATTGCTTCCTACGCGTTTCGGTGCCCTCCTGGCACCTTCCTCAGGGATCCCTGAGGAAGGTGCCAGGAGGGCACCGAAACGCGTAGGAAGCAATAAAAACGTTACTTTGAAGTTCCATCTTCAAGTGCATTATTTTTCGGAGTGGATGTTATTTGGCAGCGCGGACCGTGACACACCATTTTCTAAACCAATAAGTAGTTATGTACATTTTCATAACATAAACCAATGGATGACATCCCAGGAAAGATATTGTTACATTAGGAAATAAAGCTCACAAACTCCAGCACTTTACAACAGTGGATACTCGTAGATAAGAGTTCACTTGTGCAATGTCAGACCTTGCTGAGAGGAGGTTTCCATGGTTGTTTTTCAAAGACAAGAAGGAACACTTTTATGATAACCATTTGCTTTGACTGCGATAATGTGCTGTAGGATATTGCAGCTTCTACTGAATATACATTTAAATAAACAAATGGAGAAAAAGGAGATATACGCTTCAGTATTGCAGCACGTTTACGGATTTTAATTCATCCTTTTTTTTAGGCACAGAACAAGGAGGCAATTAATTGAACTGCTTGGTGCAGTGGTAAAGCAAGTTACAAGAAACACATCACATGCACTTCAAGAACATAAAAAATCTTCAGAGCACACAGGGTTACAACAAATTAACAAGTACAGTGTGTCACATAAGTAAAGCGCATACAATCTATAGGGGATATTAAGGGTCCAATTTCAGACCTTCATACTTTATATTATACCCACCGTTTAGAAAGTGCTATACCAGGCAGCACCAGGACACAAGAGGGAGACCCCAGTCCCACTCCAACGTACGTTTCGTGACCCCCAGATGGCGCGACCACTGCTAATTAGTGGGGTCACGAAACATACGTTGGGGTGGGACTGGGGTCTCCCCTCTTGTGTCCTGGTGCTGCCTGGTATAGCTTTGGCAATATGGGTAACTTTTCATTGCACTTACTGTGATTGCTTTTTTGATCCAAATAGAGCCTATATTTTATAACTTGTGCAAAGTGGATCTCTATCTGGTATAGCAGTTTCTAAACTGTGGGTGTAATATGAAGTATGGAGGTCTGAAATTGGACCCTTAATATCCCCTATAGATTGTATGCACTTTACTTATGTGACACACTGTACTTGTTAATTTGTTGTAACCCTGTGTGCTCTGAAGATTTTTTATGTTCTTGACGTGCATTTGATGTGTTTCTTGTAACTTGCTTTACCACTGCACCTACCACTTTAACTGCCTCCTTGTTCTGTGCCTAAAATAAAAGGATAAATTATAATCCGTACAAGTGCTGCAATACTGAAGTGTATATCTCCTTTTTCTCCAGTTGTTATTTAGCTATGAGTAGCTTCATGAGGAAGGGCCGCAATTTTGTGACTTCTGTCCTCGTTATGCCTTTGAATCTCTATGTTTTGAATATACATTTAACAGCGGCAACCATAATGGTAAATAATGAACCTTTTACAAGGTGACAAGATGTAACCAAAGAGGAAAAATGCTGCTAACAAGATTATCTTTTCTTTATGTATCAGTTTTATAACTAGACAGCACTAAATATTCTCTAACTTTTAATCCAAGAGATTGATCCTCATAGAATGCTGACTGATGTGTATGTATGTTCAAACACTAATAAAGACATGTTTATTTCACATACAGCCTGTATACAAGGATACCAATGTGTAATATGAATACGTGGACCAAACTGTCATGTAGAGCAGTTGTGGCACCTGACAGCCGGTGTTGAGCTACATTTGTCCTCCAGATCCTCAAACTCTCATTTTTCAACGTGTGCCAAAATCTACCTAGGTTTGTGTGACGTGACATGGTACTACAGGTTGAACAACATGTCAGACATCAAACTTGCAAATAAAAGAGAACAAAAGTACTCAATGGACACTGTCATCACAGAACGACTGATCAAACTAAGTGTAGGCACTTGTGCATCATGGCGACAGGGCTAACCATTTCAAAACTCTTTCTTACCTGTTTATTTGTCCTCTTCTTTGATTAAAGTGGTTTCCACTGCTAGAACAACCCCTTCTGATTCTAGTTGTTTCCCCCATTCTAATTAATAAACCCTGTAATCATCACCCGTGCTGCCACCATTCCAGTGCTGTCAGTAACTGTGGTTCGGGCCTTTGGACCAAATGAGTTAATCAACAGAAAGGGATGTTGTGTCTGCCGATGACCTTCTGTTGATGGTTCATTTGGTCTGTAGGCCCAGAGACAGAAACTGTTGGTGATTGGACGAGTCACATCACTATGTAATGTGAGTTCTGAACCGTGGTTACCAGCCGTGCTGGAATGGCAGCAATACGGGAGGTGAGTACAGGATCTTTTATTTTTAATGGTGGAAACAACTGGAATCAGAAAGGGGTTGTCCTAGCAGTGGACAACCCCTTTAACATCTCTGGCTTGATAGAGACACAGAAGGGTGGAGACAGAGGGAAAACAGGCAGGTGGGAGTGTGGCGCCCCGCAACGAGTGCGTCACAAGAGGGTATTGCAGCCATAAAAGCAGCCGCAATATTCTCTGACACAGCAGTGATCTGGTTAATTTAGAAATCCAACCCTGCATGCATCACCTAGAACAGAGGGCCAATCCTAGGTCCTGGTGGGTGGAGTGTTAGGGAAGTGTAGTAGAACACACACAATAGTCTACAGAGTAGAGAACTAGAACTTGGAGTAGGAGCGGGGGCTCCGCACCCCGTGCAGCCCCCGGGCCGTCACCGGTCGGGTGTCAGCACCTGAGGCCTTACCAACCGGGATTGGGCATTATTCACACGGGTTCCCAAAAGACTCCCGTGCCCACAACTCACAGCCAGTTCACTGGTACCGAAGCTGGCAGCAGTTCACCTCTGCTACGCGAACCAGAAAACGTGGAGGAGCAGCTTTACAGGAGCACCCCACCACCAGCCAACTTCCAGTCGTCTAACCAGCGGTGTACCCACTGAGGGATCCAAGGCTCCCCAAAACATCCAGAACGTACATCATGGATAGGGCATTGAAGCAGCCTCCCCGTACCCGACCTGGCATTCCTGGGTGACACTGGCAACCAATTAGTTAGAATGGAGGAACACTGCGGATTTCTAAGGGACACCATCACTGCTGAGTCCACCCGGTCTACTACCCAACCACTGTATGCCATGTACTGCCTGCTGGTTACAGTAAAGACCCGTTGCAGAGACTTTCTGTGTCCGTGCTTCCTTATGAACTGTCCGTCCGCACTACAAGGTAACCGCAGCTGCCGCACAACATCTTGAGCAGCTCCAGCCTCCGGGGATCACCGCTCAGCCTGTGGGGAGCGTAACATCTTGCTGCTGTCCATCCCCCGGAGGTTCCGCAGCGTCGGTAGTCCTTACCGAACTACTCATAGGTGGCGTCACGAATAAATTAAAAACCCCTTTAATCTGTTTCTATAAGACGTCTTCACTTTTGATCTGCACTCCACCGGGCCCCACTACCGGCAGGCGCGGTCCACCCGTGACAAGGAGGAAGGAAGCATCGCCTGTCTAAACCGGAGTCCCGGCCACGGTGAGTCAGAAAGTGGCGTCACGAACAGGATACGAGCAGGCCCGTTATTCAACGGGTATAATGTGCTTAAAATGGACTTTATTGTCTACAATTTGGACTTTGTTCGTCCCTAAAAGAACTTTCCCGCCTTTTCACCATTGGGCCAAGATGGCGCCCAAGATGGCGTTCCCGCCACAAGAAGCCGCCACGTGCAAGCCCAGGAGTGAGTCAACCCCCCCTCATTGTGGGAGGGCTAAAGACAAAAGGCGCCAAACTCCTTGTCCGCCCTGATTGCTCGAATCAACCATGGGGGCGGACCCCAAAGACTTTTCCCACGATTGGACTACAAAAGCCCAGAGGAAATGGGAGTGTCACAGACCTTCTTCACCAGCTCTACCAGAACGCTTACCGGTTGAACGGGTGTGGTTTCCCTCCAAAGAAGAGAATGGCCAGCATGAGACTCCAAGACCTGATGCGGGAGGTCGAGGCGGAGGCCAGAGCAGCCATAGGCCAACCGGGTCCGGGTCCTGCCCTTACCATAGACGGCAGCCCCGACTTCTGGCTAGAGGCTCTACAAGACCTCCGGGTGCGACTAATTGAGACTGTGGAATGGACGATTCGCAGCTGGAGCCCGACCCTAGGCAGACGACTACACCACGCGATGCAGCAGAGCCGACCGGGTACAGCTTCTCCAGGCCCAGACGACGTCGCCAGCTTCTCAACCGCCTCACCGTCGCCTACCACCTGTCCTGCTTCGTCACCGGAGCCCATAGACTGCGTCATTCCCGTGAGGACCACAGCTCGACCCGTCCCAGCGGTCGAACCCGCAGCCGACCCCGTTCCAGAGCCGGAGCTTCCAATAAGCTCCATGGAAGAACTTGACCTTTACCAGGTTCCCACCGAGGAACCCGCGACGTGTTTCACAACTACAGAGACAGTCGCTTGTTTCGTCCCCGTATCGGAGGCTTCCCTTGCAATTGCCGAGGCCTACCTGGTAACCGGGATTGAAACCCCTCTACCAACAGTTACAGATGAAGAGGCAGGCAGCCTGGAAGCCCTGCAGGACGTCTCTGTGGAAGGATCCGCAGCACCACGGCCCCGTTGTACAGCGGAAACAGCTTCAACATCTCCAGCCAACGAGTAGCCTGATGTGGTCATCGAGGAAGAGGTCGAGGAAGATGACGATGAGACCCGCAACACCGCTGAGGGTTTCGACACCGGGTTCGCTTGGGGAGACACCGAGGAACTTCCAACCGGGCATACAGCTCGGGTACACTGGTCGGGTGCAACGCTGACACCTTCCCCTGTGCCGTTCCACCGGGTGCCGGTCCAGACAGCCTGCCAAGTTCAAGCTTCCCGCCAAACCACCAGCTCCGTTACTCATCTCTACACCCCGAGCCGTAACGACGGAGATGTACGCCAGAGACGACGAGAGGAGTGGCAAGCCCGAGAACGCGCCAACATGCAGGCCCCTGCCGAGGCTCGCCGCCAGCCGCCGCTGTCTGCTGAACTCCGCCGTGAAGGTAGAATTTCCACCTTTAATTTACATACCGGGTGGGGGTTCGCTTGGGAGGTGGGCTTGAATGAGGAGGTGTTTGTGGGGCGCCGGGACGTTGAGTCAAATTTGCCGAGAGGACATCCCGATCGCGACCTATACCGGGGCGATGTAATCACCTACGAACGCTATGCTTGTCCAGATGGGTGGTTCGCTATCCGGGTGCGCCATCGTTCTCCGTGCCAATGACTTTAAAACTTGAACTCATCCAATGACTCTGTTCCTGTTAAACACTGACTGTGTGATCCCGCGAATACAGCCTGAACTTTTATCTAAGAACAGCCAACTGCCCGCCGGGTCCGCATCAAGTGTTTTACCTGTTTATTTTGTCTACCTCACTTTTATGCATACAATGACCTGTCATTAATAAAAGTGTATTACCTGTTATAAAATATAAAAACCTCTGTAATGTGGGTAGTGTGACGCTTGGGGACAAGCTTATTCAACCAAGGGGGAGTGTGGCGCCCCGCAACGAGTGCGTCACAAGAGGGTATTGCAGCCATAAAAGCAGCCGCAATATTCTCTGACACAGCAGTGATCTGGTTAATTTAGAAATCCAACCCTGCATGCATCACCTAGAACAGAGGGCCAATCCTAGGTCCTGGTGGGTGGAGTGTTAGGGAAGTGTAGTAGAACACACACAATAGTCTACAGAGTAGAGAACTAGAACTTGGAGTAGGAGCGGGGGCTCCGCACCCCGTGCAGCCCCCGGGCCGTCACCGGTCGGGTGTCAGCACCTGAGGCCTTACCAACCGGGATTGGGCATTATTCACACGGGTTCCCAAAAGACTCCCGTGCCCACAACTCACAGCCGGTTCACTGGTACCGAAGCTGGCAGCAGTTCACCTCTGCTACACGAACCAGAAAACGTGGAGGAGCAGCTTTACAGGAGCACCCCACCACCAGCCAACTTCCAGTCGTCTAACCAGCGGTGTACCCACTGAGGGATCCAAGGCTCCCCAAAACATCCAGAACGTACATCATGGATAGGGCATTGAAGCAGCCTCCCCGTACCCGACCTGGTATTCCTGGGCGACACTGGCAACCAATTAGTTAGAATGGAAGAACACTGCGGATTTCTAAGGGAGACCATTACTGCTGAGTCCACCCGGTCTACTACCCAACGACTGTATGCCATGTACTGCCTGCTGGTTACAGTAAAGACCCGTTGCAGAGACTTTCTGTGTCCGTGCTTCCTTATGAACTGTCCGTCCGCACTACAAGGTAACCGCAGCTGCCGCACAACATCTTGAGCAGCTCCAGCCTCCGGGGATCACCGCTCAGCCTGTGGGGAGCGTAACATCTTGCTGCTGTCCATCCCCCGGAGGTTCCGCAGCGTCGGTAGTCCTTACCGAACTACTCATAGGTGGCGTCACGAATAAATTAAAAACCCCTTTAATCTGTTCCTATAAGACGTCTTCACTTTTGATCTGCACTCCACCGGGCCCCACTACCGGCAGGCGCGGTCCGCCCGTGACAAGGAGGAAGGAAGCATCGCCTGTCTAAACCGGAGTCCCGGCCACGGTGAGTCAGGAAGTTGTATTTAAATGCTTGGCCCCGACATGATGCCCAAGCAGCTGTACTTGGTTTGAACAGTCATTCTGCGCTGACTGAGTGCCATTAAAAGCAAAGAAATGGATACAACACTTTATTATGGGTTGTAAATTAAAAATAAACATATCTCATATGTTTACCATCAATTCTTAAATAAGTTAAGCATAACCAATAAACCAACTGAGCGACCTTACTTGGTGTAGGAGGGATTGCATTTGATAACACTAAGTTAAGAATGAACGTTCAGCTGATAATCCATTAGAATATGGTACTTGACTAAATAACAAATCATAATATCAGCTATGGTTGAGTTATGGTATCAAATAAGAGAACATTCCAACTTGTTTGCCTATTTAGGGGTGATAGGCGTTGATGATGTTGCATAGCCCTCTATCTGAAACTCAACTTTTCAAAAACTGAACTTCTTCTGCTCCCCTCCTCCACTAACCTCTCTCATTTTGACATCTCCCTCTAAGTGTGCGACACCATGATATCACCTTGGCAGCAGACTCACTGTCGGGTGTCATCTTTGACACTGATCTTTCCTTCACCCCACATATACAATCTCTCGCCCGTTCTTGCCACTTGCACCTGAAGAACTAGACTCCGCCACTTTGTCACCATGGAAACAACAAAAATCCTAACAGTGGCCCTAATCCACTACCGCCTTGATTATTGCAATTCTCTATTAATTGGCCTCCCCCTCACTAGACTTTCCCCTCTCCAGTCCATCCTTAATGATGCAGCCAAGGTTATCTGTCTAGCTAACCGTTACTCGGATGTGTCCTGTCATTGCACTGGTTGCCCATACACTATAAGGTCCAATTCAAATTGCTTGCTATCACCCACAAAGCTCTTAACAGCACTGTGCCCCCCTACATCTCCTCCCTCCTCCCTGTCTATCACCCCACCCGTTCTCTACGCTCCACAAGTGCTGTTGAATCTGTTGGTGCTATATAAATAAAGATTATTATTAAATGTTAACAAATTTCTGTTAAAAATTAGCAATATTTATAATATGGCTGCATACTTCTTTCTGGGAGAGGGAAAAAATACAATCTTTGCTCATTTCTAAAAAGATTGGTTTGCAGGATCCTTAAACTGATCTTGATCTTTATTGTTTTTATGCTTGTTTGTCACAAAGTATGCAAATGTCATGGCAGTCGTGCCGTGCTCCCTGTTTTATAGGCAATAAAAAGAGAATGGAATCAATATTACAATAGTATTCCAGAGCAGATATAATGAAGTCACTTAGCAGCTGAGACAAAGAAACGACACAAGCAAAAACCTTTGCAATTTGGTTGCGCTTTATTTCAATGCAAAGTAGAAAGGTGCCATTTGTGTAGTAATACAAAACAACAGACAAGTAGCCTAAAAACCTCTTTTCTGCTGCTTCAGCGTCATTCAAAGGATTATTATTTTTTTTACAGTATTTATATCTTTTGATAAACAATACAATCTAAAGCATTCAAAAAGAAGTACCGTACATAGAAAAAAAAACTAGGCAACTTAGGCTTCACAAACAACACGTTCAGCCCTCTAATCGGAGCAATTTGGATTTAAACGCTTTCTTTGCTGTAAGTCCAGAAGAGTAATCAAAAGTAATTCACTAGATTCTTGGAAGACTAATGTGCGCTACGCAGGAGGCAGCACCTCGCCTTTCCACCATAACAATTAGGCAGCAAGCTTTGTCACTTCATGTACTGCCAAGCTGCACCAGGGTACTAATCTTAGAAGTGAATGTAACCCATGAATAGTTGCTACACTTTCCCATACTGTATATGGAAAATACTCCGAGCTCTTCACATTGATCAACACTGTGCAGATAAATACTATGTGAAACTTAAGCAAGCAGAATCCAGCCATCCGCCCCACCACCGCGGCCCTTTTATTACACTATATTGGTTGTTTCAGACAAAGGATTACAGGAGTGGGGAAGGCATATTAAGTTTTCACATTCAGGATTTTATTTCCTCCCAAAGAAGTGCCAAAAAGGCAATAATTAGCCCCTGTATTACCTAGATTATACAGTTAAGGCCCTGAGATGGGTGTAAAGCCTATGGAATCAGTGTGTGGCCTTTAAAGTGCCCACAGAAATGTTTATCCATTAAAAATAGAAGATGGATCTGGTTTCTGTGTCAGTCATGTCTGGAAAGACTTTAGTATACACAGCATTATATAGATGTAATGGATATTTAACAGTTCTAAGCAAGCTATTATTCTTAATTCACCAGAAATGCTGGGCCTAAGTCTGTAAGGTTGACTTACAAAACTAAACCCCAAGGTACCATATCACATGGAAGCTGGTTATAGACATGAGATTGTAGTTAGCCGAATCTGATATCTGCGGAGCAGGGTGGAAAGTTTTCTGACATCTGCAGTTGGGGAAACAATCCTCTGATCAGTCTTATAGTTTACATCGAATTGCACATTACTGGTTTATGCATTCAGGTAAAATAAATGGAATGGGGACGAGGGGCGGCAGGTGACAGCTGCTTGATGAACAGTTGCTTCTATCATTGCTGTAATGTGAGTGTTAAATGCTAAGTTTTCTTTACATTTTATGCCATAGCATTGAAACAAGAAGAATCCTGGGTAATGGAACTGAGCAAATCAATGTGAAGCAAATGAAATTCACTCGAATCCAGTAAGATAAAGATAGGCCAGCTGCCATTTTAGTACAATGCTTTTCTGGAACCAGGAAGCAAGTAGAAGTTAAAAAAAAAATATCATAGTCATCTTTTTGCATTTGGTGGGCAAAAATATACAAAGATTCCTCCATTCAGCTTCTTCTTTTCATTCTTCATTCTTCAGAGCCTCCGGTGCTTCCTGTCAAAGTACGGATGATGTCAGTACACCCACGCCGCTCTGTCCTGCCTCAATCACGCATGTGCAATGCGGTGCTTGAAGCCGAACGAGCGGCATGGGTGTACTGATGTCACTCTACCTGGAAATGATGCGATTCACGTATTTTCATGCCCAGCCAGCGACGTGGAAAGCAGGGAGGGCCTGCCTAGAAAGTGAATACAAGATCATGCACATTAGGGCGTGATTTTATGATGACCAAGGCACCAAACAAGCACGCTCTAAGGGCTAACGAATATGGTCCCTACTCATTTCATGGCTAATGAGTGACTTTAAAATCGTTTTTATGTACTTTGACAGGATGTATAATAAAGGAGTGTGAGAGTGGTCATAGGATGCTGCAGGGACATGGTTTTGTAGCTTAGGTGGATTTTTGGAGGCGACAGGATTCCTTTAAGAGGGGAGACTGACGAGATGATAACCAGAGCTAGAGTAACAATGCAAAGGGTGAACTGAGATGGGAACTGCACTGGTGGCACAGGATATGGGCGAGGTGGGGATAATAATGAAGGTTTCTGACTATAAGATGCACCGTACCATAAGATGCACCTAGGTTTTAGAGGAGAAAAATTGAAAACAAAATTTGAAGCAAAAAAATGGTGGTTATGACGCACTGTTATGGTGTTAATGTCCCCCAATTCTATACGAATCTTCCCCATTCCAGGACCCTTTAAAGTATATATGTCACCCATACTGGGGTATATGTTCCGCATCCTTGTCCAATCCTAGTATATGTGATTACCTTCTGGGCGAATCCTGGTATATATGACCCTCTTCCTGGTATATATGACCCTTTTCCTGGTATATATGGCCCTCATCCTGGGCTAATCCAGGTATATATGACTCCATACTGGTGTATAAGACCCTCTTCCTGGTATATATGGCCCTCATCCTGGTCCAATCCTGGTATTATGGCCCTCATCCTTTGGGCCAATCCTGGCATATACGACCTTCATGGCCCCATCCTCATATATTTCTCTCATCCTGGGCCCTTCCTGGTATATATCACCCTCATCCTGAGCTCATCCTGGTATATTTGACCTCATCATGGTATATATTGCCCTCATCCTGGGCACATTCTGGAGTATATTATTATTATTATCATTATTATTATTAATTTATAGAGCACCATTGATTCCATGGTGCTGTACATGAGAAAGAGTTACATACAAACAAGGTAAAAATACTACAATGAACAAACTAACAGTGACAGACTGATACAGAGGGAGAGAGGACCCTGCCCTTGCGGGCTTACATTCTACAGGGCAATGAGGAGGGAAAAAAGTAGGTTGGGTCTGCTCTGGTGGTGGTAGAGCACTGGGTCCAGTTGTGGTGAGGTGGCACCGGGGTCATTGCAGGCTGTATATATATTATATTTATAAAGCATAATTTATTCCATGGTGCTTGTACTTATATAGCTCCATCCCTGGGTATATATGTCCCTCATCCTATTCTGGTATACATGGTTCTCTGGTATATATGCCTCTCATCACACAAAACACATAAAAAAATGATTCTACTCATCTTCCCTCGGCTTCGTTGGTGCATAGTGTCTTCTTCTGATGCTGGCAATGGATTCAGGGTATAAACTAAGAGACGTATAACGTCACAGTCTACGCACCCACATCAACTGCCAGATTCTTTGCTGCTCACCATGCCCAGGATTATTGGTGTGGGGAGAAGTGAATATTCATTTTCTCTAATATCAGGCACACGTGATCGCCCAGTTGCTGCAGTAAATCTGGCTCCTGGGTGGTCACATGTGCCACAATTAAAGAGAATGAATATTCACTGCTTCCCACTCCCATAATCCTGCCCAACCTAATTGCCAGCTTCAGTGCCAAGAGGTGGGCAGGATTATGGCCATGAAGAACAGTAAATATTATTTTTTTTAACAGTGGGCACATTTGTTCACTCTAGGCTGGCTCCCTTGCCTACTGTGATTGATGAGGCCAGGGCTGTGGGGGGTACTCGGTCACCGGGTCTGCTGAGTAGGGAGTCACAGGTGGACGGTATCCCGGTGCTGTGCCCTGGGGATCATTTGAAGGGAGATGAAGGAATTATTTACAGGGGAACGTGACGCCACCTGTAGTGTCCGGTAATTTGGTACCAGCGCTGCCAGCCGGCCACTGAGTGTGAGGGTAGGGGCAGCACAGGTGGAGCTTTACCTCAGGGCAGCAGTTAAGGAAGATGGTGAGGGAGGGCAGTGAAGGAGGATGATGGTGAATTATAGCTGTTAAACAGTCACACATACACACAGGGATAGTTGTTCCGGTACCTTTTTACTGGTGGTCACATAACAGGTACAGTCCAGAGTAATAACAAGGTCCCTGGTGCAATTTAGGATTAACTCCTTGGAAGGATATGAGGCCTCCTTTATCTCTGTGCTTTGCCTTGAGGGATGAGTCCTCCCTGAGTCTGAACCCTACACTTCTTTATTATCTTAAACTAACAATGAGGTCCTTCTGCGGGGGTTCCCGTTGTTTTGGTTAGTTTTAAAGTCTTTTTGTCACTATCCTCAGGGCTAAACTCCTCCTGAGACTGCTGGGCTTTTCACTGCAGCTCTGCAAGCCCACAGCATCGGACTCCAGTGTCCAGTTGTGCTAAAGGGGAATATATTCAGATCCCTTTTCCTCGTTCCCTATCTCCTCTACTTGCCTCCGGCCCCTACCCTGGGGTATGAACAGCCGACAATTGTCCCTTCTGGTCCTGGACTGTGTCCTTTACCAGAGGACCAGCAGCTCAGCCTCCTCCTTTCTCTTCTCCTCACACGAACTAACTGCCAAATGTCTCCTGGGACTAACTGTCTCCTCCTCTCAGCCTGGATCTTCTTAAAGGGAGCTGACTTAATGCAGCCAGTAAGCTCCCACTTCAGGTCTGGAGTGGTAGATGTTGTGTGCTGAGCAAACCAAGGTGTCAGTCCTTCCTTGCACCAGTGTAACCTGTGGCAATCCCCTGCAGGGGTGCCACATGATCCTGCTCTGCGCCACAACCCCCTACCCCTATCCCCCTACCCCCATAAACCCGCATCCCAACCAGGTACATCCAAGCTACAAGAGGCACCCCTACTTTTCTCAAAAAGTTTTAATGGAAAATGTATCTTATATCCCAAAAAGTACAGCATATATTTTTTATTTTTAACTATCTTTTACTGGTAATTGAGGCACATTCATTTTGCAAATAAATTTCAGTCTGCATTTGACCGACAAATTAGAATTTCAGCAGATTTGCCCATCTATTATGGTTAAGGTTTATGCAATCAGTCATGTAAATGAGACTTACTAAAGTAGTAAAGCTAAAAAGTACAGTGCAAACCTCCAGATTAAAGAAACACATTAACATCTACAACCAGCCAGGGCCGCTGACAGGGCATGATTATTGTGAGTACTGTGAGGGGCCTGGCAGTGACTGACAGAAGAGGGGGCCTGGAGGAGAGGTGAGAGTGCGGGTCCTAATCTCCTCCTGGCCCCACCCCTCTCCTTTTTTCTTGGCCCCCTCTGTTGCCAATCTCCTCTGTGTCCCACCCTTTCACCTCTTAAGTAGGCCCCCTCTCCTGTCCATCAACGCCGCAGCCCACAGCCACTGAGGTAGACAGAGGCTGACCTGACTGAGGCTGACATCTTCAGTGATGTCAGTCTCGGCCTTGTTTGTACTGTACATGCACCTGATAGGCTGATATGCGCAGTACAAACCGGAAGTCACCACAGAGCTGGTCGACAGCACGATTTGAAGGAGGGAGCTGCTGGTGGTGGTGAGTATGATGTATGTCTGTGTCTGTCTGTGTGTCTGTCTCTACACAGCACTATACTGTATATACAGGTCTATATCTATATAATGTATGTATACAGTGTGGACCTGTATATACAGTATAATGCTGTGCATACAAGATATACTGCCAGCAGTCTCTATTATGCATACGGCCATCAGTCTCTATGCATACAGCAGTCAATCTTTGTACATACGGCAAGCAGTCTCTGTGCATACGGCTGGCAATCTCTATTGTGCATATGGCCATCAGTCTCTGTGTATATGGCCGGCAGTCTCTAATATGCATACATCCCACAGTCTCTAATGTGCATATGTCCCACAGCAGCTCAATTGTGGATATGACTCGCGGAAGTCTCTATTGTCTATACATCCAGCAGCAGTGTATATTGTGTATACAGTTAGCAGCAGTCTGTTTTGTGTATTCTCTATTATGCACAGCCAGCAGCAGTCTCTATTGTGTATTCTCTATAGTGTGTATAGCTAGCAACAGTCTCTATTGTGTATATGGCCCGCAGCCGGCTCCTTTGAGAATATGGCCCACAAACGTCTCCATTGTCTATACGGCCCACAGCCATCTCTATTATGTATACAGCCAACAGCAGTCTCTATTGTGTATTCTCTATAAAATCATTGTGTATTCAGCCCAAAGCATCCTCATATATATATGTGTGTGTGTATATAGTAGACTGTGAGCCCTGGTGGGCAGGGTCCCCTCTCCTTCTGTACTTGTGCATGCCTTGTATTTCTCATTATTATTGTACTTGTCTATATATGCCCCTTTTCACATGTAAAGCGCCATGGAATAAATGGTGCTATAATAATATATAATAATAATAATAATAAAAAATGTTTGGGTGTAGGCAGAGTCTTGGTGGAGGCGAAGCTGGGGTGGAGGCTGGGCGAAGTGTCAGGGGGAATTCCTAGTGGCAGCCCTGGAACTAACACAAAAAGCACATAATAACTGATATAATGAACCAATGGCAATTTTTTGGTTTTAGCGAAAAAATTTACACTGTTGCTATATGAGAATATAACTAGTAATAAGTGAGTAGCAAATTATTCGTAATCACTATACTTGTAATGAGTACTTTTTAGGACTCTCATACTCGTCCAAATAACGAGTCCAATGTTAGTAAATTAGTGATAGGGTCCACCCAAACACATCCTGCCATAAAATGAGTAACGACAAAGCGGGAGGGTGGGCTTTTTTGAACTTTTTCACTGTATAAAACATTGTGCTGTGCCCCTAGAGAGAGCCTAAAATTCAATCTGGGGGGCCGACAGAAGGAGGCTGGCAATATGTGTCAGAATGCTCATTATTGACACCAGCGTTACTCACTGACTAAGGCTGGGGTTCCACATAAGCCCTCAGTCAGTTTTTGGCTTCAGTTTTCTCATTTTTTTTTTCTAAGTCCAAAAACTGACAGAAAACGGATTGGATGTAATAAACACCCTGTCCGTTTTTCTCTGGAGCTCCAAACATTGCCCTGTCCGTTTTTGAGTCAAAAACGTTGCATGCAACGTTTTTGGCATCATTTAAAAAACGCATGCGTTTTTTTAACATGGGGCCCTATGGGAAACGCATGCGCGAACGCATGCAAATGCGCACTTGCGTTTGCGCATGCGTTCGCGCATGCGTTTTTTTAATGAAAAGTCCAAAAACGTTCAGGAGTGCAGGAGGCTCAAAAAGCACCCAGAAAAAAACGGATTGGTGATGAAAATCACTTCCAAAAACGGATTTCTATGTGTGACCACAGCCTAACAAGTATCGCGCATACCGTACTATCTGTGCGAGTAATAAATAGTAACAATTACACTCGCTCATCACTTAATATAACCTTATGTAATGTTTGTAAAATATTCCTGCACTCTTACTCTAACTGATCACTGTGCTGTTACATGAAAACAAAAAGGGTTGTTTTAGAGCAGAAATGTCTGTGATGGATTAAATAGACTATAATGGATGTCTGAAATTGCTAAAATCTGGACTTGTGCTGGCCACACACTTGGCATGGCAGGCTCTGCCTCATTACTACATATACAGCACCTAAAATAAAGCCAATTTGGAATTATGATCTTAACACAGTCAAAGATAATTTATTGAATGTGTCAGACAGAGCATTAGGAAGAAGCCCATGCTAACCACCTCCACAGTTGTTTGGCCAGATTGGAAAATGTTCTCATTATTTACCCCTTGGCCAGGCTACCTAGCGGAACTAACCTCAGGAAATCCACATTGCAAATCAAGGCAATCATTTAGGGAACAATGTTATAAGAAAAATAGGCTTCATTTCTATAAAGAGAATCTCCCAACTCTTAGTTCCTTTTATTTTAATTACTAATATTTCCTCTAAATAATATTCACAGTAGTAGCACTGTTTTGGAACTAATTCAAAATATGTAATATGTGTTAAATATAATAAAACTGACCAAACACTGCAGATACAGCCATTGTCCTGTTCAGCTCCCTCTCTAGAACACCAGCATATAAGGACTAATTGTCGTACGATCCGCGCTGCTACCAAGGGAAGACCAGGACAATGGATCGTCTGGTTGAAGTAGTTCTTTAATCCGACGTGTTTCAGAGCTATCTCCCAGCTCCTTTCTCAGGGAATTTCCTATATCCCTAAAGGTACCGTCAGACAGGGACATATCTCCGGCGATATTGCCGGGGATCGCGGGAGCGCGCATCCCTGACAACATCGCCGGGGAGCTGTCACACTGAGCAACTTACCGGCGATGTCGCCGGCTAGTTGCCGCGGCTATCGCTCGCTGAGTTGCCCGGCAACCCAGCGAGCGATAACCCGCAATGTAGTAGATAGGCGGAATCGCCCGATCGCCGCGTTACACAGGGCGATCAGGCAGAATCGCCTGAGCAACATCGCCAGATTTCCCAACATGGTTGGGAAACCTGGCGATGTTACTCAGGCGATTCATCGCCTGATTATCGCCCTGTCACACGCGGCAATTCGCCGGCGATGTCGCCGCAACCTGGCCACGCCCCTCGGTTGCCGGCAACATCGCCGGCGATATGTCCCCGTCTGACGGTACCTTGAGGATAGAGCTGGGAGATAGCTCTGAAACACGTCGGATTAAAGAACTACTTCAACCAGACGATCCATTGTCCTGGTCTTCATTTGGTAGCACAGCGGATCGTACGACAATTAGTCCTTATATGCTGATTTCTGACCGCGGTGACATATACATATACCTCTATATAATAGAGATAAGACCCTATTGTGCATTGGTCTCATTTCTATAGATCTCTAGAACACTGACACTGGCAGGAAAAATGAACAATACATTTTCACACAGGGCCCTGTAGGTTTGGATTTATGTTTCCCTTAATAAAAAATACCTTCGTTTATAAACTGCATCTTGTATCTACTTGTGTTATCTTTGTCTAATATTTAAATTTGTTTTGTGATCTGAAACAGTTAAGTGTGATAAACATGCAAAACATTAAGGAATCAGTAAGGGGAAAACACGTTTTTACACTACTGTATATGCAGTATATAGTATGTGTGTGTATACATACGGTGTGTGTGTATAGATAGACAGATTTGTGGATGTACATATTGTGTGTATATTATTTATACACATACTAGCTGTGAGCCCGATGCAAATGCATCGGGATTCTAGAACGTGCATTAATTTGATTATAGTAGTTATAGCTGTTAGCCTGATGCAAATGCATCGGGTATCTAAAATATGTTTATTGTTTTTTTAAAGATTTTTAAATAATAATCGCATCATCAATAGCAATAATATAAGCCATAGCATTATTATTAGCAGTAATAGCAGTATTAATAGCATTATTAGCAGTATTATGAGCATTAATAACAGTATTAATAGCATTAATAGCATTATTATTGGCATTAATAGCATTATTAGCATTAATAATAGCATTAATAACATTATTAATAGCATTAATAGCATTATTATTAGCATTAATAGCATTAATAATAGCATTATTAGCATTAATAATAGCATTAATAACATTATTAATAGCATTAATAGCATTATTATTAGCATTAATAGCATTATTAATAGCATTAATAGGATACATATTAGCATTAATAGCATTAATAGCATAATTAATAGCATTAATAGCATTATTAATAGCATTAATAGCATTATTATTAGCATTAATAGCATTAATAATGGCATTATTAGCATTAATAATACCATTAATAACATTATTAATAGCATTAATAACATTATTATGAGCATTAATAGCATTATTATTAGCATTAATAGCATTAATAATGCCATTAATAGGATAAATATTAGCATTAATAGCATTAATAGCATAATTAATAGCATTAATAGCATTATTAATAGCATTAATAGCATTATTATTAGCATTAATAGCATTAATAGGAGAAATATTAGCATTAATAGCATAATTAATAGCATTAATAGCATTATTAATAGCATTAATAACATTATTATTAGCATTAATAGCATTAATAATAGCATTATTAGCATTAATAATAGCATTAATAACATTATTAATAGCATTAATAGCATTATTATTAGCATTAATAGCATTAATAGCATTATTATTAGCATTAATAGCATTAATAATACCATGAATAGGATAAATATTAGCATTAATAGCAATAATAGCATAATTAATAGCATTAATAGCATTATTAATAGCATTA
Source organism: Allobates femoralis (assembly GCA_033576535.1). Classification (NCBI taxonomy): domain Eukaryota; kingdom Metazoa; phylum Chordata; class Amphibia; order Anura; family Aromobatidae; genus Allobates; species Allobates femoralis. The sequence goes on along the minus strand of JARQOC010000011.1, from coordinate 95,759,643 downwards.
ATAGCATTATTATTAGCATTAATAGCATTAATAATAGCATTATTAGCATTAATAATAGCATTAATAACATTATTAATAGCATTAATCGCATTATTATTAGCATTAATAGCATTAATAGCATTATTATTAGCATTAATAGCATTAATAATACCATGAATAGGATAAATATTAGCATTAATAGCATTAATAGCATAATTAATAGCATTAATAGATTAATAGCATTATTAATAGCATTAATAGGATAAATATTAGCATTAATAGCATTAATAGGATAAATATTAGCATTAATAGCAGAATTAATACCATTAATAGCATTATTAATAGCATTAATAGCATTATTATTAGCATTAATAGCATTAATAATAGCATTATTAGCATTAATAATAGCATTAATAACATTATTAATAGCAATAATAACATTATTATTAGCATTAATAGCATTAATAATAGCATTATTAGCATTAATAATAGCATTAATAACATTATTAATAGCATTAATAGCATAATTATTAGCATTAATAGAATTATTATTAGCAGTAATATCATTATTATTAGCATTTTATTTTTTAATTATTATTTTTTATTAAATTATTTATTATTTTTTATTTATTTTTTTATTATATTTTAATTATTTTTTTTATTATTAAATTTATTATTTAGGCTGAGACCCAGTTCTCTTTCAGGTCCGCTGAAAGGGCTGATATAATTAGCATATATTTAATTTTTTTATTATTATTTTTATTGAATTATTTATTATTTTTAATTTATTTTTTAATTATTTTTTAATTATTTTTAAATTATTTTTTTTATTATTTAATTTATTTATTTTTTTAAGTGAGAGTGAGACACAGTTCTCATTCAGGTCCGCATTTTTTTTTTTTTTTTTTTTTATTATTATTTTTATTTAATTATTTAATATTTTTAATTTATTTTTTTATTATTTTTTAATTATTTTTAAATTATTTTTTATATTATTTAATTTATTTATTTTTTTAAGTGAGAGTGAGACACAGTTCTCATTCAGGTCCGCATTTTTTTTTTTTTTTATTATTATTTTTATTTAATTATTTAATATTTTTTATTTATTTTTTTATTATTTTTTTAATTATTTTTAAATTATTTTTTTTATTATTTAATTTATTTATTTTTTTAAGTGAGAGTGAGACACAGTTCTCATTCAGGTCCGCCTTTTTTTTTTTTTATTATTATTATTTTTATTTAATTATTTAATATTTTTTATTTATTTTTTTATTATTTTTTAATTATTTTTAAATTATTTTTTTTATTATTTAATTTATTTATTTTTTTAAGTGAGAGTGAGACACAGTTCTCATTCAGGTCCGCATTTTTTTTTTTTTTATTATTATTTTTATTTAATTATTTATTATTTTTAATTTAATTTTTTATTATTTTTAAATTATTTTTTAATTATTATTTTTATTATTAAATTTATTTATTTTTGTAAGTCAGAGTGAGACGCAGTTCTCATTCAGGTCCGCCTTGTTTTTTTCCCCATTGACATACATTACCGGTGTGTCGGCGATTTTATGGCCGGCCACCTGGTTCTATTTGTCGGCCCTAAAATCGCGGACACACCGCTAATGCATGTCTATGGGCAGTCAGCTCGAATTCTTATTGGTCGGCGTTCAATCCGAAATCGGGCTGACTGCCCATAGAGATGCATTAGCGGTGTGTCCGCGATTTTAGGGCCGACAAATAGAACCAGGTGGGCGGCCATAAAATCGCCGACACACCGGTAATGTATGTCAATGGGGAAAAAAAGGCGGACCTGAATGAGAACTGCGTCTCAGTTTTGAGGGGCTCTTCTGATTGGCTGAGGGCAGTATACAGCGACCAATCAGAAGAGGGCCTCAGATCTCATTAAGGTAGAATGGCGGATTTTTTCGTCCATTCTATCTTAATGAGAAGGAAGAGGACGTCGGAGGTGGAAGTTAGCGAAAAGAAGACAGAAGATCCCCGGGGCCGGACGAAGAGGCGGAGATGGCTGAAAGAAGCGAGAAGACCCCCGGGGCCGGAGGAAGAGGACGCCTGGCCGGACGGAGGATCAGATGACAAAGAAGACATGCAAGTATGTGCGGACATGGGGGGGCTGTGTGGACATTAGTGGGGGTTGTGTTTTTGCGGGCTGTGCGGACAGAGGGGGCGGGCTGTGCGGACATAGGGGTCGGGCTGTGCGGACATAGGGGTCGGGCTGTGCGGACATAGGGGTCGGGCTGTGCGGACATAGGGGTCGGGCTGTGCGGACATAGGGGTCGGGCTGTGCGGACATAGGGGTCGGGCTGTGCGGACATAGGGGTCGGGCTGTGGGGACATAGGGGTCGGGCTGTGCGGACATAGGGGTCGGGCTGTGCGGACATAGGGGTCGGGCTGTGCGGACATAGGGGTCGGGCTGTGCGGACATAGGGGTCGGGCTGTGCGGACATAGGGGTCGGGCTGTGCGGACATAGGGGTCGGGCTGTGCGGACATAGGGGTCGGGCTGTGCGGACATAGGGGTCGGGCTGTGCGGACATAGGGGTCGGGCTGTGCGGACATAGGGGTCGGGCTGTGCGGACATAGGGGTCGGGCTGTGCGGACATAGGGGTCGGGCTGTGCGGACATAGGGGTCGGGCTGTGCGGACATAGGGGTCGGGCTGTGCGGACATAGGGGTCGGGCTGTGCGGACATAGGGGTCGGGCTGTGCGGACATAGGGGTCGGGCTGTGCGGACATAGGGGGCGGGCTGTGCGGACATAGGGGGCGGGCTGTGCGGACATAGGGGGCGGGCTGTGCGGACATTGCTGGGGGTGGGCTGTGCGGACATAGGGGGCGGGCTGTGCGGACATTGCTGGGGGTGGGCTGTGCGGACATTGCTGGGGGTGGGCTGTGCGGACATGGGGGGGGGTGGCGAATTGTGGGTAGCGGGGAGCGGAGGCGGCAGTGCCGCCTCCACTCCATGGTCCCCGGGTAGCGATTTGCGGCTCAGGCAGCGACTCGCAATGGCCTCGCGGCCATTGCTCGCGCTACCTGAGCGGTAAATCGCTAAGGTTGTAGCCGGGCCTGTGGATCGATTTTGGGCCAGCGGCTCGCAATGGCCGCTTCGCGCCCAATGTTAAATTCGTATCCACATGACGACATCGGAAAGTGCGCGTGAAGGGGCGCTTTTCCGATTCGCGATTATATAATAGATTATATACTATGTGGCAGTGTCTTCATACAGATAGGCATGGCATTGATGCCCAAACCATTCATCATGTTTCTACCCAACAGGTTGCATAGACAGGACTATTTGACATTTTACCTCTCTTTCTGGTTTTGGGTCCTGTATATTCATTGGTAAGGATAATTTTACAGTACATCTAATGGACGGGTTACACATAACGATGTGCCAGCGACCCGACCAACGATTGGGATCGCTGGCACATCACTATGTGATCACTGGTGAGCTGTCAGACAGGCAAACTCAGCAGCGAACACCCAGTACTAAGCCGACACCCAACGGTCTTTATTATCGTTCAGGGTCTCGGGCGCAGACTGGGGATCGCTGGTCATTGCCCTGGCAAACATGCCGATGCATGCGTGACAGCGGCAGACCAGCGACCGAAAAATGATCCCGGCCATTCCGCAGCAATCAGCGAGCTCATCGCTGGTCGCTGCGGCATGTCACAAGCAGCGATGTCGCTAGCGAGGTTGCTGCAACGTCACAAACCCTATGACATTGCAGCGATATCGTTAGCAACATCGCTGCGTGTAACGGGCCCTTTAGTCTGTCAAATTTGTACCTCTTCTTTGTGATTATTAAGTCATGCTGTATTTTCCTCTTCTCTCTGTCTGTCTTTTCACTGACAGCAGTTTCTAGCCCAATAATGAAGATGAAAAATCAAAAGTGCATTTTCACAATTGTTTTGTTGTTTTTTTATTTATCATATTCCCTATATGGTAAAACTGACCTGGCAGTATGATTCCTCAGGTCAGTACCAGTTCGTAGATACCAATCATGTATAGTTTTACATTTATCTAAGTGGTGAAACAATATTCAGAAGTTTATAAAAAAAAATTTGTGTTTTTGTTACCATTTTCCAATATCCGTATCATTTCATTTTTCGGGATTTGGGACTTGTGAGGTCTTATTTTTTGCATCTTTAGCTGACATTATTAATTATATCAATTTTTGGTAGATGCAATGCTTTGATCGCCTGTTATTGCATCTAATTCCAATGCTGCAACTACCAAAAAAAGGTAATTCTGGCATTTTCATATTAGCCATTACCGATCAGATTAATTTATGCTATATTTTGATAAATCGGGCATTTCTGAATGCGGCAATACCAAATCTGTGTATTTTTTAAATTGTTTTATTTTCAATGTAGCAAAAGGGGGTTGATTTCAACTTTTATTTTTTTAATAGATATAAAAACTTTTTCACCTTTTATTGATTTTTTTAGTCCTTTTATGGGACTTGAAGCCTGCACTGGCCAATTGCTTCTACTGTTCAGAGCAATGCTTTAGCAACCCTCTGAACAGCAGAAAAGCTGATCTCCTGTGAATGCCTGTGCTCAGTGGTTATGACAGCCACAGAGATCATCAGATTAAGCTCTGTCTAAGGCTGTGGTCACAGTTGCCATGCGTTTTTTTTAGTGATTTAACAAAACTCATGCTTTTTTTCATGTCAGCATGAGTTTTGTAAGGTGTGTGATGGCTCCCTGCGTTTTTGGCTGCGTTTTTGAATCTGCACCTAAAAATAGTGCTTGTAGTATTTTTTTGTGCGTTTTGAAAAACGCATGCGTTTTTGTAGAAAACGCATGCGTTTTTATAACATGGGTTCCTATGGGAAACGCATGCAAAAACGCATGTACACTTAGTACCTTTTAGTGCCATTCAAAAACGCATGCGTTTCCCATAGGAGCCCATGTTAAAAAAACGCATGCTTTTTTGGATATGCTCCAAAAACGCATGGGACAGTCACACATGCTTTTTGGCTATTAGGGCATGCGTTTTTTAACATGGGGGCCTATGGGTGCGTTTTTTACATGCGTTTTTGAAAACGCAGGTCTCCAAAAATGCATGTGAAAAATGGTACTGTGACCACTGCCTAACTCCATGAAAGTGTATAACTATGGCCATGTTCACACACATGCGTTTTTTTTGGCCATCTCTGCGTTTTTTGGGCTGTTAAAAAAAACGCAGGGTACATTTGTTGCGTACATGCGTATTTCAGCTCCATTTACGTTTTTTTCCCCCAGTCCAAAAAACGCTGCAGGCAGCGTATTTTGGGTGCTGGAAAAAAACGCAGGGGTTGTTTCCAAAAATGCATGCGTTTTTTTAACATTGGCCCCTATGGGAAACGCATGCGTTAACGCAGGGCACATATAGGCACCTGCGTTAACGCAAGCGTTTCCCATAGGGCCCATGTTAAAAAAACGCATGCGTTTTCTAAAAAACGCATACGTTTCTATAACATGGGGCCCTATGGTAAACGCATGCGTTTTTAAATGGCACATTTATGCACCCTGCGTTAACGCTTGCATTTTTGCCTGCGTTTTTGAGGAAAAAATGACAAAGTCCAAAAAGGCTGTATTTCCTTTCAGACACACAAGAGACATTTTTTAGCACTCTTAAAAAACGCATGTGGTTTTAGGAGTGCTAAAAAAATGCAAATTGTGTGTGAACAATACCTATGATCCCTTCATATACTCTCTGCACATACACACTAAGATTCTGACCAAAGCTGAGGGATCACATTTTAACACTGCATATGCTCGACCATCTAAAGGGGCCGTCACACCTACGATCTCATGGGTGCGCGCTTGTGGTCAACATCATTAGTGAGGTGTCACATGTATAGATATCGTTCACGACACAGAAACGATGTTGTGTGCAGGTATCATTCGCACAACCAGCGAATGATGCTTGTCAATGTTGTGAATAGGCAAAATTGTTAACAAGATCATTATTGCGATTTCACACAGAACAATGCAAGCAGATTGCATGATCGACATCGTCTGATTTGGGGTCCGGTTCTCAAATCTGCGATGAACGATAAGACCACTTATCGCTTGTAAGTTCGACGTGTCACACGCAACGACGTCATTTGAATGACGGAAAACCCGTGACGTTTCAACAACATCATTAATGATATTGTAGCTTGTGACGGCCCCTTTAAGGTACCTTTACACGCCGCGACGGCAGGCTGGATACATTCCGCTACTTCACGTGCACGAGCACGCTCAAACGGTTACAAACAGTCAGCGCATCACCTTTACACGCCGCGACAAGATGCGCTACGCCACGCTACATCTATAGCTAGCTACATCGCCGGGTGTCTCAAGTAGCCAGCTGTAGCTCATTTACACACCGCTACAAGCAGCTACTATGGGCGTACCTGGTGCAGCAGGGACAGCACATAGGCGTGCTACAATTGTGGATTACGAGATGTCCGTACGCTGATAGGACAAATCAATAATACCATGATTGGCCAGGCATCGCAGGAGGCTGATTAATATTTGACGCTCGAGCAATTGTGTAGTGTGACTCGTCAGCTCCTTAAATATGCCGCCCTGTGCGCCGACAACCAATCGGACCGCACCATCTTCCACCAACGATCGCACATGGGGCGCGGTAACACGGAGCCTAGGTGACGCCTTAGCTACATTGCAGCTACATCGCAGGCTGTCCCGAGTTCCCTTCCGTTGCTTCTTTACACGCCGATACAGCTCGCTACCATCGGCGTTGTAGCCATCAGTTTTCGAGCAGAGCTAGGAAACAGATGTATCTGTTGCCGGCTGTATCGTCACGTCTTCAGACGCCGCTACGACGGGCTACATTGGCGCTACAAGCTACATTTGTAGCCTGTAGCGGGATGTATCCAGCCTGCCGTCGCGGCGTGTAAAGGTACCATTAGGGACATGAATAATGGATGGACCAAGCAGCTGGCAGCAATATCACCAGGGGACAAAAAATTATTAGATAGATACTAAAATAGTAGTAAATTGCTTGAATAAATGTTTTGTGCAAAAGTAACTAATGAAAGCACAATCCCTTTAAGGAGCCCTATATACTGTATATTAAAGTAAAGTTGTCTATAGCTTTACATTTCTGCAGGACTTGGTGATCTTCTAATATGTTTCCCACCTCTCCTGGCATATGAAGTCAGAGAGAGATGGATCGGACATGTTGAAAATCAATGCTTGATACCTTTGTTTTCCTGGGAGATAAGTTGCCGCCAGAGGTGTCTGGCAGTGGTTACTCCTACTTTTCTATTGAAAATACATGTATGTATAGCCAAACCGAGCAATTTAGCCTTACGTTCTTATAAAAAGTTGTGCTTCAACAGCTAAGTTTCTCTTTCTACATGTAACTTTCCAAATTGGACTCAAAAATGAAAGAATAAACTGATCCAAAACAGACGAAACAGTCATGTGTTGATTGTAAATTAAGATTACCATCGTTGCAAAGAAGCAAATAATGTTTCCTTAGTGCATATGAACTGATTCATATCGGTGAGTGCTCTGTATTGGCCTGTTCTTCATGAGGGCAAGAATCCAAACACAAGTGACTCTTGCCAGAACAATGATCCTGAAAGATGAAAGTTGTTTTTGGATATAACATGGAATGTACAAGCTGAATATTTATTTCTCTTGATAGCGTTGGTGAGATCTTTCACTTCTGAAGTGTCTGCTCCTGAAAGTTCTGGATTTCGCTCAATATTTTAGAGAAATATGTTCTTATGTTTGTCAAACCTTCAGTGTCAAAATCCATTTTCTTCAGTTGAATTAGTCTTCTAAGTAGCACAGGCTTTTACTGACCTCTTATTTGCTTATTGGAGCTTGTAAGTTGTGAGTGAGATGAGAGCTTGTAATACATGTGTAAACTGAGCAAACCTGTCAACTGGGTCACTGGAGAAGAAGAAGGTAGCAGCTAATTATCTTAACATGTATACCTATTATAACAATATTTTTAAAATGTATAATAAAGGCTGTATGCATGTTAATTATGCACAAGTGTACAAGATGCTGGCATTTGCATAGTAAGGATATCACATCAGAGGATAGTGACCCGATGATAGAGACAGGCTCTGTGGCACTGGGGGCGGCGGCTGTCTCTCCGCCCCATGCGCTGTCCCAAGTGTCCACTCTCTCTTTCACCCCATGTTGTCTTCTCCCATCTGTGGTCTCTCCTTTGACCTGTCTCCCCTCTGTGTGCTCTCTCTCTTCCCCCTGTGTTCTGTCTTCTCCCCCCTGTGTTTTCTTCTCCCCCATGTGCTCTCACCTTTTAGCCTTCTTCTCCCTGTGCTGTCACTCCCCTGTATGCAGCTTCTCTCCTCCCTATGCTGTCATCTCCACTCTGTGCTCTGTGTCTGTGTCTTCATACACAGCGCTTTTCTTGCACTTTTTTTGCACTTTTTTGCGCGGGTGCTTTTCCAGCATTTTGACCCGCGCAAAAAAGCACAAAAAAGCCCCGTAAAAATACGCGGGTGCATTCACAAACCACATGTTTTGACGGGGTTACTTCTTCAGTGATGTGACAGAGGGGAGAAAGAATCCTGTTCCTCCTCCCCTCTGTGACATCTGTCACAGCCTCATTTGATTTTGCAGTGCATTATACACTGTGAAATCAAATGTAAAATAATGCCAAATGTATTAAAAATAATAAAGATTCTTATATGTGCGTCACATATCACATGACCACGAGCGGCCAAACACAGCGCCGATGTCATTATGACATCATGCAAGGTCTTTGCAGGTTTAATACCTGCTCCTGCTCCCGGATCCCGGTTACCGAACACTCGGCGGAGGGTAAGTATAATAATCATTATTATTTTTAATACATTTGGCATTATTTTATAGTTGTGGCCAAAAGTATTGACACCCCTGCAATTCTGTCAGATAATACTCAGTTTCTTCCTGAAAATGACTGCAATCACAAATTCTTTGGTATTATTATCTTCATTTAATTTGTCTCCAATGAAAAAACACAACAAGGATTGTCCCAAAGCCAAATTGGATATAATTCCACACCAAACATAAAAAAGCGGGTCGACAAAAGTATTGGCACTGTTAGAAAAATCATGTGATGCTTCTCTAATTTGTGTAATTAACAGCACCTGTAAGTTACCTGTGGCACCTAACAGGTGTTGGCAATAACTAAATCACACTTGCAGCCAGTTGACATGGATTAAAGTTGACTCAACCTGTGTCCTGTGTCCTTGTGTGTACCACATTGAGCATGGAGAAAAGAAAGAAGACGAAAGAACTGTCTGAGGACTTGAGTAACCAAATTGTGAGGAAGCATGAGCAATCTCAAGGCTACAAGTCCATCTCCAAAGACCTGAATGTTCCTGTGTCTACCGTGCGCAGTGTCATCAAGACGCTTAAAGCCCATAGCATTGTGGCTAACCTCCCTAGATGTGGACGGAAAAGAAAAATTGACAAGAGATTTGAACGCAAGATTGTGCGGATGGTGGATAAAGAACCTTGACTAACATCCAAACAAGTTGAAGCTGCCCTGCAGTCCGAGGGTACAACAGTGTCAACCCGTACTATCCGTCGGCGTCTAAATGAAAAGGGATTGTATGGTAGGAGACCCAGGAAGACCCCACTTCTTACCCCGAGACATAAAAAAGCCAGGCTGGAGTTTGCAAAACTTACCTGAGAAAGCCTAAAACGTTTTGGAAGAATGTTCTCTCTTTTTGGTCAAAGGCATCAACATAGAGTTTACAGGAGAAAAAAAGAGGCATTCAAAGAAAAGAACACGGTCCCTACAGTCAAACATGGCGGAGGTTCCCTAATGTTTTGGGGTTGCTTTGCTGCCTCAGGCACTGGACTGCTTGACCGTGTGCATGGCATTATGAAGTCTGAAGACTACCAACAAATGTTGCAGCATAATGTAGGGCCCAGTGTGAGAAAGCTGGGTCTCCCTCAGAGGTCATGGTCAAAAAGCACTAGAAAATGATTTGAGAGAAAGCACTGGAGACTTCTAAGGTGGCCAGCAATGACTCCAGACCTGAATCCCATAGAACACCTGTGGAGAGGTCTACAAATGGCAGTTTGGAGAAGGCACCCTTCAAATATAAGGGACCTGGAGCAGTTTGCCAAAGAACAATGGTCTAAAATTCCAGCAGAGCATTGTAAGAAACTCATTGATGGTTACAGGAAGCTGTTCATTGCAAATATTTTGGCTAAAGGTTGTGCGACCAAATATTAGGCTGAGGGTGCCAATACTTTTGTCTGGCCCATTTTTGGAGTTTTGTGTGAAATGATCAATGTTTTGCTTTTTGCTTCATTCTCTTTTGTGTTTTTTTATTGAAGACAAATTAAATGAAGATAATAATACCAAAGAATTTGTGATTGCAATCATTTTCAGGGAGAAACTGAGTATTATCTGACAGAATTGCAGGGGTGTCAATACTTTTGGCCACAACTGTACATTTGATTTCACAGTGAATAATGTACTGCAAGATCAAATGGGGCTGTGACAAATGTCAGGATTCTTGACAGGATTCTTCCTCCCCTCTGTGAAATCAGCGCTGGCATATTTCCTCTGGAATTATGCATCATCTGAACGGCGATGCGGAATTCCAGCAATTATCATGGGACCTATGGGAGAAAACGTGCACAAAAACGTGCGCAAAAAGGCAGAAAGAATTGACATGTTCATTCTTTTTACGTGCGCACTTTCTCCCTTAAAAGCGCAGCTGAATATAGCGCAGCATGTTAACAGCAAAAGTGTAAGTCTATTCACTTTGCTGTGAAACGCAGATACAGGTGTGCTTTGGGGGGAAAAACGCACGCAAAAATGCGCGAAAAATACGCTCCGTGTGAACGAGGCCTTAGAGTTGTTTCCCCCATGCTGTCTTCTTTCCTCATTTGCTCTTGCCTTTGAACTGGGTCCACCCTCTGTACTCTCTCCCCTGTATGCAGCTTCTCTCCTCCCTGTGCTGTCTTCTCCCATCTGTGCCCTCTCCTTTAAGTTGTTTCCCCCCTGCTGTCTTCTCTCCTCGTGTGCTCTCACCTTTGAGCTGTGTCCACCCTGTGTGCTCTCTTCCCCTATGTGCTTTTTCTTCCCCCTGTCTACTCCCTCTTCCCTCTATGTGCTTTCTCTGACCCCCTATGCACTCTTTGTGACCCACTGCTGTGCACTCTCACTCTGCCCCCTCACTGCTGTGTGCTCTCTCTCTCCCATTCTGCTGTGCACTGTCGCTCTGCTCTCCTGCATTGCACTCTCTCTCTGCCCCTTCTCTGCTGTGCACTCTCTCTGCCTTCCCCTTTGCTGTGTGCTCTTTCTTAGCTCCCTCTGCTCTGCACTCTCTCTCTGTCCCCCTCTCTCTGTCCCCCTCTACTCTATGCTGTGATGTCTCTCTGCAGTGCACTCGCTGCCCCCCTTTTGCTGTGTGCTTGCTCTGCCCCCTCTGCTGTACTGTCCCTCTGCCCCTCCTTTGCTGTGTGCCGTCTTCCTCTGTCCCCCTTCAGCTGTGCTCTCTCTCAGCCCCCTTTCTTCTGCTGTGCACTCTATCTGCCCCTCTGCTATGCCCTCTCTCTATGCCCCTCTCTCTGCTGTACATTCTCTCTCTGCTTTCCTCTGCTCTCTGCTGTGTGCTTTGTCCCCTCCTGTGTGCTCTTTCTGCCCCCCTCCATGCTGTGTGCACTCTGCCCCCCTCTCTGCTGTGCGCTCTCTATGCCCCCGTGTTGTACATTCTCTCTCTGCCTTCCTCTCTGCTGTGTGTTGTCTCTCTGCCCTCTCCCTGCTGTGCACTCTCTCTCTGCCCCACTCCCTCTGCTGTGCACTCTATCTGCCCCCCTGCTGTGTGCTCTCTCTCTGCTCCCCTCTCTGCTGTGCATTCTCTCTCTGCTCTCCTCTGCTGTGTGCTCTCTCTCTGCCCCTCAACTGTGGTGTATTCTGCCTCGGCCCCCCTCTGTTGTGTGCTCTCTGCCTCCACTCTGCTTTTGCCCTTTCTCTCTGCTGATGCGGTCTCTCTGCCCCTTTGCTGTGTGCTCTGTTTCTGCCCCCCTCTCTGCTCTGTGCTTTCCGCCCCATTCACTGCAGTGTGCTCTCTCCATCCCCTCTCTCTGCTTTGCGCTCTCTCTGACACTCCCCCTGTTGTGCAATCTCTCTGCCCCCCCTACTGTGCACTTTCTCTGCCCACACCTCTATGCCGTGCACTCTCTCGGCCCCCTCCCTCCCTGCTTTGCGCTCTCTATGCCCCCCCCTTTCTGCTGTGCACATTCTCTGTCCCCTCCCCTCCATGTTGTGTGCTCTCTCTGCCCCCACTCCCTGCTTTGCACTCTCTTTTTGGCCCCACCTCTCTACTGTGCTCTCTTTTTCCCCCTTCCTCTCTGCTGTACATTCTCTCTCTGCCTTCCTCTCTGCTGTGTGTTCTTGACTCACCGTGGCCGGGGTGTTCGTGTCGCAGGCGTTGACTCTCCTCTTGCCACGGAACCGCGCCTGCGACTGCGGGGCCCGGTGGTCCAGATCAATAGGGGGGATGGCTGAACAGTAGGGGTAGTTTGTCTTCGTGACGCCACCTGCGGGTGTTCTGGTAACTTTACCAGCGCTGCTAGGTCTCCGAGGGATGTTAGGCAGCAAGATGGGACGCTCCCCACAGGAAGAGCGGGAGTCCCCGGAGCCGGGAGCTGCGCAAGACGTTGTGAGGCAGCTGCGGTAGTGCTGCTGTTAGGCCAGGAGTCAGACACAGACACGCCAAAGTCTTTTAAGTACCTTTACTGATGGTAATCAGGTACGCCAGACCGGGTTAGTGAAGTCAGCAATCTTGGAGGTTCACAGCAAGCAGTTGTAGTAGGCTTCCTTTCTCTCTCTACTTGTAGTGCGGTCGGGTGGATGTGGAATCCTGCCCAGACCGGGTTGTATGTTCAATGGAACTTGCTTCACCTGGTTATCAGCACTGAGGGCACTGTAAAAGGGTGATGATAATTCTACCTTCCTCCCTGGGCTCTCGCTGGTAGGTGCTTCAGGTGGATCAGGGGGCTAGACTCCCTGTGGTTGTAAGCTGGTTCTCTGTGATGGCCGGTAGCTCTCACAGCTTCGGTTCCAGTAACCGGTTATTAAGGAAAGAGTCAGAATAACTGTGTTTTCCTGAGAGGTGTTCTCCTTCTTCCTCTTATCCCAGTTGCAGGGATTTCCTCACTTGCTAGCTGGCTGATTGGGCCTAGTGTGTCCCTCATAGGATGGAGGTTATACACAGGCTGGCAGCTCTTGTAGCGTCTGCACACACTCTGAAGTTTCTCCCTCCAAGACTCTATTTATAGGGGGAACTGGCTCAAAGTGACCAGTGGAGCTCCTCCTAGAGGCTCGGGGTGAAACCAGGTGTTGTAGTGTTGTTAGGTGTTTTGTGAGTTTGCTTTGCTGTTACTTGCTCCAATTGTGCCCTAAGGATTTCTGTGGTGCCCAACAAGGTGCCAGGGTGCCACATTCTCTCTCTGTTGTCTCTCTGCTGTGCGCTCTATTTGCCCTATTCTCTCTGCTGTGTGCTCTTTCTGCCTTGCCCTCTCTGCTGTGTGCTCTATCTGTCCCCTCCTGTGTGGTCTTTCTGCCCCCTCCCTGCTGTGTGCACTCTGCCCCCCTCTCTGCTGTGCGCTCTCTCTCTGTCCCCCTCTCTGCTGTACATTCTCTCTCTGCCTGCCTCTCTGCTGTGTGTTCTCTCTCAGCCCTCTCTCTGCTGTGCACTCTTTTTTCCCTATCCTCTCTGCTGTGTGCTCTTTCAGCCCCCTCTCTGCTGTGCATTTCCTCTCTGTCCCCTCATCCCTGCTCTGCATTCGCTCTCTGCCCCCCCTTCCTCCCTGCTGTACATTCTCTCCCTGCCCCCCTCTTCCTGTGCATTCTCCTTCTGTCCCCCTTCCTCCCTGCTGTGTACTCTCTCTCTGCCCCCTCTCTGCTATGCATTATCTCTGCCCCCCTCTCCTGAGTGCTCTCTCTGTCCTCCTCCTCCCCCCTCCCTCCCTGCTGTGTGTTCTCTCTCTGCACCCCTTCCTCCCTCCTGTGTGTTCTCTCTCTACCCGGCTCCCTCCCTGCTGTGTGCTCTCCCTCTGGCCACCCGCCATTGCATGATTAAGTGAGCCTGAAAGTTCCAGGAACACACAGTCCCAGTTAATCATGCGGCTGGCTGTGTGTGGCGGGCAGCTAGAAACGGCAAGAAGTGGCATGGAGAAGCGGCAGCAAGTTGCAAGCATCTTGGGAATCAGTGGTACCTCTGGAGGTAGTACATAATGGGGCACTGCCACCAACGGGCGCCATATTTTCACATCTATCACATGGGTGTGCAAATATGGCTTCCACAACTTGTGCTGGCCAATCAGAGACCGAAGAGTGAAAGAAGGACACAATGATGGCGGAAGTGGATGAAAAACACCACAGACTAAGTATATAATAGGTATATACACACACACAACAGGTGAAATAAGTATTGAGCGCGTCACCAATTTTCTAAAGTAAATTAGGAAGTAGTCAAGTTCTCGGATTCGCTATACTCTTGCCGAGTAGATTATAATACTCGAGTATTCGGTGCGAGTAGCGAGTCCAATGTGAGTCAATGGGAAATGTGAATAATTGTCTGCTAGACCCAAAAAAGTGGTCTGGGGGCTGAGGAAAAGGAAGAAATGGGTGCATGATTTCCGTAAGGACAAGTTATGATGGAGGCGATCTTCTGACAGCTCAGTGTGTAAGTGGGGTAAAGACAGCAATCTGCCCTAGGGTGTGTGTGTGATGGTTAACGCAGGAAGAAGCCACCCATCATCATCATCATCACAAGGGCTTCACAATTATAAAGCTTGGACTACGGGCATTGTTGTTCCACTGCCATTGCACAATGTCCAGGCATAGTGTCTCCAAAAATTAGCCCAAGTGGCTGTATCATGGTTGATGAAGGAAGCAGGCCTCAAGGGCTCAACAATTATGAAGCTAGGACTACTAGCACAGTAGTTGCAGTGCCCAATGTCCAGGCATAGCCATAGTGCCTCCAAAAAGTAGCCCATGGAGCTGTTCCGTGGTTGATGAAGGAAGCAGGCCTCAAGTGCCAAACAATTATGAAGCTAGGACTACTAGCATAGTTTTTGTATTGCGCAATGTCCAGGCATAGCCATAGTGTCTCCAAAAATTAGCCCAAGGGGCTGTATCATGGTTGATGAAGGAAGCAGGTCTCAAGCCCCTAACAATTATGATGCCAGGACTTCTAGCACAGTAGTTGCAGTGCCCAATATCCAGGCATAGCCATAGTGTCTCCAAAAGGTAGCCCTAGGGGCCGTACCATGGTTGATGAAGGAAGCGGGCCTCAAGGGCCAAAACAATTATGAAGCTAGGACTACTAGGACTACTAGCATAGTTTTTGCAGTGCCAAACAATTATGATGCCAGGACTACTAGCACAGTAGTTACAGTGCCCAATGTCCAGGCATAGCCATAGTGTCTCCAAAAATTAGCCCAAGGGGCTGTATTATGGTTGATGAAGGAAGGAGGGTCTCATTACAAGTGCCTCTGATGGGAAATATTAATTACATCACCGCTTAACGCCCACAGTCTTACTGACTCATCACACAGCACGGGGAGCGCACTTCCGCCCTCTGCTGTGTGATGTAGCAAACCTGATTCAGTTCAAGGAGAAGAAAGAAGACAGAAGTGAGAAGAAAGAAGAGAGAAGACCTGGATTGTTGGAGGGCTGTAAATGGGAGTAATAAAGATGGAGTCCCTAATGGTGTCTGTGTCTTTATTTCTAATAAGGAATTTTTTCTCTGTGTCGTGGCTTTTTTTAACCCTTTATTGGAGATTCTTAATGGCTGGGTCAAACTTGGCCTTACATTAAGAATCTCAGACTTAATACCAGCTGAAACAACAAGGCTGGTATTAACCCCTTTATTACCCAGTGTGCCACCGCCACCAGGGCCGCTGGAAGAGCCTGGTAAGGCGCCTGGAAATGGCGCTTATCATTAATGCACCATTTTTAGGGGCAGCTGCTGGCTGCTATTCTTTAGCGGGGGGGGGGAGCCTTTAAAAATAGTGCCACACCCTGCTGAGAATACCAGCCCACAGCTGCCTAGTTTTACCTTGGCAATTAAAAATAGGTCGGAACCCACACATTTTTTTTGCCAGCCAATGAAAAATTAGGCAGCTGAGGGTGGCAGCTCACAGCTTGCCTGCGTTCATCGGGCTAGAGTTAAAATTGCTGCGAATCCCCACGCATTTTTTTAAATAATTATTTATTTAACACGGTATAACGCCAGGTTGGTTGCCATACACTAATGTTCATGGCAACCAAGCAGAATCACTGTCCAGATTGAGGAAATCCAGTCTGACTACAACAGCCAATCACAGAGGCTCTCACAGAGTGTGAGCTCCTGTGATTGGCTGTTTCTTTGACAGAGCAGTAAATATGCAATTAGCTTAATAGGCGGCCCCAGAAGTAACAGCGGGAGACTATTAAGCCTGATCTAGCTATTCAATCCATTCTAAATTTTGCCAGCATGGTGCTACAAACTCGCACAGTGTGCTGTCTGGGTGTGAGATTTTCTCTCACCCATAGACTCGCATTGCCCGCACGCACATTAGAATCACGTGCAGTCGCAGCATGCTGTGACTGCTCTCGTTTCTGACTCACAATGCGAATTTAGTGTGGGGGACACGCACCAGTGTGCCCTGCCTGATAGAGCAACATTGGTCCGAGTGCAATGTGAGTCTTTATCGCATTGCACTCGCGCGAGTCTCACGTCAGTATGCCTTCAGCCTAAGAAGAAGAAAAGGGGTTTGTATGGGAAGGGATGGATGTGATCACTAGTTGCCTAAAATAACATTTTGGGTGACTTTAGGTTGGGATGCTGTCATCAGGAGGGTTTAAATACTCTTGCTAAATCCAGTACTTGTTAAATTTTTTCAGTGCCAGCCTGTCTGCATTCTCAGTAGTCAGCTGTGTGTGTGTATCTGTGATGATTGCCCCACGGGCACTGAACACACGCTCTGACATCATACTAGCACAGGCCAGCACCTCCATATAAGTAGAGGTCTGGCCAACTATGCAGCTTGGATGCCCAGTAATTAAACGGAACAGAGGCATCAGGAAGGATGCAGGTATGGTCACTTAGATAGCTGTTGACCATCTTGTGCAATGTCTCCCTCTTTGACATTGTTACTGGTCCAGGTAGCCCTTACTGATGTGCAGGTTTATTGAAGATGGTCCAGTTTGTGGACATTTTACCACCACCTCTTTTGGACCTGCTGGCCGTGTCTCTCTCCATTAATGCATGCTGTTGCAAAGAGCTGGTACCTCTGATAGCAGCAGTGTCTGAGGGTGATGTTGCCATCAAATGATCAACAACGGCCTTCTTGAAGGACTCTAATGTGAAACCCCTTGGTGACTGCAATAGTAGCGAAGGAAATGTGTCCCTGTAACGTAGATCTAGAAAGGTGGCCAACTAGTAGAGGTTGCTGTTGAAAATGTGGATCACACGAGGGTCTTGGCACATACATTTAGATATCAAGTGTGCATGTATGCCAAGCTGCAAAGAGGCAAATGTTCTGTGACCCCAGAAGGAGGGACAATACCCATGCTCACCTCACACTGACTTTCCTCCTCCACCTCCTCCTCACCAGCTCACCCATGCTGGACAGACATGAAGCTGGGGTTGGGAGTCCTCCGTGTAGCATGAGGGGTCCCCTCAGTACCACTGAAAAAGAAGTACTTTTCCTGCTCATCTTCCTCATCATCTTCATCCCCCAATCTTGCCTGATGAGATTGGCTGGGCTGTGTAGGATCACCCATTGTGAAATCTTGCTCCATACCCAGCTGCTGGGCATTCAAAGATTCCATTTTTAGATTATGCAGCAATACTTTCAGCAAACATAGCTTAGGGACAGTTATGCTAATAATAGCCTGATCACCGCTCACAATCTTGGTGCAGTACTTAAGGTTATCAAGCACCAAACAAAAATGTCATCGATCCACACCCACTCAACAGTTGTTATGTCTCTTGGCTAAGTCTCAGTCTGACGGGCATGTTTAAGCTGGTATTCAGCAAGTGCCCTCTGCTGCTCACTTATCCTTGCCAAGATATGATATGTTGAGTTCCACCGTGTTGGCAGGACGCAAAAGAGTCGGTGGTTTGGCAAATTAAACTGCTTTTGAAGCGCTGCAAGACCGGCAACAGTGGTTGAGGAATGGCAAAAATGGGCGAAAATACGGCGCACCTTCTCAAGTACATATGGCAAGTCAGGGTATGTTTTTATAAATTTCTGCACTATTAGTAGGGATGGGCGAATCTACTCGCTAGGACTCGTTACTCGGCGAGTAGTAAGGGACTCGCAGGACTCGGTACTCTGCGAGTTTCCCAGTGATTACTCGCACGAGTCCAATGCAAATCAATATCAATCCTAGTTTTGTCAGAAACGCTGACAAAACTAGGATTGCCATTGTTTGCATTAGACTCGGCTACTGTGCCAGTGATAGCAGGGAAACTCGCAAAGTAACTGCTGTTACATTGCGAGCCGAGTCCAGCTGTCTTCTCTGTGCAGCTCCAGGGTCCTAGAGCCCGCCTTCTCACAGAGATGATGTAGCAGTGCTGAGATTGTTCTCAGTCTGCTCATTCCCTGTGCATAGACATCTATCTATGCACAGGGGATGTAGCAGAGAGGACATCGCGTTTTGGACTACGTCGGACGGAAGAGGATTTTTTTAATTAAAGATGGAGTCTCTAATGGCTTTTTTTTTTATTTCAAATAAAAAATTTTCTCTGTGTTGTGTTTTTTTAACCCTTTATTGGAGATTCTTAGTGGCTGGGTCAAACGTGGCCTGACATTAAGAATCTTGGGCTTAATACCAGCTTGTATAACAAAGCTGGTATTAACCCCTTTATTACCCAGCGTGCTACCGCCACCAGGGCCGCTGGAAGAGCGGCGTTCAGTGCCAGAGGATGGCGCTTCAATGAACGCGCCATCTTCTGGGGCGGCTGCGGGCTGCAATTTGCAGCGGGGGGTGCCCAGAAAGCTTGGGCATCCCTGCGCTGCGGATTCCAGCCCCCAGCTGCTTAGCTGTACCTGGCTAGACATAGAAATTGCGCGGAGCCCCACGCATTTTTTTTTTTATTATTTCATGAATTTCAGAGTCAGAGTCTCAGAGTCAGAGTCAGAGTCAGAATCTCAGAATTTCATGAAATAATTAAAAAAAAAATGCGTGGGGCTCCGCGCAATTTCTATGTCTAGCCAGGTACAGCTAAGCAGCTAGGGGCTGGAATCTGCAGCGCAGGGATGCCCAAGCTTTCTGGGCACCCCCCGCTGCAAATTGCAGCCCGCAGCCGCCCCAGAAGATGGCGCTTTCATTGAAGCGCCATCCTCTGGCGCTGAACCCCGCTCTTCCAGCGGCCCTGGTAGCGGTGGCACGCTGGGTAATAAAGAGGTTAGGGCCAGCTTTGTATTATCAGCTGGCCCTAAGCCCGAAATTTATGGCGGTCACGCCAATATTAGACATGACCGCCATGAATTTCTATTAAATTGTTTTAAAAAAAACACAACACAAAGAAAATTTTTTATTAGAAATAAAAAAAAAAGCCATTAGGGACTCCATCTTTAATTAAAAAAATCCTCTTCCGTCCGACGCAGTCCAAAACGCGATGTCCTCTCTGCTACATCCCCTGTGCATAGATATAGATGTCTATGCACAGGGAATGAGCAGACTGAGAACAATCTCAGCTCTGCTACATCATCTCTGTGCACAGACATTCATGTCTGTACACAGGGAATGAGCAGACTGAGAACAATCTCAGCTCTGCTACATCAGGCAGCAGGCGGGCTCTAGGACCCTGGAGCTGGCAGCCAGCACACAGAGCAGACAGGACTCTTATCTGTGCGAGTTTCCCAGCGATTACTTACAAAGTAAACGAGTCCAATGCAAATAAATGACAAAACTAGGATTGCTTCAGGCTGAAGCTTCCGAGACACATCTGCGATTTGTAAATCTCACACTACTCGCTATTACTCGCTTCCCCATTCATTAACATTGGACTCGCTAGACTCGCAACGAGTAACGAGTCCTGTGCTCGGACTCGCTAGAGTCAAGCGATTCCGAGTAATTTAGGATTCGCCCATCACTAACTATTAGGTTTAGCTTGTGAGCCATGCATGACACTTGTACCAGCTTCTCAAGCTTTAAAGTTGCCACCAGGTTACACTCATTATTGCAGACAACCAGACCGAGTTGGAGTTGCAGTGGGAAGAGCCACTTATCAGTCTGTTGTCTTATTCCTTGCCACAGCTCTGCTGCAGTGTCTGGTGTTTCACCTAAGCAGATGAGCCTCAGCAGAGCATGTTGCCGCTTTGCCGATGCACTGCTGCACAGCTCCCAACTTGGGAGTGATGCGGAGGGTAATTCAGCAAAGGATGATGAGGCGATGGAGGAGGAGGAGGAAGAGGGGAGACAGAAGGTATATGATGAGGCGAAACCCCTGATTGAGGTTGGGCCTGCTATTCGTGGTGTGGGTAGGATTTGTGATGGTCCAGTTTGAGACTTTGTCCCATCCTCCTCCGGGTTGAGCCAGTGTGCCGTAACAGAGATGTATTGCCCTGTCCACAAGTACTTTTCCACGTGTCTGTTGTAAGGTGGACCTTCCTGGCTACATCGTTGGTGAGAGCATGCTTTAGATTCACATCCATAAGATATGCTGGTGTAACGCAGGGACGGCACACCAGGAAAATTAGTGCCCGCTGGGAACCGAGTATCGTGGGGCAGCCACAGCCAACAGATCACGTAAAGACTGTGTCCAAACAAGCCTAAATGGCAACATCTCCACGGCTAGCAACTTGGCAATGTGAGCGTTCAGTATTTGTGCTTGTGGGCGCTTGGCTTGGTATTTACAGCTCCTTTCATAGATCTTGGGCACGGACAACTGGACGCTTGGCTGGGACAAACAAGTGGATGAGCTTGTTGTGTCCTGCATCTGTGTAACCGCAGCTTGTGAGAAAGAGGTATGATCACCTGCTTCTTTGGGAAGGATGGATCACAGGCAAAATGGCAGTGGTTTGACCTGCACCGATTTGGTACCCTGTTGTTCCGTCCACCGACTAGGGTGCTTGGCTGCCATGTATTTCCGCATACATGTGGTGCTTTGGTTGCCTTTGCCCTGGCCTCTGCTCAGCTTCGTATGGCAGATGCTACAGATGACAACATTTGGTTCAGAAGAACTATCTAAATAAAATTTCCAGACAGCGGCTGATCGCACCCTTGCCTTGACTTGGGGCACAGAGGGACTGCTCTTGGCAACAGTTGGCACACTTCGCACTCTGCTAAAACCAGTAGCCTTTGGTGCCTTTGTTGTTGTTACGTATCCATTTTCTTCCTCTGTGCCATGCATGCCGGCGGTCCAGGTTGGACCGGTGGTCTCATCATCGATCTCCTCGTCGTCCATATCATCCTCCTTCAGGGTTGATATTATCGGCTGGCCAGATGGCACCTGTGTGTCATCACCATCAGCCTCCACCTCTTCACATGGTATTTCATGTGGATGAAAGTGGCTTTCTTCTGGCCGTGGGTTTTCAAATATTTGGCCATAAATAGACAATACATCCTCACGTTCCTCTTCAATGTCGCGCGGTGAGAGGTCACAGGCATCGAAAGGATATGGACCAAACAGATTCTTGGAGTTGCCAAGGTTGGGGTCAAATATGTCTCATGACTCCTGACGGGGTGATAAACTAGGAACAGTTTGAGAATAGGATGACTCAGCGTTCTCTGTATGGACAGGAGACTGTGTGATCGTGGACGATTGGGTACTGCTAGACAATTTCGTGGAGGTCTTATCAGCCATCCAAGACAGTATCTGCTCTTGCTCTTCTGGCTTCCAGACCCGTTTATGTTCCAGACCGGGAAACTTTAACAGGAACAAAGATGCATTAACCTTCTTCTGTCTTCCAGACTCTGTGCCTTGTCGGGCACCACTAATAACCCCATGCCCGTATCCCTGTCCCTTCACAACAGCCTTTTTAGGAATTTGTGTCTTTTCTGACATAGCTGCAGATGTTCAGATGCAGATATTGGGGAACAAGGAGCAGTTAGTGCTTTGTGGAAGGTAGCACTACAGCCTAGTACTGCTTTGTGTTTTACATCCAGCACTGCAATGGCAACAAAAAAATTGCCTTGAGGTTTAAGGCTAAATATTACATGCGCCAGCCACCACACAAGACAGCGGTGCTGGCTGTGTGTCACTTGTGCAGTACAGTGTGTACTATTTGGTGTTAACACAGCACTGCAATGGCACAAAAAAATTGCCCTAAGGTTTAAGGCTAAATATTTTGCGCGCCAGTCACCACACAGGGCAGTGGTGCTGGCTACATGTCACTTGTGCAGTATCGTGTGTGCTATTTGGTGTGAACACAGCAGCGCAATCGCACAAAACAATTGCCCTGAGGTTTAAGGCCTAATATTACGCGCTCCAGTCACCACACAAGCTGCATAGTGTTCGCTTATCCCGAGCGCACAGGGAAACGCTGCTAGCAGCGTTTCCCTGTGCGCTTGCAATAAGCGGTCACTATGCAGCCTGCTGTATGAACTGGTTACCACGATACACATCGGGTAACAGCGCAGGTGTGTGGACAAGGCCTACCTCGCTTTTATTTTGATGATCTCCTTGTACAGTAGGTACAAAAATTATTCAGACCCCTTTAATTTTTTTTTTTTTTTTTCATTGCAGCCATTTGGTAAATTCAAAAAAGTTCATTTTTTTCTCATTAATGTACTCTCTGCACCCCATCTTGACTTAAAAAAACAGAAATGTAGAAATTTTTGCAAATTCATTGAAAAGGAAAAACTGGTCATAAGTATTCAGGTCCTTTGCTAAGTATTGAGTAGAAGCACCATTTTGAGCTAGTACAGTCATGAGTCTTCTTGGGAATGATACAACAAGTTTTTCACACCTGGATTTGGGGATCCTGTGCTATTCTTCCTTGTAGATCCTCTTCAGTTCCATCATGTTGGATGGTGAACGTTGGTGGACAGCCATTTTCAGGTCTCTCCAGAGATGCTCAATTAGTTTAGGTCAGGGCTCTGGCTAGGCTAGTCAGGAATGGTCACAGAGTTGTTCTGAATCCACTCCTTTGTTATTTTAGCTGTGTGCTTGGGGTCATTGTCTTGTTGGAATATAAACCTACGGCCAACTCTGAGGTCCAGAGCACTCTGGAAAAGGTTTTTATCCAGGATATCTCTATTCTTGGCCGCATTCATGTTTCCTTCAATTGCAAACAGTCATCCCGCCCCTGCAGCTGAAAAACACCCCCATGGTATGAAGCTGCCACCACCATTTTTCCCTGTTGGGATTGTATTGGGCAGCTGATGAGCAGTGCCTTGTTTTCTCCACATATACCACTTAGAATTATCATCAAAAAGTTCTATCTGCGTCTCATCAGACCAGAGAATCTTATTTTTCATAGTCTGGGAGCACTGAGGAGAGGCTACCATCGGCCACTCTGCCATAAAAGGCCTGATTGGTAGATGGGCTGCAATGATAGTTGAGTTTGTGGAACTTTCTCCCATCTAACTATTGCATCTATGGAGCTCAGCCACAGTGATTATTTAAGGATTATGGAGGTCACTGTGGTCTTAGGAACATTCAGTACTGCAGAAATTATTTTGTAACCTTGGCCAGATAAGTGCCTTGCCACAATTCTGTCTCTGAGCTCTTTGGGCAGCTCCTTTGACCTCATGATTGTAATTTGGTCTGACATGCACTGTGAGCTGTGAGGTCTTATATAGACAGATCTTCGCCTTTATAAATCAAGCTCTATCAATTTAATTAAACACAGCTGGACTCCAATGAAGGAGTAGAACCATCTCAAAGAGGATCACAAGGAAATGGACAGCATGTGACTTAAATATGAGTGTCTGAGCAATGGGTCTGAATACTTATGACCATGTGATATTTCAGTTTTTCTTTTTTAATAAATTTGCAAAAAATTTTTTTTTTGTTTTCTCAGTCAAGGTGGGGAGCAGAGTGTACATTAATGAGTAAAAAAAAAAAATCAACTTTTTTGAATTTATCATATGGCTGCAACGAAACAAAGAGAGAAAAATTTAGAGGGGTGTGAATACTTTTTGCCCCCACTGTACAAGGAGATCATCAAAATACAATGAAACAAAGTGAAAAATGTAAAGGGGTCTCTATGTACCCACTGTGTGTGTGTATATATATATATATATATATATATATATATATGTATATATATATATATATATATATATATATATATATATATATATATATGTGTGTATGGTGTGGATAATGTGTGTACTGTTTAGTGCTGTGTATACACTATATGCCCACGGCCTCTATAAAATATATAGGAGCCCACAGCCTCTATAAAGAAGGAATCCAAAGGCTAGACTCACCTTTGGTGAGGAGCATGTTGTGTGGACAGAGGAGAAGTGCTCCACAGATCATTTTAGTGATGAAATCAAGTTTCATTTATTTGGGTTTGATGGGAAACGTTATGTACATCGACAAACTGTGGAAAGACTAAGGCCGGTTTCACACCACGTTTTTACCCTGTCAGGCTGTGTCCTGTGTTTTCCCACTGTACACAACCTGACAGCTCTGAGCTCTGGACAAACAGAATCGGAGGGCAAATATGCCCTCCAGTCCTGTTTTCTGCTGAAATCGGTAGTCCGCGGCTGAAATGTCAGGATCGCGGCTTGCGGGATGCACTCGGTCTTTTTGACATAATTTCAACATCGCTGGTGAGATGTCACACGTCTAGATATCGTGGACATCTCACCAACGATGTTGTGAGCAGGTATCGTTTGCAAACCCCGCAAAAGATCCCTGCTCATTGCTGTGAACGGGCAAAGTCGTCCACGTTATCGTTATCGCGGTGTCACACAGAACGATGCAGCAGCAGACTTGGGGTGGAGACCTCCATGCATTGTAAGGAACTACTGGGTCTTTACATCTGCAGCTTCCATTTCTTCTTTTGGCCAGTCACACTATGCCAGCAGGGTATCTGATAACTTGTTCTATTTGCGTTTCTCTGCGTTTTTACCGCTAAAAACACATCCAAACTAATGCATTTTTGCCCCCAATGATTTCAATAGAAATGCATGCAAAACACATGCATAAACGCATGCAAAAACGCATGTGCATTTTGCAAACGCAAAAATGCATGCGTTTTTGCAAACACAGCCCTAGACGCATTGACCGACATTTTTGGCTGTGTTTGCAAAAACGTATGCGTTTTTGCGTTTGGAAAATGCACGTGTTTTTGCATGCATTTTACATGTGTTTCCATTGAAATCAATGAGGGCAAAAATGCACGTGTTTTGGATGAGTATTTAGCGGTAAAAACACATAGAAATGCAAATGAAGCAAAACGCAAACCTGCATTAGATGTGAAATAGGCCTTATTCTTCCCATTGAACTGACTCTTCAGGACCTTTCTTACCCTTTGATAGTATTTGGATGTTGCTGCTTTCCTTGCCTCCTCGTAGTGGTTACCATATCCTTGTGGGATGCTGAGGCACTTGTAGCAGGTATGTACATCTACTATGTGCCCTGCCGGTAGTTTTACGCCATCAGTCTTTATTACCTTGCCTCTCTTTATCACCAACCAGCCATACCTCTCCAGTCCACAGAATATCCCAATGTCTTCACTTTAGATCTTTGTCAGGTGAATCAGTGAACTGATATCTTGTTCATTTTTTACATACAGCTTGATGTCATCCATGTAGAGTAGGTGGCTCTATTCACTCTATTTTGTTTCCATAACCAGACTCTGTAATTATCTGTCTGAGGGGGATCAAGTGATCAGCAATGGGGATAGTGCATCACCTTGGTATATGTTGCAATTGATGGACACTTCTGCTAGTTGTCTTGAATTGACTTCCAATGTTGTCCTCCATAGCCCCATTGAGTTTCTGAGGAAGGTTCTTAAATGGAACCAACAAGCAGGATTCAGGGCAATAAAGTGAAGCCAGTGCCTTACTGGATGCTGAATGCAATCACACCTTTAGTTGAATGATTAAAAATGTGATTGTACCCTACTCTTCTGTGACCATTACAGTCACCAGACTGGTGTACTTACTACCTTGATACAGGTTAGGGACTAAAATCCTACTCTCCTGTGACCATTACAGTCACCAGACTGGTGTACTTACTACCTTGATACAGGTTAGGGACTAAAATCCTACTCTCCTGTGACCATTACAGTCACCAGACTGTTGTACTTACTACCTTGATACAGGTTAGGGACTAAAATCCTACTCTCCTGTGACTATTACAGTCACCAGACTGGTGTACTTACTACCTTGATACAGGTTAGGGACTAAAATCCTACTCTCCTGTGACCATTACAGTCACCAGACTGTTGTACTTACTACCTTGATACAGATTAGGGACTAAAATCCTACTCTCCTGTGACCATTACAGTCACCAGACTGTTGTACTTACTACCTTGATACAGGTTAGGGACTAAAATCCTACTCTCCTGTGACCATTACAGTCACCAGACTGGTGTACTTACTACCTTGATACAGGTTAGGGACTAAAATCCTACTCTCCTGTGACCATTACAGTCACCAGACTGTTGTACTTACTACCTTGATACAGGTTAGGGACTAAAATCCTACTCTCCTGTGACCATTACAGTCACCAGACTGGTGTACTTACTACCTTGATACAGGTTAGGGACTAAAATCCTACTCTCCTGTGAGCTGAACAGTTACCAGACTGGTGTACTTACTACCTTGATACAGGTTAGGGACTAAAATCCTACTCTCCTGTGACCATTACAGTCACCAGACTGGTGTACTTACTACCTTGATACAGGTTAGGGACTTCAATCCTACTCTCCTGTGACCTGAACAGTCAACTGACTGTTGTCGCAGTATACAGGCAAAATGCGCAAGGGCGTTGGCAAGGGCGTTGGCAAGTAACAAGGAAGTGGACGTGATGGTGGTGCAGGCAGAGGCCGAGGTCGTGTGCAAGCACTAATTTCGCAACAACAAAGTGGCACATCTACTCGCTCGCACGTCCTGTCCCAAATTCTTGGGGCCCGCAGTAGTACACCGCTCTTGAACCAAGACCAGTGTCAACAGGTTGTTACTTGGATAGCGGATAATGCTTCAAGTCATATGGGCACCTCCACAAACACCCTGTCTTCCACACGGTCAAGTGTCAGTAGCCGTGATACTGCACCGCACATTCCCCAACCTGATCCTCCTTCTTACCACCAGGCCAAGTACACGTCCACAGACATTACTGATCCCACAGTTGGACACTCGAAAGAGCTGTTCACGTATCCATTCGCAGAATCTGGCCTCTCACCAGCTCCTGTTGAAGTGGGTGATGAGGAGATGGTATGTACAGATGCCCAAATATTTGAGCAGCCACGTTCTCACGAACGGAACGTTGGCAACGTGTCTCAACACGGGCTGGACGATGATGAGACACAATTGCCAGGAAGTCAGGAGGAGGATCAGGACGCGGAAGAGTAAGACGACGTGGTGGATGATCCAGTAGCTGACCCAACCTGGCAGGAGGATATGCAGAGCGAGGACAGCAGTGCACAAGGGGAGAGAGGCGTAGCATCCCAACAGGCAGTACCAAGCAGGGTCGTGTCTGCAGGCAGAAGGCAGGCAACCGTTCCCCGGAACAACAACACGACTCAAGGTGCCTGTGCAAATGTTAGGTCTTCCCGAGTCTGGGAGTTTTTTAAGTTGGCTCCAGATGACTCTAAAAAGGCCATTTGCAACACCTGCCATGCCAGTATCAGCAGGGGTACGAAAGCTAGCAGCCTGACCACCACCAGCATGATCAGGCACATGTCAGCCAAGCACCCGACTTTGTGGGAAGTACAACAGAGTCGAGGAGCGGTGCTTGCTGATGTCACTGCTACGTCTTCGCGTGTTGTGCGTGCGAGCCAATCCCCTGGCCATGCTGGCCGCGAACAAGCCTCCGGCCCTGCACCTGATGTTGGCCACGCACAAATAACACCACCATCAAGCACGTCCTTGTCCCAGCGCAGCGTTCAATTATCCATTCAGCAAACCTATGAACGCAGGCGCAAATACGCTGCCAACGCCCCACATGCCACTGTCCTCAATTCTCACATTTCGCGACTCATAGCGCTAGAAATGTTACCTTTCCGGCTGGTGGAGTCGGAAGCATTCCGCGACCTGATGGGGGCTGCTGTCCCACGTTACTCGGTCCCCAGCCGCGACTATTTCTCCAGATGTGCCATCCCCGCATTGCATAACCACGTGTCCCAAAGCATCACACGTGCCCTGAACAACGCTGTTTCAGTCAAAGTCCACCTAACCACAGACACGTGGACAAGTGCTTGTGGGCAAGGCCGCTACATCTCCTTGACGGCACACTGGGTTAATATTGTGGAGGCTGGGACCCAGTCTGAGCGAGGGACGGAACACGTCCGTCCCACACCAAGGATAGCAGGCCCTACCTCTGTCAGGGTTTCACCGACACTCTACAGCTCCGGAATGTCATGCTCCTCAGCCTCCTCCTCCTACGCATCCTCATCCAAAGTACCCTCCACACCAGTCCCAAGCTGGAAGCACTGCAGCACTGCCTCTGCGAAGCGGCAACAGGCTGTGCTGAAGCTAGTCTGCATAGGTGACAAACCCCACAATGTAGAAGAGGTGTGGACAGCTCTGAAACAGCAGGCAGATCACTGGCTCACACCTCTGAACCTAAAGCCAGGAAAGGTCGTGTGTGACAATGGCCGGAACCTGGTGGCAGCTTTGAGACGAGGCCAGCTGACGCATGTTCCATGCGTGGCCCATGTGCTCAACCTGGTGGTTCAGAGGTTTATAAAGTCATACCCAGAGCTGTCTGAACTGCTGGTAAAAGTGCGCCGTCTGTCTGCACATTTTCGCAAGTCACCTGCTGCTTCAGCCGGCCTTGCCGGCTTTTAGCGCCGTTTGCGTCTTCCGGCCCACAGACTGGTGTGTGATGTCCCCACGCGTTGGAATTCAACTCTGCACATGTTGGTCAGGATATTTGAGCAGAAGAGGGCAGTAGTTGACTACCTGCATCACCTAAGCTGTCGGGAAATGGGTCACACTTCACACATAACACCTGAGGAGTGGAGATGGATGTCCGACCTATGTATCGTCCTCCAAAACTTTGAGGACTCCACCAAGATGGTGAGCGGCGATGACGCCATTATTAGCGTCACCATACCACTACTCTGCCTTCTAAAACAGTCTCTGCTGAAAAACAAAGAGGATGCATTGCAGGCCGAGCGCGATGACTTGGAGCAAGAAACAGTAGTGGGTGTGGGTGAAAACACACAGCCCAGCCTCATCTCATCACAACGTGCAGTGGAGGACTATGACGAGGAGGAGGAGGATGAAGACATGGAGCAACTCTCTGACCAAATTGAGGATATGACATGCACACCAGTCATACCCTCGATTCAGCGTGGCTGGCCAGAGGACAGGGGAGATGAGGAGGAGGAGGAGGAGGACAGCATGTTCAGTCATCGTGTTGGTCTTGATACTGAAGTGATGGCTGTAAAGAGTCTGGCGCACATGGCTGACTTTATGGTAAGCTGCCTGGCTCGTGCCCTCGCATTCAGAACATCTTGGCCGACAATCAGTACTGGTTGGCAACACTGTTAGACCCACACTACAAGGAGAACTTTATGTCTCTCATTCCTGAGGCGGAGAGGTCAGCCAAAATGCAGCAGTTCCAGAAGGCCATAGTCACGGAAGTAGGCAAATCATTCCCCTCACAAAACGCTAGCGGCATAGGTCAGGAATCTGTGGACAACCAAGGCCGAGAGGGGCACAAGTCCAATCCGCCAGAGGTAGGGGAACAGTCTTTACGTTGTGGGACAGTTTTCTCAGCCCCTCACGTACCACAGCCCCTGAGGTGCGGGGTAGTGCCACAATAAATGCTAAGTTTGGCCAGATGCTGAAGGAGTACCTTGCAGATAGAACAACTGTACTGCGAGATTCCTCTGTGCCTTACAATTATTGGGTCTCCAAGCTGGACACGTGGCATGAATTGGCTCTCTACGCCTTGGAAGTCCTGGCCTGCCCTGCCGCTAGCGTTTTGTCAGATCGTGTTTTCAGTGCCGCAGGTGGAATCATTACTGATAAACGCACCCGCCTGTCAACTGAAAATGCTGACAGGCTGACTCTGATCAAGATGAACAAGGGTTGGATTGGGCCAGACTTCAGCACACCACCAACAAATGACAACTGAATTTAAATTTTGTTATGGGAATTTGCCATTTACCTCCACCCACCCATGGGTACATGTGGCGCCCAGCAACGAGTGCGTCACAAGAGGGTATTGCAGCCATAAATGCAGCCGCAATATTCTCTGACACATTTGAGATCCAAGCCTGCATGCATCACCTAGAACAGAGGGCCAACCCAGGGTCCTGGTGGGCGGAGTGCTAGGGAAGTGTGTAGGGAGTACAGAGACTTATTCAATAGAGAAGGAGTCTAGAACTTGAACTGAGAAGTCTAGAACTTGGAGCAGGAGCGGGGCTCCGCACCCTGTGCAGCCCCCGGGCCATCACCGGTCGGGTGTCAGCACCTGAGGCCTCAACAACTGGGATCGGGCATCATTAACCACGGGTTCCAAAATACCCCGTGCCCAAACTCACAGCCGGTTCACTGGTACCGAAACTGGCAGCAGTTCACCTCTGCTATGCGAACCAGAAGTGTGGAGGAGCAGCTTCACAGGAGCACCCCACCACCAGCCAACTTCCAGTCGTCTAACCAGCAGTGTACCCACTGAGGGATCCAAGGCTCCCCAAAACATCCACAACATACATCTTGGATAGGGCATTGAAGCAGCCTCCCCGTACCCGATCTGGTATTTCTGGGCGACAATGGCAAAACACTTAGCTAGAATGGAGGAACACTTGCCGATCTGTGAGGGACTCCATCACTGCTGAGTCCACCCGGTCCACTACCCGTGAACTGTATACCATGTACTGCCTGCTGATTACAGTAAAGACCCGTTGCAGAGACTTTCTGTGTCCGTGCTTCCTTATGAACTGTCCGTCCGCACTACAAGGTAACCGCAGCTGCCGCACAACATCTTAAGCAGCTCCAGCCTCCGGGGATCACCACTCAGCCTGTGGGGAGCGTTCCATCTTGCTGCTGTCCATCCCCCGGAGGTTCCGCAGCGTCGGTAACGATTACCGAAACTACTCATAGGTGGCGTCATGAATAAATTAAACCCCTTAATCTGTTCCTACAAGACGTCTTCACTTTTGATCTGCACTTAACCGGGCCCCACTACCGGCAAGCGCGGCCCACCCGTGACAAGGAGGAAGGAGCTACAGCCTGTCTAAACCAGAGCCCACGGGCTGATGGTGAGTCATACACACTTCTGGACTTTGCCTAATCGCTGGACTGTTCCTCCTTCTCCTCATGTGCCACCATGATGACCGTTACAATAGTTAGGCTGTTGTGTCAGGTATACCCGCAGTGGTAAATTTTTTCGCCCATTCTTTTAGAATGGGCATTACAACGACAGGAGACCCGCTCCTTTTCAATGGGAAAAATGTTTTGAGGCCCTCCTGCACGTCTCTATCCAGGGACAATGTGGAGCCTCCCAATTTTTGGCTGCCCTGCCAAAGGGCTATACTACAATACACCCACTTGAGGTTTACAGGCCCTACTGCAAGTCTGTATGCATGGGTCATTGTTGAACCTCCTAATTTTTGGCTGCCCTGCCAAAGGGCTATACTACAATACACCCACTTCAGGTTTACAGGCCCTCCTGCACGTCTCTATCCAGGGACAATGTGGAGCCTCCCAATTTTTGGCTGCCCTGCCAAAGGGCTATACTACAATACACCCACTTCAGGTTTACAGGCCCTCCTGCACGTCTCTATCCAGGGACAATGTGGAGCCTCCCAATTTTTGGCTGCCCTGCCAAAGGGCTATACTACAATACACCCACTTGAGGTTTACAGGCCCTACTGCATATCTGTATGCATGGGTCATTGTTGAACCTCCCAATTTTTGGCTGCCCTGCCAAAGGGCTATACTACAATACACCCACTTGAGGTTTACAGGCCCTACTGCATGTCTGTATGCATGGGTCATTGTTGAACCTCCCAATTTTTGGCTGCCCTGCCAAAGGGCTATACTACAATACACCCACTTGAGGTTTACAGGCCCTACTGCATGTCTGTATGCATGGGTCATTGTTGAACCTCCCAATTTTTGGCTGCCCTGCCAAAGGGCTATACTACAATACACCCACTTCAGGTTTACAGGCCCTCCTACACGTCTCTATCCAGGGACTATGTGGAGCCTCCCAATTTTTGGCTGCCCTGCCAAAGGGCTATACTCCAATACACCCACTTCCTTACAATGGGCACTTCAGGTTTACAGGCCCTCATGCACGTCTCTATCCAGGGGCATTGGTGAACCTCCCAATTTTAGACTGCCCTGGCAAAGAAAATACTAGAATAGACCCAGTTCCTCAAAATGGGCACAATATGTCAAGACAGGGCTTCATGTACGTCTCTTCTCAGGGACATCGGAGTGCCGCACAATGTTTTCACGCAAAATCTTTCATGTAATCACAAAAAGTAACATACACCAGCTGTATCTCACTATTGGGTATGTGCCCTTAACATTTCCACCCTGAATATTCATTTTGGTGTCATTTTGGAAGGTTTTCTGGTGACTCCGTAAAATTGGCGTGAAACTCGGACAAGATTGTTCACAGCTGTGTCTTTTGAGTGAGAAATGCTTCCTGGGGTCTTCCCCATGGTGTTGCCGTCATTTGAGCACTCTTCTGAGACTTTTGTGACATTTTTAGGGTTTCTACATGCTGCCGGCAGTCATTTCATAAAAATACTCGGGTCTCCCATAGGATAACATTGGGCTCGGTACTCGGGCCGAGTACACGAGTATCTCGGGATGCTCGGCCCGAGCTTCGAGCACCCGAGCATTTTAGTACTCGCTCATCACTAATCAACAGACAACTCTGGCGCACAGACACCACTAAAAATCTGCGTTGAGCGTCTAGGGTTGCAGAGCGGTGTTCAACTGGAACAGGAGGACTAAAGTGTCTGATGATCTGCGCTGCTGTAAAGAAGAGACTGGACCAGAGGTCTGATGCAACGATGTTCTTTTTAGTCTGATGAGAATGCTGTGCTCCTTCCTCAAGGATTATCTGTAATCCCTGAGGAAAGAGCTCAGCAGGCTCCAAAATGTGTCAGTATAAAAAGAACATTGTTGCATCAGATCACTGGTCCGGTCTCTTCTTTACAGCAGCGTGGATCATCAGACACTTATGTCCTCCTGTTCCAGTTGAACACCCGATTACACGTGGAAGTGTGGATCCTGCAGCAGCTGTACACGCGCATATATTGGTTGTGGGTCACTCCAGAATGCCTAACCTCCCTGAAGAGGGAGAAGACATAGATGACCTGGAGGAGATTGAACTACCTGCTTTCCATCGTACGGGTACAGCAACGTGTCATCAGGAGAACCAGAAACGTGTAGAGAGGACCGTGAACCCTTTACCTCAGCATGACTGGAAGGAGGTTCAAGCCAACGATCCAGATGTCAGCCTAGTAAGAGAGCTGATAACTCAAGAACACGCTAACATGGACCCTGATGCCTAACAGAATGCTGAGCGCCTATGGAAAGAGAAAGGAAGGTTGTTTGTCTACCAAGGTAAACTCTGCAGAAGATGCCTAAACCCCAGAACACATGAACTAATCTTGCAGATTGTAGTCCCCAAGACTGAAGTCCAAATGATCCTTGAAGCATACCATGATGATGCCGGACACTTTGGATGGAAGTAGCTGGAGAGACTCCTGAAGGATCGGTTCTACTGGGTCGGTATGCGAGGCTCAATTGACAAGTGGTGTAAAAACTGTGGACCATGTCACCTTCGAAGGAAAGATCACCTAACTCAGAAAGCTCCGTTGCAGCCAATTGTTACCACCAAACCTCTTGAAATAGTTGCTCTCGACCACGTGAAGCTTACCCCAAGTCACACCGTGTACACTTACGCTCTCACCATTGTTGACCACTATTCAAGATTCCTGGTAGTAGTTCCAGTTAAGGATTTAACTGCAGAGGTAGCAGCCAAAGCGTTCCAGAGTTACTTCTGTCGCCCCCATGGTTATCCAGACCAAGTCTTGACTGACCAAGGGCCAGCCTTCGAATCCGCTCTGTTCCAAGAATTCTTAGGGCTATATGGGTGTAGACGAACGGTTTATGTGAGAAGATGAACCACATTGTGATTGACATGCTCAAAACCTTACCAGTTGAAGAGAGAAATCAATGGCCAGAAAAGCTTCCAGATCTCGTGGACATCTACAACCACATAGCTGTCAGTTCAATTAACTACACACCTGCTTACTTGATGCGAGCAAGACCAGGTATTGACTTACAGATGGGAACCATCGAACCCACAGAAGATTCTTCTGATGAAGATTGGGTCAGCCAACGCCAAGAACAGTACAGAAAATTACAGGAAAGTGTTGAAAGAAACCTAGAAATCAGCAGAACCAAACAAGAAAAAGACTTTAACAAGCACGCCTCAGCTGAACCTCTAGCTACAGGAGACTTAGTGCTAAAAAGGAAAAGAAAAACCAACAAATTGGATAACAGTTGGGAATCTGAACCCTACACCATTATGCCATCACAGTATGACAATTCCAAAACTTGCGTTATCAGCAAAGACAATGGGAAAACTTATGCAACTGTCTCAAGGGATCATTTGAAGAAATGTCCAGCACAGTTAATCCCACAAGTAACCAGTTACCCAGCAGTAACTACAGATGAAGAAAATCAAGAAAATCTAGTCCTTACAGACATTGGATACTTACCAGCTGATTGGCCACAATGCGATGGTGCATACATCATACCAGTTATGCATTTCTATCAACCTATAGAAAATCAGCAACCACTTCCAGTTCAACAAGAACAAGTTCAAGTGCAAGGTATGCAGCCTGTTATATTGGAACCTGAGATTCCTGCAATCGGTGAACCTGCTAGTCCCACAGTAAGAGAAAACATTCCTACACAACTACCTACAGAGGATAGTCCAGTAGATAGATTACGCACTTACTATGGCCTACCACAAAGAACCACTTCGTACACTACACCAACAGCTTTTGAGACACCTACACTACGCAAATCCACACGTAGTACATTAGGACAACCCCCAAACAGACTTGGAGAATGGGTTTAGAATGTAGTGGAATATAGTACCTGTCAATGTAAATAGTAACCGTTTCAAAACCTGTAAAAAGTAGTGTACAGAAGGGTGGAGGAACTGGGCCCTGTCCCAAGTATATTAAGTTGGGGACAGAAAGCGCCTGGTAAGGTAAAGAAGGTTAGTACCGGCCTCCCAAGCAGAGACGCCCGTAGGGAATGTGTAAAGTTTAAATATGTGTGGACTTTACCTTTTTCCCTTTTTCACAAACTTTGGACAATTGTCACAGGACTTGTGTGACCTACAACTTACCTTTTCCAGCCTGCGGCAGATGGACTAGTGCCGTATGGACTGATTTTCCTATTTTTCCTATTTTTCCCT
Organism: Allobates femoralis; assembly: GCA_033576535.1. Classification (NCBI taxonomy): domain Eukaryota; kingdom Metazoa; phylum Chordata; class Amphibia; order Anura; family Aromobatidae; genus Allobates; species Allobates femoralis. Next base: position 95,724,125 of record JARQOC010000011.1, on the reverse strand, counting down.
TTTCCTTTTTAGTGATTTTTGTATTTTTCTTTAAGACTCTGTAACTAACTGTTATAAAATGTATAGTGTTAAGTTGTAAAAAGAACTTTTTGCTCAGGCGGGAGAACTGAGGTTAACTAAGGGGGAATGTGGCACCCTGGCACCTTGTTGGGCACCACAGAACTCCTTGGGGCATGAATGGAGCTAACAGCAAGCAACACTCACAAAACACTTACAACACCTTAGAACACCTGGTTTCACCCCGAGCCTCTAGGGGGAGCTCCACTGGTCACTTTGAGCCAGTTTCCCCTATAAATAGGGTCTTGGAGGGAGAAACACCACAGTGTGCAGACGCTAGGAGAGCTGCAGGTTGTGTGTGATCTCTGTGCATTCTGAGACACACACAGGCCCAACCAGCCATCCAGCCAGTGAGGAAACCCTTGCAATTGGGGATAGAGGAAAAGGAGAAACACCTCTCAGGAACACCAGAGTGATCATAACTCTCTCCCTTAATAACTGGTTACTGGAACCGAAGCTGTGGGAACTATATAGCCACCACAGGGAACCAGCATACTTCACAGAGAGTCTAGCCCCCTGTTCACCTGCCGCACCTACCAACGAGAGCCCAGGGAAGAAGATAGAATTATCATCACCCTTTTACAGTGCCCTCAGTGCAGTTACCCAGGTGAAATCCGTTCCAATGAACATACTGCCCGGTCCGGCTGGATTCCACATCCACCCAACCTTAGCACCAGAAGTACAGAGAGAAGGAAGCCTACACTAACTGCTTGCTGTGAACCTCCAGGAGTGTTAACTTCACTAACCCGGTCTGGCGTACCTGATTACCACCAGTAAAGGTACTTAAAAGACTTTGTCGTGTCTGTGTCTGACTCCTGGGCCTAACAGCAGTATTCCTACAGCTGCCTCACAACATCTTGTGCAGCTTCTGGCTCCGGGGACTCCCGCTCATCCTGTGGGGAGAGTCCCATCTTGCTGCCTAACATCCCCTGGAGGCCTAGCAGCGCCGGTACAGTTACCGGAACACCCGCAGGTGACGTCACAAAGACATTTAACCCCTACTGTTCAGCCAACCCCCCTTTTGATCTGGACCACCGGGCCTCACAGCCACGGGCGCGGTTCCATGACACAGAGAGTCAACGCCTGCAACGTGAACACCCCGGCTACGGTGAGTCAATTGTTGTTCCCCAAAGTTTTGGGGAAAAGTGGGGGGTGCGTCTTATAATGTGAATGTATGGTAGATACTGCAGGGGAGGGTGGAGGCAGCTCTGGAGTGTGTCCAAGGGCTGGAAGAGGCTGGCTTCGGACTGCAGGAGGCAGCAGGAGGTCACATGATACCACTCATGAGCCTCCTGTAATATGTACTGCACCCGCTGTCCATCACCTTGGTGCTGAAACCAGCGCCAAGATCTGGACAGGTGTGCAGCACATACTAGGTGTGCCTGCAATCACTACCTGTGCTAGATATGCCCCCCATCACTGTTTATGGCCCTCCTGCTGGAACACACATAATAAAAAAAAAAACTGTTACCTTCTGACGATCATTTCGTCCTCTCAGCTGAGCAGTGACTTACTGTATCTGTGCCGGCATCTGGTCATGTGATCGGCACAGCACAGTGATGTCATCACTGTGCGCCCCGGTCACATGATCCGATGGCCGGGACCGACGCAGGAATTCACCGCTCAGTTTGGAGGACGAAGCAATCATCGGAAGGTGAGTAACGTTTTTTATTTTATTATGTGCGTGCCAGCAGGGGGGCCAGAAACAGTGATGGGGGGCATATCCAGCACAAGGGGGTAAGTGCAGGCACAGGGGCAAGTGTACCAGCACAGGGGCATGTGTGCCAACTCTGGCGCAAGTGTGCCAGCATAGGAGCAAGTGTGCCAGCACAAGAGCATGGGTGCCAGCACTGGGGCAAGTGTACCAGCACAGGGGCATGTGTGCCAGCACATGGGCAAGTGTGCCAGCACATGGGCAAGTGTGCCAGAACTGGCACATGTGCATCAGCACTGGGGCATGGGTGCCAGCACTGTGGCAAGTGTGCCAGCACTGGGACAAGTGTGCCAGCAGAGGAGCATGTGTGCCAGCACAGGGGCAAGTGTGCTAGCACAGGGGCATATGTGCCAGCACTGGGACATGTGTGCCATCAATGGAGCATGTGTGCTATCACAGGGGGCATGTGTGCTATCACAGGGCGCAAGTGTGCCATCACAGGGGCAAGTGTGTCATTACAGGGGCAAGTGTGCCATCACAGGGGAAAAGAGTTTTTTACCAGGCTATTTGCGCTCCCAGAGGTCTATGATCCAAAGCTTCTTGTAATTTCATAAAGAGTTTTTTAATATTTCTTAAGAAAAGCACATACAAAGCGTTTCGACAGTATAAAATGTCTTCCTCAGGTAATATACCTGAGGAAGACATTTTATACTGTCGAAACGCTTTGTATGTGCTTTTCTTAAGAAATATTAAAAAACTCTTTATGAAATTACAAGAAGCTTTGGATCATAGACCTCTGGGAGCGCAAATAGCCTGGTAAAAAACTCTTTTGGATCTATTTTCCTATGGTAACTCGGTCTGAGCTACTTACTAGCTACCAGGGATTTGCAGCATACCGACTACTGAGGAAACCTACGCCTGGATACTTAATGGTCCCTAGTGACCGATACGCAAGTGAACAAGACCTAAAAAAGGTGAGTGCCATCCACATCCACCTACGATCTGATTATACATTTACATTTAGATCGGTGCGCTTTCTTCCTCTCCTTTTCTTCTACCAATCACAGGGGAAAGTGTGCCATCACAGGGGGCAAGTGTGCCAGCGGAGGGGCAAGTGTGCCAGCACTGGGGCATGTGTGCAATTGCAGGGGGGTGTGTGCCAGCACAGTGGGCCTATAGGTGCCAGTAAGGAGGGGGGGCTATCAGTGCCAGGACAGGGGGGCTATATCCAAGATAAGGGGGCCATATCCAGGATGGGTGACCATGTACCACAATGGGGGACATATATATCAGGATAGAAGACAGATACATCAGGATATAAGACATATATACCTGGATGGGGAGTCATGTATCAGGATGGGGGACATATATACTGCTTATAAGATAGTCACTGGCATTATAAGACTGACCTCATTTAACATTAATTTTTTTTCTCTTTTTCTTCACCAAATTTGGGGGTGCGTCTTATAAAGCGAAAAATACAGTAAATGTTTTCTACCTATGTTTGAATCCTCTTTTGTAGGCAGCTGATACCAGAGAACAATAGAATATTTAAGCCACATGGGCAAGGACAGGTGTTCTAAATGGGCTTTGTCTGCCTTTTGAAAAAATTAACCTCTTCATTGATAGGCAAGCTAGGAATTCATATCAGAGAGTAATAGTAGCATGACAAGTCAACGAGACCAGGGAAACTGTCCTAAGCCAAATTTTCCTATGCCATATTATTCCAATTTCTATATATGTCTTTATAGGATGCCATTTACTTCATTGTATTCTGTGTTGACTATCGGTGATTGAACACCTGCACAGTCCGAGACTCGTACCAACTGCCAAGGATAGAAGAATTGCTGGTAGCACTAGGGAAAGCTAGATACTTCTCTTTCAAAATGGCCAGTGGCTACTGTCAAGTCCCCGTGGCTGAGCAGGAGAGTCTGAAGTCAGCTTTAATCCTTACTATGTGACTATTTCAGCACAATTGGATGCCCCGGGTTGACCAATGCTCTGGGGATGTTCCAGCGATTGATGGAGAGGTGTCTGGTAGACTTGAACTTCGAGGTGATTCCTGTATATCTGGATGACATCATCATACTCTCCTGCTTGTTTGAAGAGCATCTTGTCAGACTTGAGAAGGTACTAGAGTGGCTTCAGAAGCACGGACTGAAAATAAAGTCTCAAAAGTGTCATTGGCTCCAGAAAGAGATCAAATTCCAGGGACATACAGTCCAAACTGAAGGTGTGTACCCAACAAAAGAGAAGAATGCTGCCTAAAACATTTATAATAGACTTCGCAAAGACTGCAGCACCAGTACATGAGCTACTCAAGGGAATGGCAGGAGGTTCAATGGGTCATCCGATTTTAATGGGGGCTGAGGCAAGAAGAGGCCTTCCAGGTGTTGAATATTGACGAATTACGAATGCACCCATCCTGGCCTATGCAGACTTCTCTTAACCCTTTGTTTTAAACATGAATAGAAGTTTCTCCAGTCCAGGAGGAGGGCTGGCCCGGGTCCAAGAGGGATAAGAAAGGGTTATTCTCCTTTCCAGTCTATCCCTATGGGACACGAAAAGGAATCCTGCAAATTGCAGATCATTCAAACTGGATTTGGTAGCCCTGGTATAGACCATGACTGAGAAATCTCCGGAGTACATCTCTGGGTCAGAAGTTCATGTGTGGATTGACAAAAACCGGCTTTCCAACCCGAACAGGACGTTGGAACATTAGAACAATGATGATTTGCATGGATGTCAAAGTACTAGAATAAGACAGTCTACCAGTCAAATGCTGAGAATATGCATGCGAACGCATTGTCCAGAGTGACTCATCAGAGACAGAGACAGAAAAGACCTACCAATGGTTTCAGCAGCTCTGCTCTTTGCCAGTCATTACACTGGCTGCCTATACACTATAGGATCCAATTCAAACTGCTTGTTCTTACCCACAATGCTCTTCACAGTGCAGCACCCCCATACATCTCCTCCCTCATCTCTGTCTATCACCCCACCCGTTCTCTTCGCTCTGGAAGTGACTTTAGACTCACTTCTGCATTAATCCGAACCTGCCACTCCCGGCTCCAAGACTTCTCCCGAGCCGCACCAATTCTTTGGAATGCTCTACCCCAAGAAATTAGGTGTATCCACAACTTAGATAGTTTTAGGCGATCCCTAAAAACACATCTTTTTAGGGCGGCCTACCTATCATGATCCCAAATCAGTCATCTAGACATAGCCTATCCGCTCCACCTCAAGTGGATCACATATAACGGGCTGTGGCCACTTATTCTGCTCCTATCTGTTCCCCATCTCCTCAAGTTGACTATACTATCATTGTTAGATTGTAAGCTCTTATGAGCAGGGTTGCCATTTTTTGCTCTAATTATTGTATTATGTTATGCTTTGTATTGTATTGTTTTTGGCATTGTATTGTATTTCCCAATTGTTTCTTATGATTGTTTAAATGTGAACTTTGTATTGTGAAGCGCTGCGGAATATGTTGGCGCTATATAAATAAAAATTATTATTATTATTATTATGTAGTTGTGACGTGGCGCCATCTGATTAGCCAGATCGCTACCGGCTATCTGATTGGCTGGTAGTGACAGGTCCTTTTCCAGCAATCGGATTGCTTCTCTGCCGCTCCCGATGCAGGCGTCGGAAGGTGAGTATGTAAGTTTATTTTTTAACAACTTTTACTCACTTTTAGGCTACTTTCGCAGTGTATCTATAGATACACTGCGAAAGTATTCGTACTCGCTATACTCCCAACGAGTAGCAAGTACCGCTACCTACTCGTTGCGAGTACAGCGAGCACGAAAATTAATGTACTCGCTCATCCCTAGCCTATATCTGTGTCTCCTCCTTTTACTCGTCCATCTCTTTTCTTTTCGCATTTGTATATGTACTTGTCACTTTTCCATGTGTTTGTTTTGTGTTTTGAGTAGTTTGTCACCTTTTGGACACTTTAGAAGGTGTTTTCTATGTGTTTGTATGTGTTTGTGTTTGCCTGCCATTGTTTTCAATGGGGTTCGACGGTGTTCAATGAACATTCGACAAACACACATCAAATTCGACGAATCGAATCGAATTCGAACACCGGGGTGGTGGCTCATCTCTATTGCTAACAGACCACTTCACAAAATTTGCAGTTGTTACCCCGACCTTGGACCAGAAGGCTGACTCAGTGACCAAAGCTATCTGCCGAGACTGCATCTGTGTGTATGGATGCCCAAAGAAGATCCTCTCCGATCAGGTGGCATGCTTCCAGCGGAAAGTCATAGAAGAGCTGCATTGACTCCACATCATTGAGAATCCCAAATGATGGCCTATCACCCTGAAAGGAATGGTGCATGTGAATGCTTCAACACAAAGTTGTTTCAGATGTGAAGAATGCTGTAAGATGATCAGAAGATAAGGTGGCCTGCATTTGTTCCAGAGTTGGTGTGGGTATACAATAACTTGGCTGATGGCACAACTGGGAACACACTCTGCACATTAATGCTTTGCCAAAAAATAATTGAGCTGTAGTTTTACCCAGGGGAAGATTTCACCAGGATAAGCACGTCCACGTGGGTGCGAGAACATCAACATCAGCTATATACCATGAAGCATCTGGCTGAGCATAAATTCTAGGAAATGAGCCATCCAGATAAAACCCCGATGCAGGAGACACCATTACAATCCAGTGATCAAGTGTTGATGCGGTGCCCCACCCACTGGTAAGAGGGGTACAGTCCGGTACCGGGACACCCAGATCACACTAGGAATGATTGTAGTGGGGTTGGGCGGTGAAGGAAGTAGTTAGAGGGAGCACTTGGAGAGGAGTGAGGTCCAGAAGAACACACGTAGATGACGTGGGACACGTGACAAGGGGTATAAAAAGAGTGAGAAACATCTAGAATGCAGTAGAAGAAACAGTTGAACAGAAGAAAATAGTGACCAGCTGAGAAGAGGTGGTAGAACGGCTGAGGAAAGGCTGAGGAAGCTAGAGAACGTATGCCTGAGAAGTGTCTAGAGGACTAGAGCAAGTGGGAGCTCATCCTGAGGCTGAACCCTAGAGCAGAACCTCACCCAAGTGGTTCCAGGAGAAAGAGGGGGTCCCAGAGGCACGGGAAGTGAGCAATCCACCCATGGGTTTCATTGTCCATAATCCATTGTCAGGCGCAGGCAAGTGGAGGAACTAGGCCACAAGGAGCACTGGGAACCCAAAAGCCTATTGGAGAAGACCAGGCTCAACTAGCGACCCAGAGACTGTATGGCACTTCCAAGGTGACATGGTCGACAATTGCGCACATCTGATGAAAAGGTGGCAACCATAGGGCTTGGGGCAGACACTGCAAGCTAACCCCCTAAGAAAAACCCACAGTCACTGGCTCAGAGCTCTGTGTGGTGAGGCGCAAGGCAGGACGGGCGAGGCAAGCGCTGTGTGAGACGACCTGGAAAGGACAGAGAAGGGATGCCAGTTACGTACCACCCTACTGCCAGGGAGTAGCTTGGTCACTGCCTCTGAGAACCCAGTGCTCAGCGGGCTGCTGCATGAAGACTGTGAGTAAAAGAACTAAAGACTGCAGCGGCAGGTATCTATAGTCGCAACCTGCGTGTGGCGTCATGTAAAATGAACAAGTATCCCCAGGTCTAGTCATCCCTGCTCAGAATGAACCCTCCACGCCAGATTCCTATCCCTAAGAGAGAGAGCCACCCACACTGAACTTTTAATGACACTGCCCGGGTCACGGAACTGGGTCTCGGTCCCTGTGATCCCTGTGATCCCTGTGATGAAGCCTCAAGAAAGCCTGGTTCCGAGCATCCTAAGGTAATGGGGGGGCATGTCATTGATACAATCAAAGTGCCCTAGGGGCATATTAGATTGCAGATGGGAGGCAACTCTCCACTGAATTATAAGCAGAGATCATCCCAAAAATCCAGTCTATGAAAAGAAAAAGGCACCAGTAAGAGTGTTACAGTAGGGTGGGATAGGGCTAGAGCCAAGAGAAACTGTTTGAGTTTACAGTGAACAGTGATGTTGAGGTACAAGAGTTTGGAAGTACTGGGATGAGAGAAGCAGTCTGCAGCAAATGTATCAATGGGAATACCCTAAAAGGTGTGATGTTTAAATTAAGTGTCCATGTTTCAAGAGACTGTTAGAGTAAATGTTCAATAAGAACTTTGATTGACTCTGTGTCTGCTTTGACCCTCACCGGGGCGATTCTGAACTTAATTTTTCCCTAGGAAACTGGCTGGTGCATGTGCTGCAAAACCACAGCCTAGGCCCTGTCTTGCCCGCGACAAACAATTCCCTCAACAGCCGGCCCCTTAATAAGGCCACGTCCCTCTAGTCGGATTCTGGCTGAATGCATGCATATCACATACTTGCGGCCATGTGATCGCAATTCCCAGCTCTGACACATAGAATGACTGCAGACATATGGATTTAGACTGGGAACTCCTTTAACATGTCACGCCATACTGTGATTTCCTTAACTTTTTCTTCTCTGTGTTGCATTCAGTTTTCATATCAGAAGAAGCAGTAATTACAATCAGCCCCCTACACTATGAGCTGAAGAGATGTGCTTTGTATGTAGTGAGACACAATCATAATGATGTTTTTGTTCTATTTTCATAATTTGTGTCAGCTGTTTTTCTCATATCAGTGTTAGTTAGTGAAACTTGAACACTCCATTCTTGTACTGTCTATTTTTATCACAGAACAATTGGGTCTCAAATTTGGATGTGTGATTGTAGCCTAACATTGATCGGATTGTAATGTTTTGGGATATTAATACATTATATAAATTATGTCGTAGCATGCTTGTGTTCTTATAGAGGACTAGGCCAATGACAGACAAGTCTAGCAGTGGCTTTTCTCCCATAAGTACAAACAAATCGACATGTTTTCTCAAGACCTCCTTCTCTCCTCCACACTTATTCATTCCTCACCTTATTGCCTCTTAGACATCTCCCGATTATCCTCCATCCTCTGGAAGCCTTCGCCCCAACAAGACTGATTATCCACCACGCTCAGATTCTTCAGACGGAGCCTGAAAACTCACCTCTTCAGGAAAGCTTACAGCCTGCAATGACCGAGCGGCCGCCCCACCGCCATCAGAGCACCAACCTCACCGTTACAGCCACCGGCCGCAACCCCCAACCTACTGTCTCCTCCCCATTGTCCTGTAGAATGTAAGCCCGAAAGGGTAAAGGTCCTCTCCCCTCTGTACCAGTTCATCATTGTTAATTAGTTCACTGTAAACTATATCTATATTTTTTTGGAACTATCCAATTAGAAAGGTCCAGCGCATACTCTGCCTCAACTTTATGTGTGATCCTACGTCCCCTTGAGAGGATCAGCTATCACTATGTTACAATGTGGCCCAAGTAATGAACAACTATGATTGCGTCATAAAATTTGCTGTTTATTAAGAATTTGTATTAAAACACTGTTTTAAAAACAATGGTTAAAATTGTGATGATACATCCAATTATAGTTATTTAATTGATATTGAAGTTTCTGTGAAGTAGTATGTTGTTCTTCAGGTATACGTGATGATTGATCTATTGGTAGGGTGTATTATGTCAGGGGAAAAGGGATATGGTTCCTAAATACTATTCCTTTGGTACACACCTTTTTTGAAACAGAAATTAATTTTTTGTTTGATAGCAATCCTTATGTCTCACCTTTCCCGAAATGTTGAGATAATAATAATAATAATAATAATAATATTTATTCATTTATATAGCGCCATTAATTCCATAGCACTTAACATACATCAGTAATGCTGTCTATGGCGCTTTACATGTGAAAAGGGGCATACATAGACAAATACAATATTTATGAACAATGCAAGGCCCAGACAGGTACAGGAGGAGAGCGGACAATGTAATAACCTTATTGCACAGTGTTATTCATACCTGTTCTGCAGTATCGAGTGCTACTAAGTGGAGAGAGAACATGCAAAACTAGAAAACAAACACGGATTCCCGTCTGGTGACAGGTGAACTTGGATATGTAGGTTCCAGGTGTAATTTAATCTGAAGTGGAGTAGCTCTCATATTGTTCTATGTAGAAGTATCACCAACCCCCCAACCCCATCCAAAATAAAAAAAATCTCCTGTTTAATGACTTTTTGCTTTTTTTTCTATAACTCTCCCCTAATTTATACACCAAAAGTCTAGCATGAAGAATGGTAATATGTGTCTAAAGGTGTGGTGTGATATAGTTAATTGCTGCTAACAGTCCCAAGGTATAGGCCCCTGATGAGTAATCCACGTTAATACTGAGTTTTTTATGTACCCAAATAAAACTGGAGTGTAGACAGAGCAGAGAAAAAGTTGGTCTTATTATTGTAATCTGACTTGACGTGGCTCACGCTGTTTTCCTTGGCAGCTCTGCCTTGTGTCTGACTGACAGGCAAATTCTTGCAGTTGACATTCCTTGTTTTTTGGCTGGCCCTTCACCAGACCATAAAGCTGACCATCCACAGAGACAAGAAAAACCCACCCAGGGCACTTCTTTTCCCCCCTCTTATTAATGGCTATACTGTTTAACATCCCATGTGTGCTACTAAAAGAACAGCAGGGGAAGTTTCAGCTGAAAAATGAAAAAAATACAAAGCATAGCCAGGGGTTTGTAATGTTCTATTGCTGTGATACATTTTTCACAGTAAAAAGCATGCAGTGACAGAAAGTATTGATTGCACACTTAGTATGGGATCAATACATTCTGCAGGCTGAATTTGCTTTGAACATGAACTATGCTTGTACCTTTCAGCTCGTTCCCATTTTGTTTTTCGTAGTTACTTGTTTCTTTCCTTTGATTTTTTATGACATTAACTAGTTCATTTTCAGGCACTTATTACAGTGGCTGAATAAAAAAGAAACATTTTGATGACTTGATAAATTCTTCTGAAAAAATGAAAAGAAATCTGTCAGCAGGTTTTTTCTATTTAATATGGGAGTACCATAATTTATGGTATGCAAGACCCTGATTCCAGGGATATGTTACTTATTAGGCTATGTGCTGTAGTTTCAACACTATTTTATCTGCAGAAGATTAACACTGCCGGACTACATGTGAGTAGAGCAGATTGGCTAATCTGTGTAGCCAAACCCCCACCACTGATTAGCAGGTTGCTCACAATACACACTTTACACAGAAAGTTGACTGTCAGGGGTGCAGGAAGGTTATACACAGCCCAAAGGTCTTAGGCTGGCTTCACACCATGGATTTGTGGTTCAAGGTTCTCTCCGGTTTGAACCATACAGAACCTGATCCAGTTTTGGCCCCATGATTCCCTACGGTTCCGGATTGGTCTTATTTGGCCTCCGGTTTTGTGCTTTTTCGTCCGGATCCGCTTGTGTTCGTTTTTTGCCCCGGACACAAAATCAGAGTCTGCATCATTTTTTGTGTCCGGTGCAAAAAAACAACAAGATCCAGAGCGGTCCTGCACCCATAACATGGGAGTTTATTGGCACCACATCGCCCTGGATCCGGCAAAAATTCGGACCGGATCCCAGAAACCTTTTAGAGTACAGCGCCGGCTGTTAAATGCTGCCACGCTAATTTAGCACCATGGACAGCAGCAGCATTTCAGAGCCACTTCTGAACATTCAGCACCATGCAGAGCTCCACTGCTCACATAGGCTAAATGTTCAGCACCATGGACACCTGCAAAGCACAGAATGCTGAATTTCAGCACCACGAGCAGCTCCCCTGCACGCGCAGGCTGAAATTTCAGCACCACGGACAGCAGCAGCAGCAACGAGCAGAAACGAATTCTGTTAAAAACAGGATCGGAGGGCATATTTGCCTCAGTTTCTGCTCATCCGATGCTGTCAGGTTCTCTCTGGTGCATCCTGCAAAACACCGAACAGAACCTGAAAGCACAAAACCGTGGTGTGAAGCCGGCCTTAGCTCTGCTGCGTCTACACCTGACAAAGCAGGTATTTTATGACAACTACATCAAGAAACAAAGCAAGTGATACGTCCTTGGAATCAGGTTTTCTTGCCCTATCTTATGCTGCTCTCAAATTATATAGCAAAAACTACGTATTGACAGATTTCATTTAATTGTAATTAGAAAGCCAAGTTACCAACTATGGTTCAGGAGGATTCATAAGTATCAAAGAGCAGCCCTCGTCACAGGTGATCTTAAATAGCAACTCCCTTCCCAGAAAAGTAAAGGATCAAGTCAAATTACATCTCTACTTACATTGCAAGTGAAAACTTCATTAACAATACTACATCAATTTGTCATGATTCTCTTTTTTTCTGGGCTTGGCATCACATTTTAAGATCACATGTGACAAGGGCTGCCAGAGCAGAGGTCTGCATGCATAGGTAATTGTATTTGTCATAAGCCTGGTCATTGGTTATTCAGATATTAAAACAGAGTCGCCATGATGCTGTGTATATTCCTATGATTAAGGGTGTAGAGTTAAGGTACCGTCACACATGGCAATATGGCTCCCATATTGCCATAAATTCGTGTATTTCGGCGATGTGGAAACCACATCACCTGTGCGTAGTGGTGTGAGACAAGGAGATTTTACAGCGAGAAATCGCCGGTGGAGCGTCACCTGATCGCCCTGCACTGCTGAGAAATCAGGCGATTTCCACCAGGCGATTTTGTGCATCTTGGCGTGTGACAGGGTAATAGTGATGTAGAAAGTGAGCTCAGACCATCTGGAAGCAATTCCAGAGGCTTGCCTGAGCGTTCTGTTTGGCTCGCCCCGTCTGCCGCGATTGGTGGTCGCTCCTGCGTTCCCATTGGCTGACCATGGCTAAGGCGCCATATTTGAATAGCGATATAGTAGAAAGGACACATGCATCATGTAGTGTGCAGACATCCTGACAAGGCTGACCAATGGTTACGCAGTTGTGTCGGCCAATCGGAGTGGTAGGGGAGCGGTGAGAAACACTCTGGCATGCCTGTCTCCTTGCCGTACTCACACTCTACGCCCACATCGCTGATGAGATGGTGGCGTGCGATGCGGCGATGTGGAAAAGGGTAGTTGTTTCCAGTCTTCTGCAGGCAATTTCCGGAACGCAGGATCGGCGTAGAACGCAAGCGAGATCTCTCTGTGTGACACGACGTCGATGTGCAAAGATGTTCCCGAAACGTGCACGCTCATGTCAAATTGCCGGCGATATGGAAGCCATATTGCTGCGTGTGATGGTATCTTAAGGCTTTAACCTAATGATGGATCCTCCTGCTTTTAAATGATTTCTAATAAAAGATTAATTTATGGGCGGAAGTACCAGAAAATGAACTTTATTGAGGGGTTCAAAAACTTCATGTTTTGTAGTGGGAACCTTTTTAGGAATCCTTCTTCTTGGGGTAGGTTGGAGATTTTGAAGACGTTTTTCACATCCTCAATTGTTTCCTGAAGTGGCTTGAAATAGTTTTTCTCTACTAGGAGCTGCTACAGAGCAGGACTTTCTTTTTCTCCCATCAAAAAGAAGAAAAAAATACACAAAAGAAAGAACATAAACAGCAAGGTAGTTTTACAATAGAAATGAATAGAAAGAATGTTTCTGGCTTTTTTGATTTGGACCTCTCCAAATAAAACTCCTCCAACACCTCTGTGTACAGACACTCTGACAGTAGAAATCATTGCATTGAGGCACTTATCTACAATCCCGGTATTAAAGTAATAGATGTGGCCAAATTGTGTTTTACCATTTATACATCATAATTTAGAAGGCAGAGTTAGTGATATGATAAAATGCTGTGTTTGCATCAGGCAAGGGAACCACACAAATCAATCCAGCATTACCCTTTATGAAGCAGGTAACAAAATGTAATGTTTAAAATCAACATTTATTTATCCATATAAAGTGATCAACATAAAATAAAAATCTGCTTAGAGCAGGAAGTTGTGCTGCATTTCAGAGGTAGTCTACTATTGGCACATTATAAGATACTAGTGGTTTATTGAGCTCTAATGGAAAACAGTAAGCAGAAAAGTACAGAAACCTTACAAATAAAGAAATATTCTACAATAACAATGACTTATGGAGGCTACAACGTACAAACTGCATATGTACTTGTTCTGGAGAAGACAGCCAAGAGGCATACATAGAAGTAAGTACCATATAAAAATAGAAAAAGTTAGAAAGTAAAAAATAAATGTTTTTCTTATACCTGGAGATCGGGTATGTGGTACATATAATGCAAACATGCTTTCTCCTGTATCACCAGACATTCATGTTATATCACCAGACATTCATGTTAGGCACCTTTCACACCAGTGGTTTTCGCTGATTGCGGCAGATCTGGCAGATTTTCTGCATCTGCCGCCTAACGGCCGCACTTACGACACACTTTTGGCGATGCCTCATGCATTGTCTATGGGGTTTGCGGTCGGGTGTGGCAGGTGCAGTTCTGCCGGATGCAGCAGATCTGGCACTTGCGGCTGCAAAAATAAAACGCTGCTAGCCGCGTTTTTTTCACAGCTGCAACTGCTGGATTTGCTGGATCACGACAAAACCGCAATTGCCGCACCGGACTGCAAGCCCCATAGTGCTGCAAGTGCAGCCGTTAGGTGGCAGAGGCGGAAAATCTGCCAGATCTGCTGCAATCAGTGAAAACCACTGATGTGAAAGGGGCCTTAGTCATTTTTCAGTTATGTTCCTTTCCGGAATTGATTCTTCCATATGGATGTTTTGACCACCTGTAGATGCCATACAACCAAATGTAAAACAAATTCCTAAAATTCCTTCATACTCAGGAAATTGAAATGTTGAGAACTGTACAGTACATGTGGTTATAATCTATATTCCTAAAAACATTGTAGATTTAATGCACTTCTTGAATAGTTATTGCTTTACAGAGGGCTGCAGACCTTACGTACCATTCAATGTTCTGGAATTGAATATTCAGCAGCATAATATTGATTATATTCATACATGTGAAAGATAAGTAATGTTTTTTCCTTCGGATAGATTGATTTGCAGTTTCAGTCTATACAGCTGCAGTCATGGTTTTTTTCTGTCTTGGATCTTGGGTTCTATATTGGGGCCAATCCTGCCCTGACCTTCTTCCAGTGCCATAGCCTGGCAATCTGTGTGGTTGAGGTGGAGAAGGTGGCACGTCTTGTCGTAGAGGACCCTTGGCTGCCGGTGGATGATAAGGAGGAAACCGATAGTTGTCTTCTTGACGGGTCTTGGGTCTGGGGTAGGTACCTTTGGTGCTTGGAGATGCCACATCATAGTAGTAGGGTGGTTCTCTATCTTTGTACATTGCTTGTGGACTAGTCATGTACTCCAAAGGTTCCATAGGCCCAGGTCTGAAAAATAAAATTAACATGTTATCCTTCTCATACATATTGTATTGTATAAAAGCTTGTAAATTACAAAAGTAGAATAACTAGGAAAGGAAATAGAAAAGCAATAAAACAATTCCTTTTTATATAACTTTTTTATGAAAATCCTACTCAATATTAAGCAATAAAGCATGGTAATTAACTGTTGGGAGGTTGAATCTATGAAATATTGTATAATTTTGGTGTTGTCCAATAACTAGGGATGAGCTCAGGTTCAGCCAAAATTTAGGTAAAAGTTTGGTTCGGTATATGGACTTGACCTGAAGTTGAACCCTGAACCTTAAGGAATTAATGGTAACCCAAACATTGGTGCTGTTAAATGGTCATATTAAGTGCTACAGGGCTGCAAAATGAAGCACCATATGGATAAGAGCAGGATAATTGCTGGATAGGGAATAAATAAAAACATGACATGGGGTCCCCCATATATTTGGTAACCATCCAAGAGAAACCACACAGCTAGTTAAACAAGGCTAAAAACAACCTTTAGTGTCCCATGAAAGGCACTAAAAGGTGTAAGTGTAAAATATGTAGGTGGAGGGCTGCCAGCAGGTCATGTTTTCAGGATTTCTTTAGCGTTGCACAGGGGTTGGAATGATAACTAGTGCCGGTGACTTAATAATAACCTGTGCAATACTAAGTAAATCTGGAAAACCTGCACTGTTGTTGGACCTCAAGGTCTGGAGTTCCCCACCCCTGATGTAGAGTATAGTTTACTGCAGTATTGTGACTGGCATAAAAGATGAAAACCCCAAGAAGAAAGGCCAAACAGAGCCCAAGGTTACAGATTTTTCACTCCATTTGCCTCATTCACTCAATGGCTCTAATGGAAAGAAAAAATGCCTGAAATGTACGTAAGGTGAAACTTGCCTACATGGCTCTGCTGGGCCAACAACTACAGTACAAATGTTTTAAGATATGGATAGTGGTTCATTGAGAAAATACCAATTATTGTATAATTTATTATTGTTTTAATTATTTTGTAAATGTCTTATTACAATAAATAATGTAAAAAGTCGTGTTCTGCCAGTGTTACAGGAACTATATATTGATATGGCAGTATTGAGGAAAGATTAATATAAGATTTCGAGATATAAATGTTCTCTCAGCCATAGAAGAGCAAGTAAGTGAAAAATGTTAAACTTGAAAATATGACACAAAGCCGAAAACCATCCTGTGTATTGTCAATTACATGCAAATGTTTATTAGGAAAAATGTAAATCAGCGGGGGAATGACTTGTGCACCATGGGCAGCAGGTTATGCAAGCATAATAACCTCCAGGACACCAAAGTGCTTGTAGACTTCATATAGCCCCTTCCTTATGGTTTACATTGTGTATGAGAAGCCCAGAAACTACAGGGCTGTCTCAAAGGACTTGACATGTAATACACATAAAACTAAAATGCTAGAACGCTCGTTGGAGGTCATTTTGTACAGGGCCATTCACTGTATTATGTCACTACCAGGTGTTAAATAGTCCATTGACATACAACATGTACACAATTAAAGTTACACTTTATAAAGTGGAGGAGGATATGTAAAATGCTGCAAGCTTACTGGAAAACAACTAGACAAAACACAAAATTAATACATTAGTCTATATTCTTCCCGTCCAGATGTCTCTCATTTAGCACACAATAATAAAATACATTTCAGTTTATAGGCTATGAGATCTTGGCAAGAAGATGATGTTCTGGTTGTAAAATGAACATTAAGAACGTTCAGCGTTTCCTCTGCCTGGACACTGCCTGCAATGATGCAGAGAATTTTACTTTACAAAGATATGAAGAAAGCTTCTCACCAGTCTTCCGACATAGTTCTCTATCACCTGACATAAAAGCCTCCATAACTCCCAGCTTTTTTCATCAAACAAGAAGACAGATGCAAGGAAATTATTGACATCTGGTATTTGGTAAATTTATTGCTTGAAAATGCCAATAAATATACATATGAGCGGGTGACGTAGAGGATAACATTTGCTCAGGAAGCATGCCAGCTCATAAGCAGGAGTTGTGGATGCTGACTATATGGACCCCTCCAAGCAGAGGTTAATAGAAAAGTAAGTGTCTTTGCACCATGTTATCGGGTAGCTAGAAGATTCAGAGTTCCGGGTAGGTGATACCTTTTAATGACTAACTGCTGTTTATCATCGTATTTTTAGTTAGCTATTTAACGAGTTGTTTTATCTTCGTAAATTAGAAAATTGTAAAGTGCTTGTGAAACCAAAATCTTTGCAAATCTCTATGTAAAACAAATGAGTTTTTAAATTGTTGTTTACTGCTTATGGACTACAGACATGGCCAAAAGTTTTGAGAATGACACCAAAATTATATTTTCACATGATCTGCTGCCCTCTGGTTTTTATTTGTGTTTATCTGATGTTTATATCACATACAGAAATATAATTGCAATCATATTATGAGTACCAAAAGGTTATATTGACAGAATGAGTTAATGCAGCAAGTCAATATTTGCAGTATTGACCCTTCTTCTTCAGGAATTCTCCCTGGCATGCTCTCAATCATCTTCTGGACCAAATCCTGACTGATAGCAGTCCATTCTTGCATAATCAATGCTTGCATTTTGCCAGAATTTGTTGGTTTTTGTCCACCCGTCTCTTGATGATTGACCACAAGTTCTCAATGGGATCAAGATCTGGGAGTTTCCAGGCCATGGACCCAAAATCTCTATGTTTTGATCCCTGAGCCATTTAGTTATACACCTTTGCATTATGGCAAGGTGCTCCATCATGCTGGAAAAGGCATTGTTGGGCGCCAAACTGCTCTTAGACAGTTGGGAGAAGTTGCTCTTCGAGGACATTCTGGTACCATTCTTTATTCATGGCTGTGTTTTTAGGCAAGACTGTGAGTGAGCCGATTCCCTTGGCTGAGAAGCAACCCCACACATGAGTGGTTTCAGGATGCTTTACAGTTGGCATGAGACAAGACTGGTGGTAGCGCTCACCTCTTCTTCTCCGAAGATGCCCTGATGACGGTGCTTGGATTAGCACCGAAACGCGTAGGTGGAAAATAAAGAACGGGGGTCTTTTACTCAAGACTTTGGAGTGATTATTTCAAGCAGCGCGGACTGTATATACACCATCCCTGGTTTGGATCTTCTCCGAATAAGCTGTTTTCCAAATGTCCCAAACAATCGAAAAGGGGATTCATCAGAGAAAATTACTTTACCCCAGTCCTCAGCAGTCAACTCCCTGTACCTTTTGCAGAATATCAGTCGGTCCCTGATGTTTTTTCTGGAGAGAAGTGGCTTTTTTGCTGCCCTCCTTGAAAGCAGGCTTTGCTCAAAGAGTCTCCGCCTCACAGTGCGTGCAGAAGCACTCACACCAGCCTGCTGCCATTCCTGAGCAAGCTGCTGCTGGTAGTCCGATCCCGCATCTGAAACAGTTTTAAGATACGGTCCTGGCGCTTGCTGTCTTTCTTTGGCGCTCTGGAGCCTTTTTGACAACAATGGAAGCTCTCTCCTTGAAGTTCTTGATGATGCGATAGATTGTTGACTGAGGTGCAATCTTTCTAGCTGCGATACTCTTCTCTGTTAGGCTATTTTTGTGCAGTGCAATGATGGCTGCACGTGTTTCTTTAGAGATAACCATGGTTAACTGAAGAGAAACAATGATACCAAGCACCAGCCTCCTTTTAAAGTGTCCAGTGGTGTCATTCTTACTTAATCATGACTGATTGTTCGCCAGCCCTGTCCTCATCAACCCCCACACCTGTGTTAATGGAACAATCACTAAAACGATGTTAGCTGCTCCTTTTAAGGCAGGACTGCAATGATGTTGAAATGTGTTTTGGGGGTTAAAGTTCATTTTCTAGGCAAATATTGACTTAGCAAGTAATTGCTGTTAAGCTGATCACTCTTTATGACATTCTGGAGTATATGCAAATTGCCATTAGAAAAACTGAAGCAGTAGACTTTGTTCAAATTAATATTTGTATAATTCTCAAAACCTTTGGCCATGTAGTCATGTAGCCTAGGTTATTGGCCACCATGTCAGTCTGGCAGGAGCGGCCAAACGTGCTTACAAGTTCTTTCCAATATAGCTTGTAAACTCTGCTCTTAAAGGGAACCTGTCAGAAGTTCTTTTTTTGTTTAAATGATTTTTTTATTTACTCTGAATTCTGAAATTAAAGAAATAATTACCTACATAACAACAACGAGAAATCTCATGCAATTTTTAATAACTACTTCAAAACTTATCTGAGACGCTGAGAACTATGAATACATTTAGTTCGGAACTCCACATAAGGAACCATTGCTCTCAAAATGCACGCCCATTTTCAACTAGTATCCACCTGCCTGAACTCCAGTAACACCAAACTATTTAGTTACCTTTCAAATCCATGAACACCTCAATATTCGTTAGTAGGTTTATAGTCTAACACAATGGTCCCCAACCTTTTTTGCAACGGGCTGCTCATACAAACCACTTTCGGGCCTGCAGGGCGGTTACACATGGGCGGGGCCTTGATCATAGGGACGGGGCTATGAAAATGGGGAGAGTTTAGTACAGTTTCCTGAAGGCTGAAGGTATTGACAGTTAAGACATACTTTATTTTCAGGGGATGTCTTATTTTTCCATCCCCTTGCAGCCCCCAATATGGTATCCCCATCATCCCCTTGCAGCCCCCATCCATACCCTTGCAGCCCATAATATCCCCATCATCCCTTGGAGCCCCAATAACCACATCATCTACTTGCAGCAGTCTCCAATAATCCCATCATCCTCTTGCAGCCCCCAATAACCCCATCATTCCATTGTTGCAGCCCCCAATAACCCCATCATTCTCTTGTTGCAGCCCACAATAACCCCATCATTCAACCTCCAATAACCCCATCATTCCCTTGTTGCAGCCCGCAATAACCTCATCAATCAGCCCCAATAACCTCATAATTCAGCCCCCAATAACCCCATCAGTCCTTGTTGCAGCCCCCAGTAACCCCATCATTCAGCCCCCAATAACACACACTTACACATGCATACATACACACACACACACTCTCACACTCTTTCCTCACCGGTCCTCTGGCAGCTCAGAGCCCGCTTCCCCATCCACTCAGTGACAAGCCTCCCAGCAGATGAGCCAGCAGCCAATCAGAGGCGAGCATGTAACATCATTGCATAACATTAGATGCTCGCCTCTGGTTCGCTGGAGGCTCATCTGCTGGGAACTTTGTCTTCTGAGTGGACAGGGAAGCGGGCTCTGAGCTGCCGCATGCAGACCACACTTTCACTCTTATAGTGCGGGTCTGTGGCAGTGCCGCGGACCAGCACAGGCACCCCAATGGCCCGATGCAGATCCATGGCCCGTGGTTGGGGACCCCTGGTCTAACAGACTAGGGGCCTTTCACACTTGCGGTTTTTTCCTGATTTGGAAGTTCAGGTAAAAATCCGATTCTTACAGTATTTTACCCATTCACTTTAATTTTGTCAGGTAGAATCTTGTTGCTTCATGTTTTTCCTGAAATCATTAAAGAGAATGGGCAAAAAAAATAATCCTGTAAGAATCAGGTTTTTTCCTGATCTTCCAAATCAGGAAAAAAACGCAAGGCCCCTTAGTCAGGTTGTATTGCATTTGTATCTGAACAATTCTCATGTAATGTTATTGATAGTATTAATGCTATTGATGTATTCACTCTATTTACCCTTCTTATTCCTTCCCTAGTTTTCCCTACCAACCTTTCCCCCACTATAGGACTCCCTTACCCTTTTTCCCCCCTACCCCTTCCCCCCTAAGATCCCTACTCTTCCTCTTATGATCAAGATTTATTCTCAACTACCATATCTGTATGAAACAAAGTTAGAAATATTTTCACATAAACAGTAAACTGCGGCCAAAACCAGTAATGGTACCTTTACACGCCGCCACCGAAAGGTACAAACCGCCAGGCATCGGACACAATTGTTCCTTTTGCCTTGAAAAGACCGCTAAGTGGTGGCGTGTAATTCAGGAAGTTCCTTCCTGTGTCTTCGGATACCTGTGTTTGAGTCGTGCTCTAAAACAGACAGGCATAATCCCTATGGTGGCGGCGTGTAATCCGGGCACAGGCAAGGTTTTTGAGTGGCCTACGGAAAACCCAGGGCCGTGCTACAGCGTCATGGTTACCACGCCCCATCAGTGATCATTGGTGGGGGCTACTGTGTTTACAGATTTAACCATTGACTGTCCCTGTACAGGGCGCCATATTTAAAGAGCTGACCAGTCACACTACACAATTGCAATAGCGTCATGTATTAGCCAGCCTTCCTGCGCCGGCTGGCCATTCATGATGTTATTGCATTGTCCAATCACTGTACGAGCGTTGCGTAATACACAACTCTGTCACGCCTATGAAGTTACGGCGCACAATATGTACGCCCATATTCCCTTGTGGTGGCAGCGTGTAAATCAGGAAGGTGCTCCACAGAAGGTAACCTGCGGCACCCGTCGGCACTTCCTGGGAACGAAAATACCTTCTGTGGAGCACCTTGTGGTGGCATGTATATGCGGCATCAGGGATCGTTAGGCACCGTTGCAAACACGCGCGTGCACGTGCGGTGCCTACCTGTTGCTGCCCTCTGCGGCGGCGTGTAAAGGTACCATAAGACCTTATAAACCGCATTCTAAGTGACCTTATTTTGGAAACTACACTCTGGACACAATTCATTTACATGTGTGGTGAGCACCTTAAATCTACAGGTGCTTCACAGAATTTTATAATGTTGAGCTGTAAACATGAAAAATACATTTTTCTCACAATGTTTTTCCCAAAATGTTTTATTTCCATAAGAGCAACAGAAGGAAATGGACCATACTGTTTGTTGTGCATTTTTCCTGTGTATACTAATACCCTATATTTGGTGGAAAACTACTTTTTGGGTTCATATCAGGGTTCAGAAGGGAAGAAGCGCTATTTGAATTTTCTAGTGCGATTTTGGCTGTAGTAGATTGCAGATGCCATGTGAATATTGAAAAATGTTCTGACATGCCAAAACAGCAGAAACCCTCACAAATAACCCCATTTTGGAAATTGCACCTCTAGAAGAATTCATCTAGGGGAGTAGCAAGCATTTTTCACCCTCAGATGATTCACAGAATTGTATAACTGGCTGATCATATGCAAATTTCCCATTTTTCCGATAAAATGTTTCTTTGGCCCCAAGTTTTTAATTTTGAAAAGGGGCAATGGGAAAAAACGAATAGCATAATTTGTTGAGCAATTTCTCCTGAGTATGACAATAATATAAAAAACTACTTTTGATCCACAATGCAAAGCTCAGAAGGGAAGAAACACCTTATTTGAGGGAAGATTTTGCTGGAATGGTTTTGGCCCCCAAGGTACTAAAAAAGCTGAGTTCTCTCATGGTTGACCCTATTTTACACACTACACCCCTCAATAAATAATTACGGTACATTCTTACAAGTAAAATTTTGTTTTAGTTTCAAATTTTTAATTTTTATAATTACTAATAGGAAAAACTGGACTACACACTTGTTATGCAATTTGTCCTAAGTGTGCCAATACAGGTAATAAGGAACTACTTTTCAGGCAGAGTGGAAAGCTCAAAAAGAAGGAGTGTAGACATTGCTGTTATAGCTTGTGGGTGCCATGTCACATTGGCAGAGCCCCTGAGGTGTCAGAACAGCAGAAATCTGTCATAAGTGACCTCATATTACAAAGTACACCTCACAATGAAATCATCTAGGGGTGCAATGATCATATTGACACCACAGGTGTGTGACAGAATTTTATATCATTAGACAGTGAAGAAAAAAAGACAATTTACCACAAAAATTATGTTTTATCCCCAGATTTTACCATTTACTCCTAATTTCTCCTGAACGCGATGATATCCCACATGTCAATGTATAGTACTGCTTAAACCCCCATCACACCTAGTGAGATCGGTAACGAGATTGCTGTTTTATCACAGGTTTTGTGACGCAAAATTGACCTCGCCAGCGATCTCACTATGTTTGACACGTAGCAGCAACCGGGCCCCCGCTGTGACGTCGCCGATCATGTCGGAATGGCCTGGACCATTTTTTGATCATCGGGTTCCCGCTGGGCAGCATGCATCGGTGTGTTTGATGCCTTAACAACAACCTCGTTGGCGACTCAGAACCCAGTCAGGTAGGTCTGAGCTGTCAGACTAGCTGCTGTGTGACAGGGTCCCAACGACCGCCGAGGTCATTATACGAGTTGCCGTATCGTTACTGCATTGATCAGTAGATCTGACTGTTTGACATCTCACCAGCGACCACGTAGCGACGTTCCATTGATCCTTACCAGGTCGTATCATTGTCGGGATCGCTGGAACGTAAAATCAGAAAAAAATCACCAAAATATTGCCCGGTAAATATCCATTGCACCTAGCAGCAGACTGATAGCTCCTCTGAGAGGCAACACAGGTGTCTGTATACCGGTGCTTAGTCACCTACAACCCACAGATGGGGGCGGTTGTAGCACCAGCGTCCGCCATGCTGTCAGGGAGGTGACTGATGGCATTTATAGACACAAGGTTACCATAGGGCTCTGCCACTCAGGTGCATATGAAGCATAGTGTCAGAGCAGCCTATCGGTCACGCCCTGCTATTAGATCAGGCGGGCTGCTCCGCACTGATTATATGCCTCACAAATGACAGATGCCCCCCCAGAGGGCCCAGCCTCAAACTGCAGATAAAAAAATATGCAACAAAACCCTAAAGATGAAAATGTGAGGTGTTAGTAGATATTTTGGGCCAAAATACGTAAGCTCGTAACCCACCGTCAAGGGCCCTCACGCTTACGAGTCCTACCCATATATTTGCTGCCATATGTTTGTTTAACACTTTGAGATTCACCGAATAGGACATAAAATCAGATCTAACAACTGTTGATAAAGGATGTGATCCAAAACGCGTCCAGCATGCGGGACCACATTCCCCTTTTCAATCATATCTTCATGTTTTAATTTGCACAAATAAATTTGGATATATGAAGATTGAGGTCGAGTGCTGGAGTCTTTTGCATTTCCTATTGGGAGGACTACAGACGGCCTGCTCCGAGCACTATCCGACTCCCAGGTGAATCCAGATCAGCACCATCCCTCCCCCTTTCCCAGCTCTTAACTGGGAGATTATATACCATGATGGGAGATGATATGCCTGGATGGGGTGCTATGTACCAGGATGGGGGATGAAATACAAAGCTGAGGGATGATACACCAGGGTGGAGGGCTATATAACAGGATGGGGGTGCTGCATTTACCACCCTAGGCTTGTACTCGAGTCAACAAGTTTTCCAAGTTTTTGGTGGTAAAATTAGCGGCCTTTTCTTATATTCAGGTCAGGTTATACTTGAGTATGTATGGTAAATGAATAAATATTATTATTATTATTACTATTATATTGCCTTGCAGCTATATCAAGGTTATACTTACTAAAATTTAACTTTTATTAAATACTTTAAGATAGGGAGGTATTCCCTTTATGCCATACGGGATGGTGCTTTTTGCTAAAGGAGGGGAGAGGGAAAGGTCATCCTGTTCTATCCCTAGCTCTCCCTACCTGACAACGGAGTTTTCAACACCTAAACAGACCCCAACGGATGGCCATCCATTGAAAAACACAGAGGGGTGGAGATGGAGACTTATCAGGACCCCACCCTGGGCGACCAGAGGCTGTATTGGAGGCCTCATGGAAAAGGCATTTCACTCCTGAGGAACCCACTGGGACATCATTTGGCTGGGGGAAACGCGTCGAGTGAGATATCCTCTGCAGGATGAGATGAATATAACAAATACCTAAATGGTCTAAAAGGTTAACCATTTCCCTGCCTGCATTTTGGTCCTTTCTAGCTTGATCCACAAATTTGGGGCTGAGGTGGATTACTGAGCACGGTTGAGTCTGGGATCATCTGTTGGGGTCTGTTTTATTTTAGTGTATGGTGTGTGCACTCTTGGGATGGGGGATGCTAGATCCGAAAAGTAGATCTGCATATGAGTGGAGGAACATGTCGCTCAGACATCTACTACTGCGAGATTATCTACCACTATCACAAGTATAAGCTTCGATCCCGCTAATGTGATATATATATATATATATATATATATATATATATAGAGGAGCACTACCATATTTTTGTCATAACTTTTCCCTAAGGTGGTTTATATATTTTTTCTCACCACCGAGTCTAAGGGGATTGACCCGCACTCCCAGGACTGTTAACAGTAAGACAGAACACCCGGGTATAACATAAGAAGGGGAGTTTCTGCACAGACTCTGCCTTACCCCAATAAGATTTAGGACCAGAAGGGTGAGCTGTCGAGGAACGGGGACACCAAATGGGGGTTTTCATATTTAGGTGTTGAAAACTCTGTTGTCGGGCAGGGAGAGAACTAGGGATAGAACAGGGTGACCTTCCCCTCTCCCCTCCTTTAGCAAAAAGCACCATCCCTTATGGCATAAAGGGAATACCTCCCTATCTTAAAGTATTTAATAAAAGTTAAATTTTAGTAAGTATAACCTTGATATAGCTGCACGAATATTAGGTTTACTGATATCTTTTTATGGTGAGCAATATTATATTGCCTTGCTATCTTCTGACAGGAAAAGTTTTATTATTTTTTTGCTGACAGAGCTATATGGTGGCTTGTTTTTTGCAGGATGAAATGACCTTTCCAGTGATACCATAGTTATTTACATTCCCCTTTTTTTGTATGGTTTGATGAAAAAGACTAATTTTAGACACATTAATCTTCGTGTAGCATGTCGCCATTGTAAAGATAAATGGCCGATGTAAATGGAGATCAACAATAAAAATTATTGGCCCTGATTCAGCAAGTCCAGCAATTTTCTCAACGGTCTTGTGGAAGTGGCATGGTGGAGTCAGATGTCCATGATTTATGAAGAGATGCATGATTCTTCATCAAGATTGTCCAATGAGTTGCATGACCATCTGTGCGCAACAACAGAAATCTTACAGGACTGGTGCAAGATTTCTGGCATAAGTAACACCACAGCTTGTAATGTACATTATGCCCCCAACACAACCTAAAATGAATTATCAATTTTTGTGCAAGTCCAGAATTATAATAAAATTGCTTTGATAAACTGAGGCCATTGGATCTAAATAGTACTAGACATCACCAACATATCAGAATAAGAAGAAGTGTTTGTATCAATAATCTATCTATGTGGTGATCTGGTCTACAGACCAGAAGATCAAAAAGCTGAAAGCTACAACAACAATTAAAGGTATTTATGAGCCTTTTAGAGATAAGCTTACAAAATTAGGGTAAATAGCAGAAGCATATTGGGAAAGTGTAAAGGCCCTGTCACACACAAACAACGTTCCAGCAATCCCGACAGCGATAACGACCTGCCGGGATCGCTGGAGCGTCGTTACCTGGTCGCTGGGGAGCTGTCAAACAGGCAGATATCCCCAGCGATCAGGCACCTGGGAGCCACCTCCCACATTGCTGAAGGCGATGCTACCAGCGTCCTCCCTGCTTAGCACTGCCTGTAGGCAGGGAGGACACTGGTAACAATGATAAACACCGGGTATCCAGGCAGTGCGCCCTGCCTGGGTACCCGGTGTTTCCCATGGTTACCAGCCTGTGAGGTCACTGATTGCTGGTTTCTCGCTATCACACGTAGCGATGCATGCTGACCAGCGGGAGACCAACGATCGAAAAATGACCCAGAGCACTTTTCAGCGATCAGCGACCTCACAGCAGGGGCCTGATCACTGCTAGATGTCACACATAACGACATCGCTGGAGAGATCGGTGTAACGTCACAGTTACAACGATCTCTCTAACGATCTTTGTATGTGTGACTGGGGCTTTAGGCTGTCTTCACACTACGTTGTTTCTGATCCTATTCTGTTCATTTTTGAAAAGAACAGAACAGGATAATTTTTGCCTCCCATGTATCCCTATGATGCCGGATTGGTCATATTTGGCTATCTAGTTTTGTGTATTCAGTCCCGGATTCATTTCTGTCCTGTTTTCCACCGTTCCCAAAAAAAGTTTGCAGCATTTTTGGGCTCCAGTGCCAAAACCGGACAGAAATGAATCCTGTCTGGGACACTTAACATGGGGGCCTACGGAGCCCGATTCGGTAAAAAACAGAATTGTTTCCCGAATCCAGTTCCAGGGTACAGAGCATGCTCAGAACAAATAAAAATAAAAAAAATAATAAATTCTCACCTATCCGCCGAGTGTCCTGAGATGAATACATATCCGATGGCTTGAGGACCTGTGTATCAGCTGACCAGGAAGGGATCGGGCAACCCGATTAGCTGAATTAAACAGCGCATCAGCGCTGTTTAAATCTTTAAATCTTTAGCTTTCAGAGATGAATTCATTGCAGGACACTCAGCGGATGTGGATAGACCTAATTTCTTGGGGTAGAGCATTCCAGAGAATTGGTGCAGCTTGGGAGAAGTCTTGGAGCCAGGAGTGGGAGGTTTGGATTAATGCAGAAGTGAGTCTAAAGTCACTTCCAGAGAGTGGGTGGGGTTATAGACATAGATAAGGGTAGAGAGGTAGGATGGTGCCGCACTATGAAGAGCTTTGTGAGTGAGAACAAGCAGTTTGAATTGGATCCAATAGTGTATAGGCAGCCAGTGCAATGACTGGCATAGAGCAGAAGTGTCTGAGTAACGGTTAGCTAGATAGATGATCCTGGCTGCTGCATTAAGGATGGACTGGAGATGGGAGAGTCTAGTGCGAGGGAGGCCAATTAAAAAAGAATTACAATAGTCAAAGTGGGAGTGAATCAGGGCCACAGTGAGGGTTTTTGTGGTTTCCAAGGTGAGAAATGGGTGAATTCTAGAGATGTTCTTCAGGTGCAAGCAACAAGAGCGGGCGAGAGATTGTATATATAGGGTGAAGGAAAGATCAGAGTCAAACAAAACACCCAGACAGCGAGCCTGCAGCCTAGGCGTTATCGTGGCACTGCACACTGAGAGAGATGTCAGATTTAGGGAGGTTAGTGGAGGGAGGGAGCAGTTTCAGATAGAGAGCGGACATGATATTGGAAACTGTGGTTATACAGTCATTGGTGTTCTTTATTACAGCGGGAGTAAGGTCGGGGGAAGAAGTGTATAGTTGTGCTGTCAGCATAAAGATGGTACTGAAAGCCAAATCTGCTGCAAATGATATGCTGAAAGAGCAGTGGAAAGATAGGAAGATAACCGAGAGAGCCCTGTCCTTGATGCCGATGGAGTGCAGCATGGAGAGTAGGAGATGGTGGTCAACAGTGTCAAAGGCTGCAGAGAGATCAAGAAGAATAAGCAGAGAGTGGTGAGCATTACGTTTTGCTGTCAGAAGGTCATTGGCCACTTTGGTGAGGGCAGTTTCTGTAGAATGTAGGGGGCAGACACCAGACTGTAATGGGTCTAGAAGAGAGTGACTGGAGAGGTAACGGTTGAGGCAGGAGTCAACCAGGCTCTGCAGGAGTTTAGGGATGAAAGAGAGATTGGAGACTGGTCTGTAGTTATTTGTGCAGGATGGGTTGAGAGATGTTTTCTTTAATAATGGAGTAATGATCGAGTGTTTGAAGGAGGAGGTGAAGATGAGAGAAGAGAGGGAGAGATTGAAGATTTTGGTTGGGTGAGTGGTGACCACCGGAGAGAGAGACTGGAGTAGGTATGAGGGGATGAGGTCAGTGGTGCATGTGGTGGACGAGAAGAAGAGAGGACCTTGGAGATTTCTGCTGTGACTGGGTCAAATGTGGAAAGTGAGACAGAGGAATTGTGGGGAGAGGCAAGGGTAACAGTGATTTGAGGTTGGAAGTTGATTTCCTGATGGATGTTTTCTATTTTCTTAGTGAAGTAAGAAGCCAGATCATCAGCACAGAGGTCAGAGATAGGGGCCTGCACTTTAGGTCTGAGGAGAGAGTGAGAGGTGTCAAAGAGTTTCTTCGGGTTGTTGGATAGTGAGAAGACCAGGGTGGTGAAATAGGTCTGTTTGGCAAGGTTGAGGGCAGAGTTGTAAGTTCTCAGCATAAATATATAGTGAATGAAGCTTTCTGGTGTGTGGGTTTTCCACCATAGACGTTCAGCACTCCCAGAGTATCGCTGGAGGAATCGAGTTTGTGATGTGAACCAGGGCTGTTTAACTCTGTGTTTGGAGGTTCTGAGAGTGAGGGGCGCTACTTGGTCCAGGGTGCTTCTGAGAGTGTCATTGTAGTGATTCACCACCAGCTCCAGACAGGAGAAAGAGGAGATTGGGGACATTGATGAGATGAGAGAGTCTGTGAGTGTATGAGGGTTAATGGCCTGTAAATTTCTGAATGTGTGGTAGGTCGGGGTGTTCTGGGGTGGGCGAGGATTTGTGAGCATGAAGGAGAGAATGTTGTGATCAGAGAGAGGTAGAGGCGAGCTGTTTAAGGAGGAGATTGAACAGAGCAGGACAAAGATCAGGTCAAGAGTGTTACCATACTTGTGTGTCTTAGAGCTTGAGAGCTGTGAGTGGCCAAGAGAAGTGGTTGGAGATAGGAGCTGGGATGCAGATGGGGAGATGGGGCTGTTTATAGGGATGTTAAAGTCTCCCAGAATAAGGGTTGGTAATTCTGAGGACATGAAGTGCGGCAGCCACACAGAGAAATGGTCGAGGAACTTGGTGGGTGACCCTGGGGGCGGTATACCACTGCCACTCTGAGGGAGAGGGGGTGGAAGAGCCTAATAGTGTGGACCTCAAAAGTAGGGAATGAAAGTGATGGAGCTGGGGGGATGACCTGGAAGGTACATTGTGGGGACAGGAGTAAGCCAAATCCACCACCATGTCTGTTCCCAGGTCTCGGGAAATGGGAGATATGTAGGCTGTCATGAGAAATAGCCATTGTCCACACACGCGCACCCCTTAGAATAACTCTAAATTTATAGGGCACAGTATGGTATTAGGTGAGGGAGATTGTGGGAAGTCAGATGATCTAGATAATTAACAGCTGCACCTCACAGCAGGGGATAAATAGCAGATGATCAAAGGCCATGTAAGGCCTCCACTCAGATCTAACATTATGCAAAGGCAGCTCCATACAGTCACACCTTCACCATCAGATACATTTACAATTCAGGAAATTGGTGAGTATTGAATATAGTGGAAACATTATAGGTAGTAGAGTTTACACAAGTGCAGAAGAAATACCATGAGATATTGCAATGAGAGTAGAAGTTCAGTTTAGTTCACATAAGCGGCAAGCAGTGTTCTTATACCATGTGAGGGAATAGCAGTAGAAGGATGAGAAGTTCAGTTTAGTTCACTAAACTGTGTTTAGTTTCACTAAAAAAAAGTACAAAAGAAATAAAGTTAAGCTCTGTTTCTATCATTGTATTGATTGTTGTATTCAGGCAGAAGCTCTAAATGGAAGCTATCAATGAATTACTGACTGCAGTGTGTACCAAGCCTTATATACTTGATGACCTCTCATGGACTCTGGTCCTCTGAAAATGTCCACCACAGTGTCAGACTCCCTATGCACAGAGCTTTTAGAACTCAAGTAAATGCCCCCCTCCCTCAATTGGAGTATGGAAAATAGAAACACAATGGACTGAGCCGCCATAGAGCACAGTGGATGGATGTAGATCAGACTTCTTTAGACCACTCAGAGATGTGGAGGCCATTTGCTTAGGTACACACATAGAACCAGTATGCATGAATAGCAGCAGAATAACACACAAGGAAAGTACCAGGTAATTGGAGTTTATAATTGTCATGTTAAGTATAGTGACTTTTTTATTTTTGACAGGGAGATTGAATTAAAATAAAATGTAAAACAAAATGACAAGATGTATTTATCCACTTAAAGATATTTGTTGGAATTCCCTTGATGACTGCAGGTCCAGCATTACTCTGCTTGGTATTATAGATTTAGCAAGGAGAATAATGTATTTCATTTACTGCACTTTTAAACTAACCGAAACATCAAAGGATCCACAATCGACTCCATAGCAGAGTCTACAATTGCTGCTTTTGTGTGTTCTTCATGGTCACATATAGAATTAGGCCAAATGAATGGTTGACCTAGATGTGTGGAAAGATGAAATATGTTTCGGCCAAGGGTTAAAGAAGTGCATGGCCACTTCATACAGCACCATGCTAGTTATTATTTTATTTTGGGGGGGGGTTGTTCCAGTGCCAATATCAATCTTAGTAAAGTGAATCATAACATAATTGCACTATGTTTCATACAGATATTTTTTTTTAGAAAACATATTTCATTTATTTCCAGGCCAATGTGTTTCCTCTTCTGCATGTTGTAGTTGAATGTGGCATATTGTGGTGTAATTTCCCCACACTGATGTCAACAGGGGAAAACCACATCAAAATCAAATAACAAAAATTGATTTTGGGATGGAAAAATTCAAATGTTTCTATTATTCAATAAGATATAACATCTGGACATGGTGTTTTCACTCTGCTAAGAAATTCCATAAATCACCCAACATGTAATGTGGAGAGAAATTCAGCCAAAAATTGGATTGTGTTTTATTGCCGGCACTAAATTCTACTTAGGATCCAAGTGAGTTTGCTCAAGCTCTTCCGCTCAGACTTTCTTCACACAGTTTTCAGTTTGCAAGGGAAAAAAATCCATTTCTCTTTTATTTCAGAACCAATTTTAATAGGAGAGATGTACATGGAACCTAGGTCAAATATCTCTGTTCTCTATTTAGCCGAAGAATGAATACGCCGAGTCTCCTTTATATATTCTTTCTTTACTTTGCCCGTTATGAAAGTTGGTAAGCCATACATATTGCACATCACCAAGAAAATGTGTATCAGCGCTGTATTTTTTTGCTGTTGCTATGACAACTAAATACTAATTCTAAAAGAGGATCAGAAAGTTGAAGAGTTGGTCATCACTTTGATATTGCTTACTTTTTTTTTAAAGGTCATTTTACATTCCATAGGGCAATATTGTCTTCTTGAATAAAACATTGCAACAGAGGGGGACTGTTACTGGCCTTAGAAGGAAATTAGGTGGCCTTTAACAAAATACAATAAAAATTGGCAAATAGGAATAACAACCAGGCAAGGCACCCAATGCATTCATATGAAAAGCAAGCAGGTATTGTTATCATAGGAGAAAACTGAACAACTGCACAATTGGAGGGTTAAAGATGACCTTTCACCAAATGTTTAATGTTGAACTGAATACATAATGTAATAGTGACTGGAGAATATATTTGTTTTGCCTCTCTGTTGCAGAAATATTAGCAAACAAAGTATTTTACATCTATACAGATAGTTTTTTAAGTCTAAGTGGGCATTACCAGAGAGGTTTCATTGGATGCATATAGTTCTTCCTCCAGTATAATGATGGCCAATCATTAGCAGGCAGCACACTGGGAAATGGAGAACACCCCCATAATAACATTGACAGATGGTCTGCTTTCCTCACTGCAGAATGATGAAATGGGCTGGAGCACAGCAGACCTGTGTGTAAGCAAATGTGGCACCCCAAGGGTTAATGTGCCACAGAAACATCAACACAGGTTTACTCCCCACACAACACTACACTAGAAAGTGGGAGGAGTTTAGGTGGCACCTGCACTAGTGGGAGGAGCTAAGTTGTTTACCACAGAGCAGGAGTGACAGTTAGTTCAGTTTAGTGGTAGTCTGGAGCAGGAGCAGAGTCAAGTAGAGGTGGAGGTCCTGAGAGGTCTGAGGAGAGGAGACAGAGGAACAGAGGAACATACCCGGGATAAAGAGTTACCCCAAAAACTTGACCCCGGAGAGGCGCTTAAGACGGATACCGGATCCGAGGCTGTGCCTGAGACAGACAGGACAGTAAACACCGGCATAGTGAAGGTCACCATCTTCACTGTACCATAGCAAAGCAACACGGAGGGGTCAGTGACACAGAGGACTCAAGTTGCCCAGCAGATTGGTACCCGTGAGCAGAGACAGGGCCAGCAGTACAGCTATAAGCAGCAGCAGGGCCACACACAGCGCTTAAGTAGGAAGCCAAGGACCCGGTCAGGGTGGGAGCAACCTGGCACAGACTCCGTGGACAATACTGTGTTATACCATCTGCAAGTAAAGACTTGGAAAACAACAGAAACCATGAGTGTGTGTGATCCTTATTACTGAAGCCCCACTTGCCCTCATATACTGCGATTACCTCTACTCTCATCATCTCTACTGCTACCCCTACTCTCCTGCAGCATCAATAACTATCCTCACAGACTTTAACTACTACTACCACTGCCCCGGGGAACCCAGTTCTGCCCACAGGAACTATTCTATCCAAGCTTCTATCCCATCATCCCTGGAGGTTCTGCAGCAGCGGCGGCCCCATTACTGGCCGCATATATAGTGGGTGGCGTCACGAGTGACAAATCCCCTGTAAATAACCCCCATTTTATTGTGCGGGCCTGGGGCACGGTCCGGACCAGGACCGCCGTGACATCCCCAGCAGTACCCCGGTCCGGCACCGAGTACCCCGTCCCAGTGGGCTCCACACAAAGAGTCACAATTGTGAAAGACTCACACAAGTCTCACATTGCATCACCTGGCTGTCACACGCTTAGTTGGTGCTGACCTTGCTGGATGCTGCTGTGTATGTGTTTGTCTTTAAGAGCTGCATGGTTGATAGTTGTGAAGGTCCTGGCCTCCTGTTTTGTGCTCCAGAACTGCATTCACTATGAGGTTCCGCTGCTGGTTGAGGGGTTAATGTGTGACTCACCTGAACTCCCCTCCCTTGGCCTTTAAGTAGCCTCTCCTTCACCAGGTGGTGCTGCTGATAGAGTCTGGCTCTATGCCTGGAAGCCATGCTGTGCTGACCTGTATGTTTGTGTGGCTGATGTCCTTTCCTTTGGAGTTGCTGTATTCCAGTTCTGTGGAGGGAGGTGAGGGGGGAATAGCGCAGGGCTGGTGGAGGAGTTTTAGGGAGAAGCTGGAGGCCCGAACCTTCTCACCTTCAGAGATGCCTTTGGGATCAGGGCCATTCAGGGTTCCTAGACTAGGGTCAGACTAGTCTTCCCTGGTCACCCTGCCCATAACTGCCATTCCCTCATCAGCATTCTCACCACACCGTGACACTGGCATGGCCACCCACTCTCTGGACAGGAGCATGCAGTCCCATAGAAATAAATGCAGATGACATGCTCTTGTCCAGAGAGCAGGTGGCCATGCCAGGTGATGCGATGAGAGACTCGCTCGAGTCTGTTGCAAGTGTGACTCCAGCCTAACAGTAAGATTTTAATTCTCTTCTCAGCAGGCAGAGTGAAGGGAGGGACAGCAGTGCAAAGGTTGAGTGATATTACAACTTTTTCTAGTAGCTCACCTCTCACTGCGCTGCCAGCTCTGCCAATCAATTGCCCCTATCCCCACACTGAGGTGAAAGGTAATCATACTCAGGTCTGCTGTGCTTCAACACAATAATCGCTGTGCAGTGAGGAAAGGAGACTATTATTATGTCTTGCTCATTGCCTGTTCTATGCTATAGTGTATCCATGTTCTTTTTGCCCTTGTATGTGGAATC
The DNA here is from genome assembly GCA_033576535.1 of Allobates femoralis. Lineage (NCBI taxonomy): Eukaryota > Metazoa > Chordata > Amphibia > Anura > Aromobatidae > Allobates > Allobates femoralis. The sequence continues at coordinate 95,689,621 of JARQOC010000011.1, read as the reverse complement.
CTGCTTATGATTGGCAGAGCTGGCAGCACTATGAGAGGAGAGGTACTAGAAGCTTTTGTGGTGAGACTGCCACAGAGGAGAAATGAAAGCTGACAGTTACTCAGGTCTGCTATGCTCCAACTCATGTTATCATACTGCAGGGAGGAGAGCAGACTGATTGCCAAAGCTATGTTGTCTGCTTATAATTGGTCAGCATCAGAAAGAAGAAGTACATTCCTCCTGAATCATCACTGGTAATGCCCACTTGGACTTAAAAAATAAAAGAATTGTTCAAATGCCCAATTATTTGATAACTAATATTTCTGCAACTGGGTGGCAAAATAAAAAAAAGCATTATTCTGCTCTTCTGCGTCTACTACATCATGTGCCCAGTTCAATGTTGAAAGATATTGAAATCTGAGAATCCTCAGTGGTTGATACCTTTTAATGGCTAACTGAAAAAATGGTAAACAAGCTTTCGGGACACTAAGGCCCCTTCGTCAGGCTGGTAATGACACAAATTCTGAAGATAAATACATACATAAGCAAAAAAAAAAAAAAGGAAAAAACCAGGAAAAAAAGAAAAACAAAGGAAAAAACAAATAAACAGTGTTATAATGTGGCACCCGAGGGGTTAATGTGCCACAGCAACACCACAAAGTGTTAACTCCCCACACAACCCACAACACTACACTAGCGCCTCCAGGCCAGAAGGGGGAGCTAAAGCTGCTTCCCTATATATTCTGGTGTGGAGAGGAAGTGGGGAAGAGCAGAGTGGTGGGAGGAGCTAATGTTGTTTACCTCAGAGTGGCAGTGACATTTAGTCAGTTGGAGTTAGTTCAGTTCCTGGGAGGACTGAGGAAGAAAGATTGGTGGTGTAAAGGGGCTGCCTTAGGGCTCTCCACAGCCTGCTACCCACTTCCAGGCTTAGCCAGGGTCTGAGGGAAGGAGTAAGAGAAACAAGACAACACATCTAGGAGACCTAGTTACCTCATAACTCACCCCGGAGGAGCGCACAAACCGGATACCGGATCCGAAACTGTGACTGACACACGCAGCACAGTAAACACCGGTCTAGTGGAGGTTATATATCTACACTGTACCTCTGCGAAGCAACACGGTGGGGTCAGAAATACAGAAGAAAGACTCAAGTTGCCTAGCAAAGGGGGTACCTGTGAGGAGAGACAGGCCAGCAGCCTAGCTGAAGTGGCAGCAGGGCCACACACACAGCGCAGGAGAGGGAAGCTGAGGACCGGACAGGGTGGGAGCAACCCGGCCCCGGTACAGACTCCATGGACAGTACTCTGCTAACAACATCATCTGCAGTAAAGACTAAATTTCAAAACCGTGAGTTTGTGTGATCCTTGTGCTCAAATCCTGTGTTCCCTCACAAGTAGCTATCATCTCTACTACTACCCCTATCCTGCAATATCCATAGCACCATCTATAGACTGTTACTATCTCTGCCCTAGGGAACCAAGCTCTACCTGCGGAGAGCCATTACATCCACAGCAGCCAAACATCATCCCCGGAGGTTCTGCAGCAGTGGTGGTCACCCTGACCACAACCCATGGGTGGCGTCACAACAAACTCCCCTGTAAATAGTCCACCATTTACGTGCGGATCCCAGGACACGGTCCGGACCAAGACTGCCGTGACATCCCCAGCATATACCCCAGTCCGGTACTAAGTACTCCGTCCCAGTGGGTTCCAGAACTAGCTGTGGTAAATACGACAGGTGACGTTAAGCAGAGTAAGGTTAGGGAGGGGTAAAGGAGCTGGGAAAAGAGAAACCAGCCTGACGAAGGGGCCTTAGTGTCCCGAAAGCTGGCTATGGTTACCATCTTTTCAGTTAGCCATTAAAAGGTATCACCCACTGAGGATTCTCAGATTTCAATATCTTTCCATCTACTGGCTAACACGGGACACACATCTTTTACCAGTTCAATGTATACATTTTGGTGAAAGGTCCCCTTTAATACAAACCTGATCATGGGTGTACCCAGGATCAAAACTAGGGGGGGGCAAGCCATGGTCGTTGAGGTTGTAAAATTGGACACCGGGGCCCATCAGACTCGTTATGCCACTGGGGAGCCCTATGGGGGCTGTATATGAGATGGGACCCCTATGGGGGGCTCATAGTGTAATATAAATGCAAAAAACTTTATTCTTAATATTATGTCACAATACCGGGATCTGAGGATCTTCTATATCGAGGTCAGGGGCTCTCTGATGCCATGTTGCTGTCTGCCTCGCTGTCGTCCTCTTTTGACACTGCAGTGTGGTGGACAAGAGAGCATTAACTGGTTAATAACAAGAAGTATGGAGTACTAACAGCCATAAATCCTCCCCATACCAGTAGGATTTCTATATGGATGTCAGTATTAGGGTACGGACACACTGGCGTGAAACTCTGATGAGTGCAACACGTGATTTTCTCGCATTGCAATCAATCTCTGAGGGTACCTTTACACACGGCTACATTTGTAGCTTGTCACCAGGTAACTTACTGGTTGCAGTGAAATCATGGATACATGATTCCATTTGTACACAGCAACAAGATAGAACCATGTATCCATGATTTCACTGTAACCAGTAAGTTACCTGGTGACAAGCTACAAATGTAGCCGTGTGCAAAGGTACCCTAATAGCTGATTGGCGAGTTTCGGACGCTTTTTTCTCATCCAGATTCAGGATGAGAAAAAAGTTGCAACATGCTGCGACAGTATATGATTCACATGCTGGTACACTGTGCACATCACAGAGCTGGGGACATGGTGGTACATGGTGCACAGCAGGGAGCTGGGGACATGGTGGTACACGGTGCACAGCACGGAGCTGGGGACATGGTGGTACACGGTGCACAGCACGGAGCTGGGGACATGGTGGTACACGGTGCACAGCACTGAGCTGGGGACATGGTGGTACACTGTCTGTGCACAGCACGGAGCTGGGGACATGGTGGTACACTGTGCACAGCACGGAGCTGGGGACATGGTGGTACACTGTGCACAGCACGGAGCTGGGGACATGGTGTGTACACTGTGCACAGGACGGAGCTGGGGACATGGTGGTACATTGTCTGTGCACAGCACAGAGCTGAGGATGTCCCAGATGAGGCACACTAACCACAGACAAGCGGCGGGAGAACATTGAGCCCGCCCAGGAGAACTACAACTTGTCTTCTCCTCTGTCCCCCTGTTCCTGTCCTTCTGCCCCCCTGACCTCTTCTCCTCTGCCCCCCTGGCCTCTTCTCCTCTGCACCCCTGGCCTCTTCTCCTCTGCACCCCTGGCCTTTTCTCCTCTGCCCTCCTGTTCCTGTCCTTCTGCCCCCTGGCCTCTTCTCCTCTGCCCTCCTGGCCTCTTCTCCTCTGCCCCCCTGGCCTCTTCTCCTCTGTCCTGCTGTTCTTGTCCTTCTGCCCCCCTGGCCTCTTCTCCTCTGTCCTCCTGTTCCTGTCCTTCTGCCCCCCTGGCCTCTTCTCCTCTGCCTGCCCCCTGGCCTCTTCTCCTCTGTCCAGCTGTTCCTGTCCTTCTGCCCCCTGGCCTCTTCTCCTCTGCCCCCCTGGCCTCTTCTCCCCTGTCCTGCTGTTCCTGTCCTTCTGCCCCCTGGCCTCTTCTCCTCTGCCCCCTTGGCTTCTTCTCCTCTGCCCCCCTGTTCCCATCCTTCTGCCCCCTGGCCTCTTCTTCTGTGCCCCCCTGGCCTCTTCTCCTATGCCCCCCTGTTCCCATCCTTCTGCCCCCCTGGCCTCTTCTTCTGTGCCCCCCTGGCCTCTTCTTCTCTGCCCCCCTGTTCCCATCCTTCTTCCCCCTGGCCTCTTCTCCTCTGCCCCCTGTTCCCATCCTTCTGCCCCCCTGGCCTCTTCTTCTGTGCCCCCCTGGCCTCTTCTCCTGTGCCCCCTGTTCCCATCCTTCTGCCCCCTGGCCTCTTCTTCTGTGCCCCCCTGGCCTCTTCTCCTCTGCCCCCCTGTTCCCATCCTTCTGCCCCCCTGGCCTCTTCTTCTGTGCCCCCCTGGCCTCTTCTCCTCTGCCCCCCTGTTCCCATCCTTCTTCCCCCCTGGCCTCTTCTCCTCTGCCCCCCTGTTCCCATCCTTCTGCCCCCTGGCCTCTTCTTCTGTGCCCCCTGGCCTCTTTTCCTCTGTCCTGCTGTTCCAGTCCTTCTGCCCCCTGGCCTCTTCTTCTGTGCCCCCTGGCCTCTTCTCCTCTGCCCCCTGTTCCCATCCTTCTGCCCCCTGGCCTCTTCTTCTGTGCCCCCCTGGCCTCTTCTCCTCTGCCCCCTGTTCCCATCCTTCTTCCCCCTGGCCTCTTCTCCTCTGCCCCCCTGTTCCCATCCTTCTGCCCCCCTGGCCTCTTCTTCTGTGCCCCCCTGGCCTCTTTTCCTCTGTCCTGCTGTTCCAGTCCTTCTGCCCCCCTGGCCTCTTCTTCTGTGCCCCCCTGGCCTCTTCTCCTCTGCCCCCCTGTTCCCATCCTTCTGCCCCCCTGGCCTCTTCTTCTGTGCCCCCCTGGCCTCTTCTCCTCTGCCCCCCTGTTCCCATCCTTCTTCCCCCTGGCCTCTTCTCCTCTGCCCCCCTGTTCCCATCCTTCTGCCCCCCTGGCCTCTTCTTCTGTGCCCCCCTGGCCTCTTTTCCTCTGTCCTGCTGTTCCAGTCCTTCTGCCCCCCTGGCCTCTTCTTCTGTGCCCCCCTGGCCTCTTCTCCTCTGCCCCCTGTTCCCATCCTTCTTCCCCTCTGGCCTCTTCTCCTCTGCCCCCCTGGCCTCTTTTCCTCTGTCCTGCTGTTCCAGTCCTTCTGCCCCCCTGGCCTCTTCTCTTCGGGACCCTGCTCCTCTGTCCCCTATCCCCTGCACTGTGCTGCACAGTTTCCCTCACCTGGCGCTGGCTCAGGCCAGGTTCCCTCAGAGCAGTGAGCTCCACCACCAGCCGCATCAGGTCCATCCTTCAGGGCCGGCTGATCCTCCATTCTCCGGGTCCATGGGGGGCCCCGGGGCCGGCAGGGTGGAGGAGCCGCCAGCACCGCAGCCGCCTCCACTGTAGCAGGACTTGTCTTGGACTCAGAGCTATCACGCAACAGGAAGCAGCAGAGCTCCCAGCGGCTTCCTGCAGCGTGATCGCTCTCAGCGCCGGGGACCGGGGGAGAGGCAGTGTGTGTCACAGTACATGTGGGCAATGCCAGCGGCGAAACCATCCATCCTAGTACACTAGGTGCGCGCAGCGCGCACACAGTGCTGCGCTCACCCTTCCTCATGAGGGGGGCAGCCTCTTGGGGGGGGCAGCTGCCCCCCCTGCCCCACGCTGGGTACGCCCATGAACCTGATGCCTTTATGAGAATAGAATTACTTTTTATACTAGGGGCTGTATGTATATAATTATTACTGCTCAGTCACTATCTCTTTCACAAGGAGAGGCGCCTTTCCTGAAATTCAACGGCACATTCAAGGACACGTATTATCTGTCTTCTATGATTTTGTAATTGTCCCATTGGAATCACTTAGTGCAAATGTTTCCTGTCTAAAGTAAAATGAGGTACAGAAGGGAGAGCAGGCTGCACTCCATCTGGAAATCCAGCTTATCCTCTGGGAAAGATACTGGATGAATGCAGGGCCAAATAAGACATGTACTCCTAGTCCTCGGTGAGATAGTCCAGACAAGGTGTTGAAGGAAGAGACAAAAGCTGCCTCTGACTTACAAAAATGGTTCCTAAATGGCATAAACTGCAGGACAACTGGTATCTTTACACTCACACCTACCCTTTATTCAGTCATTCCACTCATCACCCCCTGGAAATTTCTTCCTTAGTTTTATTGCTATTGAAGTCCAAGGAAGGAGATGAAGTATAACCCAGGGAAACTCCCCACCCAACATACTTCTAACTGAAACATAGAGTGGAACAATTGTGTGTAATGAATGGAGCGAGGCTTAATGTGTTATTCTGCTAAACTCATCATGTTGCCGCTGTGCTTTGCTTTTCTGAAGCAAGGTGCTGAAAAAAAAATAAAATTCATGAAAATAATATCCCAATGCATAATACTGGTAGCATATTACTGTTCCCTATTACATAGTGTAAATCCTGACCTACATATTTATAAAAAAGGAGGGATTATGAATAGGTCTCACTGTCATGTTGTGAATAGATGTCTTTTTAAGTATCAGATTAGTTTGTCTGCACAAGAAAAACAAGTGCCAATCACAGACAAGTATGTAATTGTGTCTGATTGGCCCCCTCTAATGAGAAATGTGAACGTAATTAAAGTAAGACGCAGACAAGTGTAATGCAATTTATATGTAACTGTATATGTGTAAATGTACACCGCATAGAGATTCAGTAATATCAGCAAAGTTAGTGATTGGATATTCAAATTCTAAATATCCAAATATAATTATGTAAATTAGGAATCAATCCTAGCAATTTCATATTCACTTCTAGGCAATCCTTCGTGATCTACATACTTTAATGGCACACGTTTCTAGAAGATGCCTCCATATAATCCAGACTGTAAACCCTATCATGCACATTAGATGGCTGTCGGCTGAATGATGGTTTGCCCGGCAGCCATCTTGGCCAGCTCTTCTATACACAGGTGTGCTCCTTCACCTGAGTGCTCCTGTATTCTCTATTAAAGAACGTTCATCTGCCATGTCCTGGCTTATCTCCAGGAGACAAACCCCATTTATGTCCCTATAATGTGCTGATAGCAATCTGTTACTTCCCCCGTGCAGAAGCCACCAGCATTGTCTTTAGTCACATCATAGGAATTCCAACATTATATTAGAAGAAAATGTTTTGGTACCGTGTTAGCCAGTTAGCCATTTGTTCATGTATATATTTTGAGCTTCTTTCAATATTTTGTCATACCATGCCTGATGAGAGCAACCAACATTACATGTCACCCATTTAATTTATTGATCTTCTACTATGACTAAAGATGTCAATGTGGCACCCCAAGGGTTAATGTGCCACAGAAACATCAACACAGGTTTAATCCCCACACAACACAACACTAGAAAGTGGGAGGAGCTTAGGTGGCACCTGCACTAGTGGGAGGAGCTAAAGTTGTTTACCACAGAGCAGGAGTGACAGTTAGTGAGTTCAGTTTAGTCTGGAGCAGAGTCAAGTAGAAGTGAAGGTCCTGAGAGGTCTGAGGAGAGGAGACAGAGGAACAGAGGAACATCCCCGGGATAAGAGGTTAACCTAAACTTAACCCCGGAGAGGCGCTTAGGACGGATACCGGATCCGAGGCTGTGCCTGAGACAGTCAGGACAGTAAACACCAGGATAGTGAGGATTCACCATCTTCACTGTACCATAGCAAAGCAACACGGAGGGGTCAGTGACACGGAGGACTCAAGTTGCCTAGCAGATTGGTACCCGTGAGAGGAGACAGGGCCAGCAGTTCAGCTACAAGCGGCAGCAGGGCCACATACAGCACATAAGTAGGAAGCCAAGGACCCGGTCAGGGTGGGAGCAACCCGGTACAGACTCCGTGGACAATAACCTGCTTTTTCCATCTGCAAGTAAAGACTTGGAAAACTACAGAAACCATGAGTGTGTGTGATCCTTATGCTGAAGCCCCATTTTCCCTCATAAACTGCCATTGCCTCCACTCTCATTATCTCTACTGCTACCCCTACTCTCCTGCAGCATCAATAACCACCATCACAGACTTTAACTACTATCATCACTGCCCCGGGGAACCCAGTTCTACCCACTGGAACTATTTCATCCAAGCTGCTATCCCATCATCCCCGGAGGTTCTGCAGCAGCGGCGGCCCCATCACTGGCCGCATATAGTGGGTGGCGTCACGAGTGACAAATCCCCTGTAAATAACCTCCATTTTATTGTGCGGGCCCAGTGGGCTCCACAACCTGGTGTCACGAACAGGATCTACCGTGCCCGGTATAGGGCATTGTGTGCCGTGATTAGTGACTGTTTTAAATCAGCAGCCATTGCTGGGCGCGCGGCAAGCTGAATTTTAACTGCGCCACAGAGACTGTAAATTTCAAAATCTGCCATTACAGAGCGCGCGACGCGCAAGAAGAAAAACCGCTCACCGCTCTGACGTCATCCGGAAGGGAAGAGAATTCCTGGTGTGCAGCGGAACTTTTTTTAGACATCCGGACGGAAGCGGAAGACGGAGGGCGGACCTTAACTAAGGGGGCACAGGATGTCGCAGCCAGCGGTGCCAAGCAGCAACGGAGCAGCCGGTGAGAATCCAGTACCGGATCAAGAAGCTGCACTCAGCGGTGCTGCGGCACAAAAAGCAGTACCTATTATGCCGCTCCTGATGCCGTATACTCCAGCGGCAATGTGGCTGCCTCAATACTCCGGTGAGTCTAACACTCTTAATGACTTTATTAGCAAGATAAAAGCATACTATGTGATGTACCCTCTCACTGAAGCCCAACGTGTAGGAATGATTATTGGACAATTAACAGGCAATGCACAGCGGGAGGTTGCATCCTGGCTGGATACAGTTAAGGACACTGTAGATCATCTTATAGCTGGATTAAAAGCAGCATTTGAATCTACTGCTGATACCCGGGCTAAAATGAGGTTCTTTGCATGTCAACAAAAGCCTGAAGAGAGTGACAGAGACTTTGCCTTAAATCTGAAGGAAGCACTCAAAGCACTTAAGCTAGCAGAACCTGCCTTAGCCCCGGGAACTGACAAAATGTTAATTGACCAGTTCATAGAGGGTCTCCTATCCCCGTCCCACAGAGGACTGCTGAGTATGATGCTCATCCAGAATCCTAAAATGACATTTGCTGAGTTAAAAGACAGAGCTATTCGTCTGCAGCAGGTAGAGGAGCCCCGGAATCTGCAATCTATACAGGGCCCTGCAGCGGCACCTCAGCAACAGATAGCATCAGCGACATCTGCTATGTCAACAACTGCTGCTGAGGCTGGGGAAAATATCTCTAATGTAGACCTCAATCAAAAGCTAGATGCCCTGACAGACACCGTCATCTCAATAGCCAAGGTCATCAAGGAGCTGCGAGAGTCAAAGCCTGCACCCAAGATCAAGTTGGCGACCAGCAGAGAGGATGTCCCGTGGATGAGGCCCAGGAAATATCAAACAGCAAGAGGATGACCCAACGATCGCTATCAGCCGGATGGACAGCCCATTTGCCGCCGATGTCAGAAACCAGGTCACTTTGCCCGAGAGTGTGCTTTAAACGGAGATTCCCTGGGCAGGCGGGCCGCTCCTCAGGTATGAACTCTAAAGGTCCTTCAGCCTGGTTTGACAGATTCGTGGGAGGACAGCCGGTGATCCCTATCGTGTTGAATGGCATTCCCTTTAATGCCTAGCTGGATACCGGATCCCAGATAACATCAATTCCACATGTTCTTTACCAAAGGTACTGGGCTGATTCAGACATTAATAGTGGTCCATCAGACTTTAAAATGAACGTATGGGCTAGTAATGGACAATTAATACCACAGGTTGGGTTCAGAGAAATGACCATTCAGATTGGAAATGTAGAATTGCAGAATCAGGGTATTATAATTATAGATGTTGACCGGCGAGATCGTGAACCAGTAATGTTACTAGGAATGAATGTAATTGAAAAATGTTTTTCCGAGTAATCACTGTTTTGCAGCAGATTGCCGAGACTGCCGGAACCGGACAGCAGAGGCTTTTGCACAAAGAAATAAAAGCTCTGATGTTAAAGCAACAGGTAGAAATATCTGGAGGTGAGATCGGCAGTGCACGAGTAAGTGATCCAATACCCATTGTAATACTCCTAAAACTGAAATGTTGGTCTGGTGTAGAGCCGCAATAGGCATAAAAGGGCGAGACTATCAAGTTCTGGAAGAACCCGTGTACTCAGACAGTAGACCCACCATACTTACAGCTAGAGGAGTGGTTGAGGTACACCGAGGAAGAGTGCCATTACGCCTACTAAACTGTGGAGATGATGAGATCACATTACCAAAGTATGTTACCATGGCTAAATTATACACGGTTGATAATAACAACATCACTGCCGTCGAGCCCTTGAACCCGTCAAGTCAGGCGGATGACAATGGCTCAAGAGAAAAGCTGGAGGATTGGTGCCAAAAGTTACATGTAGGTACCAGTTCTACACCTTCCCATCAAAAGCATGGAGTGTACCGGGTAGTGAAAGAATATGAGCAGATATTCAGCAAGCACCCGTTAGACTTTGGGCAAATTAAAGGGGTAGAGCACACTATACCCACAGGTAACCATCAGCCTATAAAAGAGAGGTATAGACCATTACCACCCGCTCACTACCAAACCACCAAAGACATGCTCAGAGAAATGAAAATTGCAGGGGTAATAAGAGACAGTTGTAGCCCCTGGGCAGCACCTCTAGTGTTAGTTAAAAAGAAGGATGGGACCATGAGAATGTGCGTAGATTACCGGCAGATTAACCGCATCACACATAAGGACGCATACCCATTACCTAGGATTGAGGAGTCATTAGCTGCATTAAAATCTGCTAACTACTTTTCCACCCTTGATCTGACTAGTGGGTACTGGCAGGTTCCTGTGGCCGAGGTCGACAAGGAGAAGACAGCATTTACTACGCCGATGGGCCTCTGTGAGTTCAATTGTATGCCGTTCAGACTCTGCAACGCACCTGGAACCTTGCAACGCCTGATGGAGAGCTGCCTAGGACACAAGAACTTTGAAACTGTCCTCCTGTACCTAGATGATGTCATAGTCTACTCCAAGACGTATGAGCAACATCTACAAGACCTGGCAGAAGTGTTCGAAGCCTTATCCAAATATGGTATGAAAATCAAGCTATCCAAGTGTCACCTTCTCAAACCAAAGGTACAGTACCTGGGACATGTCTTGAGTTCAGAGGGAGTATAACCGGATCCTGATGAAGTCACAGTGATAAGGGATTGGCCAAGACCTACAAATATGAAAGAAGTGAGGCAATTCCTGGGCCTGGTAGGCTATTATAGAAGATTTATCAGTGGATTCACGAAGCTAGCAGCTCCTCTACAAGACATCCTGGTAGGACAATCAAGAAAGTCTGCAACCCGTAACCCTCCTTTCCAGTGGAATGAAGAGAAGGAAGACTCACTTCAACAAACTGAAGTGTGCATTGACGGGAGAAGAGATTCTGGCATACCCTGATTACCATCAACCATTCATTCTATACACAGATGCCAGCAACGTGGGACTGGGAGCAGTGTTGTCGCAGAAGCAAGGAGGCAAAGAGAGAGTTATTGCCTTTGCAAGTAGGAAGCTCCGGCCTACAGAAAGAAATCCCGAGAAGTACAGCTCCTTCAAGTTAGAACTACTGGCAGTAGTTTGGGCTGTAACGGAACGTTTCAAGCATTATCTGGCAGCTGCAGAATTCACCATCTACACGGATAACAACCCGTTGACCCACCTTGATTCAGCAAAATTAGGTGCGTTGGAGCAGCGATGGATAGCTCGGCTGTCTAACTACAATTTTGTCATCAAATATAGGGCAGGCCGCAAGAACGGGAACGCAGATGCCTTATCCCGGATGCCACACCTGAAAGATGTGGAAGAGGAACCGGAAGAGTTGGAAGAAATTGAACTACCGGCCTTTCATCGTTCAAAGGTAGACAAGTATCAACCGGCATCTATCAAAGAGAACAACAGGCAAGTCTTAACCTGTTATCACACCATGGATGGGCTGACACCCAAGATAGTGATCCAGCTGTGAAGCTAGTGAAAGAATTGCTTACACAACAAGGTGTGTACCCTAAGCAGAACGCCCCGGCGGAGACTCAACAGCTCTGGAAAGAGACAGGCAAGTTGTTCCTGTATCAAGGGAAGCTCTGCAGAAGGCATACCAATCCCAAAAGACATGAATTAGTCTGGCAGATAATCGTACCCAAGCGAGACGTTAAAATGGTCTTAGAAGCCTACCACGACGGTGCAGGTAATTTCGGATGGAAGAAGTTGGAAGTTCTCCTAAGAGAGAGATTCTATTGGGTTGGCATGAGAAAATCAATTGAAGATTGGTGTAGAAAATGTGGCCCGTGGAACCTCAGAAGAAGAGATCAGCAGAGAGCCCCACTCCAGTCCATAGTAACCAAGCAACCACTAGAGTTAGTTGCATTAGACCACGTCAAGTTGTCACCAAGCCGGTCAGGCTATGTCTATGCCTTAACCATCGTGGACCATTACTCACGCTTCTTAGTGGTGGTACCTGTCAAGGACCTGACAGCGAAGACGGCAGCAAGAGCATTTCAGACCCATTTCTGTAGACCGCATGGTTACCCGGAACAAGTCCTTGCAGATCAAGGTCCAGCTTTTGAATCAGAGATTTTCCAAGAATTCTGCAATATGTACAGCTGTAAGAAGATCCGCATGACAGCGTACCATCCCCAAACAAATGTCTTATGCGAGAAGATGAACCATATTGTAATTGATCTATTGAAAACGTTACCAGAATCTGAGAGAAATTAATGGCCAGATAAATTACCCGATTTGGTAGACTTATACAACCATTATCCAGTGAGTTCTACAAACTGCACCCCAGCCTATCTTATGCGTGCAAGACCTGGCAAGCTACCAATTGACTTAGATATGGGAATCGTGAAACCAGACGCAGAAGTTGAAGAATCCAATTGGGATACCCTTCGTCAGCAACAGTATCGCCTAGTACAAGAGTGCGTAGAGAAAAATCTTCAGCAAGCTAGAGCAAGACAAGAGAGAACCTATAACCAAACTGCTCAAGCAACTCCATTACAACCCAGTGAGCAAGTTCTCAAAAGAAAGAGACGCACTAACAAATTGGATAATCAGTGGGAAACCATCCCATACACTGTCTTTACATCCAATTTAGACAATGCTAAAATGTGTCTAAAAAGCAAAGATGAAGGAAGAACTTCAGTAGTTGTGTCCAGAGACCATCTCAAACCGTGTCCTGAAACCCTGAAGACACCAGAAGTAATAGTACCCGTACAGGTCCAACTTGTCAAAGAGAAGAAGATGAAGTATTTCATACGTGCTAGGAGATTTCCCCAAACATGGCCAAATTATCATGGAGCCGTTGTAGTCCCAATGATTGCTTTCCCGCCAATGGTGGAACCAAAACCAGATCCCGTGTTACCAGAAGAAGACCCAAGACCTGAAGAACTGGATGTAGAACCCGTACAGGAAGAATCAATTCCTGGTCCCAGTGAGCTTGCCAGTTCTACAGTCAGATCTCTATCTACCATAGTACCAAACACTACAAGTAGGTACATGCCCACCAGCGCCAATAGGCTACATGCAAGTAGTATACCCGTTTTACGCAGATCAGAGCGTAGTACCAGAGGGCGGTTACCAGCTAGGTACAGGGATTAAAAGGTCAAATTAACTGTAAAATGTAAATATATTGGTGTTAATATAAATTAAATTCGGTAGATAGTGTCCAAGAGGGTGGAGGAACTGGATTAACCCCATGTACATTAAGTTAGGGAAAGAAAGTGCCTGGGGGTGGTGTAGAGAATCCAGGCCTCCTAAGCAGATACGCCCGTGACAAATGTACATAGTTAATGCAACGTTAAAAAAGCCCAGTACCTACAGAGACTATCCTGTATGAACCTCTTGCATATTCTTCAAACTTTTTCCTTTTATTTTATTTTTTTTATGGACCATACTACCACGGACTGGTTGTGGTATAAACTCTCTTGCATATATTCATCAGCCCGGAGGCAAAAGACTAAACCTCCGGAAGGACTGCTTTTTGAATTTTTGGACTGTTTTTAAACTTTAGTGATTTTTGTAATTTTTTACTTTTAAGTCTTTGTAAATATTAATTGTATTAATTGTTTGTTTCTTTATTGTTCCACTGTCCCGGAGTACAGTCTTTAACTAAGGGGGAATGTGGCACCCCAAGGGTTAATGTGCCACAGAAACATCAACACAGGTTTACCCCCAGACAACACGACACTAGAAAGTGGGAGGAGCTTAGGTGGCACCTGCACTAGTGGGAGGAGCTAAAGTTGTTTACCACAGAGCAGGAGTGACAGTTATGAGTTCAGTTTAGTCTGGAGCAGAGACAAGTAGAAGTGGAGGTCCTGAGAGGTCTGAGGAGAGGAGACGAGGAACAGAGGAACATCCCCGGGATAAGAGGTTACCTAAACTTAACCCCGGAGAGGCGCTTAGGACGGATACCGGATCCGAGGCTGTGCCTGAGACAGTCAGGACAGTAAACACCGGATAGTGAGGGTTCACCATCTTCACTGTACCATAGCAAAGCAACACGGAGGGGTCAGTGACACGGAGGACTCAAGTTGCCCAGCAGATTGGTACCGTGAGAGGAGACAGGGCCAGTAGTTCAGCTACAAGCGGCAGCAGGGCCACATACAGCGCATAAGTAGGAAGCCAACGACCCGGTCAGGGTGGGAGCAACCCGGACAGACTCCGTGGACAATAACCTGCTTTTACCATCTGCAAGTAAAGACTTGGAAAACTACAGAAACCGTGAGTGTGTGTGATCCTTATGCTGAAGCCCCATTTTCCCTCATAACTGCCATTGCCTCCACTCTCATCATCTCTACTGCTACCCCTACTCTCCTGCAGCATCAATAACCACCATCACAGACTTTAACTACTATCATCACTGCCCGGGGAACCCAGTTCTACCCACTGGAACTATTTCATCCAAGCTGCTATCCCATCATCCCTGTAGGTTCTGCAGCAGCGGCGGCCCCATCACTGGCCGCATATAGTGGGTGGCGTCACAAGTGACAAATCCCCTGTATAATAACCCCCATTTTATTGTGCGGGCCCGGGACACGGTCCGGACTAGGACCGCCGTGACATCCCCCAGAAGCACCCTGATCCGGCACCGAGTACCCCGTCCCAGTGGGCTCCACATCCACATACCATTCATAGATGTCTACCAAATTTTTGGCTGCCATCAAATACTGCAAAACCCAGCTAAGTCTGCTTTCACATCAGCGTTTATTTGAAATCACGGCAGATGGCGGTGAAAAAAACGCATCTGCCGGATTACCAGCCACTTACGCGCGTGGACTTGCGGCAAGCCCCATACAATGTATAGGCGGGCTTGCGGCAGGTGCGGCAAGTGCGGTTTTGGCACTTGCGGCAGGTGCGGCCGCAAAAAAGCCGCGGCTGACCGTGTTTTTTTTCTGCGACCGCACCTGCCGCAAGTGCCAGAACCACACTTGCCGCACCTGCTGCAAGCCCGCCTATACATTGTATGGGGCTTGCCGCAACTGTGCCGCAATTGTGCCGCAAGTGCAGCCGTTATGCGGTAATCGCGGCAGATGCGTTTTTTTCACCGCATCTGCCGCGATTTAAAAAAAACGCTGATGTGAAAGTACCCTAAGGCTAAGGTCAGACATGCATCTGCCCTCAGCCTGGCCAATCCATCAGAAACTCAGTTTCTGGCCGCAGCAGCCGCCTGACTATGGATTGCTATGGCAACTGTATGCTTACCGCATCCGCCGGCTCCACAGACAATCCCCGGCTATGCACTATTGCAGAGCACACAGGAAACATGGTTTCAGTATTTTCCTGTGCGCTCTGCAAAAGCACATATCCGAGTATTGTCTGTAGTGCCGGGGCTGCGGTAAGCATACGGTTTCCATAGCAATCCATAGTCAGGCGGCGCATGGCGTTACCTGCTGGTAACGCTATGCACTGCTCCGGCCACAAACTAAGTTTCTGACAGATTGGCCAGGCTGAGGGCAGATGCAGCTCTGTTCGTAGCCTAATCGTGCCTGCATTCTAATAGGTAAAAGAGAATAAACTAGTGCCAGACACTTCAGAAGTTCAAGTTGGCCAATGCTCATTTTAGTTGCATAAAAACCAAACCCTCTTTTAGTGGTGTGTCACCCAGTGTTTCACAATTCAGTGTGAATTCTTTACACATTGAATGTATATAGCAGAAATACTGCTGTGTAATCCAAATATCAGTATATCACTTAGGCGGCCGTCACACTCATCAATATCGTGAGCGATATTGTTAGCGATCACGTGCACGCACGATCGCTAACGATATTGCTCACATCGCTGGTGACTGTCACACAGCAGACTCACCAGCGATGTGGAGCAGCGAGATCGCTGGTAACTATGGTACACATCGGGTTACTAGGTGCCGCGCGGCGCTTAGTAACCCGACTTTACCATAGATACCATCTCCAGCATAGGCTCTGCCGCTGGGAGATCGTTCATCATGGTGTCAACACCACGATGAAGCAGATCGAACAAGCGTTTATCGCTTGATATGAGCTCCGGCTCTCATATCTGCGATGTCACGATCAAGCGATTTTACATTGTAAAATCGCTTGATTGCACGCAGCGATGCACAAACGATATCGCTTAAGCGATCAAAAAGCAGATCGCTTAACGATATCGTTCAAATTGAACCGTGTGATGGCTGCCTAGGTTCATATCAGGGTTTTTTAGACATACCAATAATGCAACGTATGCATCTGCACAGATGCACAAGAAGTAAAAGGGACCAATTCTACGGCCTGTTCCATATCTAAGGATGGTGTGTGTTTTGCTTAATTGGCGTTTTTAGGCGTTTTTACGCAAAAACGCATAAAAATGCTAGCGTTTTTGGCCATTGATTTTAATGGAAACACATGTAAAAACGCATGCAAAAACGCATTCGCAATTTTCAAAAACGCAAGCGCATGTGTTTTTGCCAACGCTGCCAAAACGTCGGGAGATGTGTCTAGCGTGGCATTTTTGAAAACGCATGCGTTTTGCATTTTTGAAAACGCTAATGCGTTTTTGCATGTGTTTTTACATGATTTTCCATTAAAATCAATGGGACCAAAAACGCTAGCGTTTTTATGCGTTTTTGCGGTAAAAATGCCTAAAAACGCTAAGTAAGCAAAACACACACCATTCTTAGATGTGAAAACACCCATACCACTAACAGGGTGGAACTGAGGATCTATATGGTGGCACATAATCTATACAATGAGTGCTCTTCACACATCTAAATACATTTCTTGAAGAGTCTAGTTTCCAAAATGGGGTCACTAGAGGGGTTTTCCACTGATTAAAAATAATAAGGGCTCTACAAACACGTCATGGCGTCCACTATTGGTTCAAGCCAATTTTGTGTTTCAAAGATCAAATGGTGCCCCTTCCCTTTCAAGCCCTACCGAGCGTCCATACAGTAGTTTTTCACCACATATTGGGTATCATGACACTCAGGAGAGATTGTAAAACAAATTTTATTTCATATTACATTTTTTCCTATTAGGCTAGGGTCACACTTGGCATGAGTTTTTTTAGTGCCTTAAAAAAAAAGCATGTGTTTCTGCATGCTTTTTTCATTTCAGCATGCGTTTTTTAAGGTGTCTGATAGCACCCTGCGTTTTTGCATGCGTTTTTAAATCAGCATCAAAAAAAGTGCATGCACCATTTTTTGGTGCTGTTTTAAGAACGCATGCGTTTTTTTAACATGGGCCCCTATGGAAAACGAATGCTTTTTTGGATGGTACTAAATGGTACTAATGTACCATGCGTTTTTGCATGCGTTTTTTGATGTCAGCTACTCACATAAGTGCAAAAACTCATGCAAAAAACGCATGGCGCTTTAGGCATGCGTTTTTGCTATTAAGACATGCATTTTTGCTATTAGGGCATGCGTTTTTTAACATGGGGGCCTATGGGTGCGTTTTTACATGCTTTTTAAAAAACGCAGGTCTCCAAAAAGCATGAAAAAAATGCAGGTGTGATCCTAGCCTTACTCTTGAGAAAATAAAAAATTGGGTCTAAAGGAAAAATTTTTTAGGGAAAAATGTGAGAATAAAAGCTCAACATTATAGAATTCTGTAATGTCTCTGGGAGTTCAAAGTGCTGTCTGTACATCTAAATAAATTTCTTGAGGAGTCTAGTTTCCAAAATGGGATCACATTTGAGGGGTTTCCACTGTTTAGGAACATCAAGGGCTCTGTAAATGCAATATGGTGTCAGCTATCGATTTAAGCCACTTTTACATTCCAAAAGTCAAATGGTGATCCCTTCCTTCCGAGCCCTGCCGTGACTCCAAACAATAGTTTTCCACCACGTATGGGGTGTTGGCGTACTCAGGACAAAGTGCACAACAATTATGTAATTGTTGCAGGAAAAAAAACAAAATAAAGAAAGCGATACTATTCCAGAACCCAGGCAGAATTAAAATAAAAAACATATATTGACTAGACATTCACTGGGGCCTTCAGCAGGTTGAAAAATATATAAGCATGTGAGTTATTTGATATGTTTCATAAACTGATGAAGGCCACAGTGATGGCCGGTATGTGAGTTATTTTATATATTTTCGACCTGTTGTTTTTATGCCTAATCAATATATTTTCCGCGCTATAAGGCACACCGGATTATAAGGCGCAGTATCAAAAAGGGCCTCCTACGGCGTCTTGGTCCACATATAAGGCACACCAGATTATAAGGCGCACCTTATTACCATAAATAAAGCAAAGCTCAGACCCCCATAATTCTCCACTAGAGATCAGCCACCACCCCGGTGTTCGAATTCGATTCGATTCGTCGAATCGACGGGGTGCTCGACGAATGTTCGTCGAATGCTCGACGAACACCCCGGAAAACGAACAAACTGGGCCTGTGGGGCATTTTCACTTCCACAATGTATATACATACATTGTGGAAGTGAAAAAAAGTGAAAGAAAGTGTTAAAAATAAAAAAATAATCAATGCTCACCTGTCCGCAGTCCACCGAAGCCTCCGGCAAGGTCCTGTGGCTTCTAGGACCTGTGGTGACGTCAAGTTCTCGCGCGAACTCCGGTCACATGACCGGAGTTCCGCGAGAACATGACGTCACCACAGGTCCTATTAGCAATAGGACCTTGCCGGAAAGCTTAAAATAGATATTTTTATGTTTCGGACCCTTTCTTTTATTTAAAGAAAGGGTCCGAAACATAAAAATATCTATTTTAAGCTTTCCGGCAAGGTCCTGTGCTTCTAGGACCTGTGGTGACGTCATGTTCTCGCGGAACGCCGGTCATGTGACCGGAGTTCGCGCGAGAACTTGACGTCACCACAGGTCCTATAAGCACAGGACCTTGCCTGAAAGCTTAAAATAGATATTTTTATGTTTCGGACACTTTCTTTTACTTAAAGAAAGGGTCCGAAACATAAAAATATCTATTTTAAGCTTTCCGGCAAGGTCCTGTGCTTCTAGGACCTGTGGTAACGTCATGTTCTCGCGGAACGCCGGTCATGTGACCGGAGTTCGCGCGAGAACTTGACGTCACCACAGGTCCTAGAAGCCACATGACCTTGCCGGAGGCTTCGGTGGACCGCGGACAGGTGAGCATTGATTATTTTTTTATTTTTAACACTTTATTTTAGTTATTAGCTGTTTATTTTGGCTGAAAATGCGGCAGATGCGGATTTCTGACCGCATCTGCCGCATTTTCGAACCAAAATCGAACAATTTGGTTCAAATTCGGCGACTGACTCGAATAGCGCCAAAATCAACTCGAATTTGAGATTGGCGAACTATTCGAATCGAACATCGCTCATCTCTATTCTCCACTATCCCTCTGTAGCCCCCCATCATCTTCCACTATTCCTCTGTAGCCTCCCATCATCCTCCACTATCCCTCTGTAGCCCCCTATCATCCTCCACTATCCCTCTGTAGCCCCCATCATCCTCCACTATCTCTCTGTAGCCCCCCATCATCCTCCAGTATCCTTCTGTAGCCCCCCATCATCCTCCACTATCCCTCTGTAGCCCCCATCATCCTCCAGTATCCCTCTGTAGCCCACCATCATCCTCCACTATCCCTCTGTAGCCCCCCATCATCCTCCACTATCCCTCTGTAGCCTCCCATCATCCACCACTATCCCTCTGTAGCCCCCTATCATCCTCCACTATCGCTCAGTAGCCCCCATCATCCTCCACTATCTCTCTGTAGCCCCCCATCATCCTCCAGTATCCCTCTGTAGCCCCATCATCCTCCAGTATCCCTCTGTAGCCCCATCATCCTCCAGTATCCCTCTGTAGCCCACCATCACCTCCAATATCCCTCTGTAGCCCCCCATCATCCTCCACACACACACACACACACACAGTCAGACACACACACACATAAACTGGTTCTTACTGGTTCCTTACTGCTCCTCAGCAGTCCTGCACTGGTGGTACTGTAAGGCAATCACAGTGCAGGAGCCCTCAGGCAATCACAGCGCAGGAATCCTAAGCCAATCACAGCGCATGAACCGCGAGCCAATCAGAGGCTGTGGACTGACATCAGCTGGCCTCGGATTGGCTCATGGCTCCTGCGCTGTGATTGGTGCAAGGCTCCTGGGCGGAGATCGGCACACAGCTCCGGAGCTGTGATTGGCTGCTGGGCTCCTGGGCTGTGAGCTGCGCGGCTACTGGCCCAGTTTTGAAATAAGAAAATGCAGCATACTGAAAACAGCAGCGGGCACCAGACAGCGGGGACGGCGGGGATGATTCACAGCTGCATGCCCCAGTCTTGTGATCGGTGGCATGCTGATCAGCAGTAGAAACAAGATATGCCTTATTTTTTGGGGGGGTGCCTTATATTTGCAGGCATATGGCAATCCCCTAGCTTGCCTTACTTTCCGGAAAACACCGTATATAAGGCGCACTGTACTATAAGATGCAGTTTTGATTCAGAGAAAATCTTAGGCTTTTAGGTGTGCCTTATAGTGCAGACAATACGGTATGTTTTTTATTTTAATTCTGTCTGGGTTCTAGAATGGTAGTGCTTTCTTCATTTTGGGTTTTTCCCTGCAGTAGTTTTTCAAGTTCATGCTAGTAATTTTCCAATGAGGATTTTTCATCCAGTAATCCCTTGAATGCAGCAAACCAGCCCTGGATCTCTGGAACTAACGGATCCACCAGAAAGCATATTTATCCACCTCAAATAGGTGAGTGCATTTTCTATTGGTATCCCAATTTTTTTTACTATATAATCCCCCTAGAGCCGCACTTAGCTTGTCTACTTTTTCTGGTCCCTTCTAGAATCTATATGGTCATAACAACTTATATGGTATTTTTTTTCTATTACCCGTGTGAAAATTAAAGATCTCCAAAATGGCCGCTGACATTACAAGACGCATGTGAGAGTGCTCCTGGACTCATAGAGAATATCCATGGCATCTGATCACTGGAGAGCTCCCCTGGGCATCCTAACTAACCCCGCCACCATCAGGACACTAAGGGTACCTTTACACACGGCTACATTTGTAGCTTGTCACCAGGTAACTTACTGGTTGCAGTGAAATCATGGATACATGGTTCTATCTTGTTGCTGTGTACAAATGGAATCATGTATCCATGATTTCACTGCAACCAGTAAGTTACCTGGTGACAAGCTACAAATGTAGCCGTGTGTAAAGGTACCCTAAGGGTACCTTTACACGCCGCTACAACAGGATGGATGCATCCCGCTACTTCACGTGCACGAGCACGCTCAAACGGTTACAAACGCTCAACACATCACCTTTACACGCCGCCATAAGGTGCGCTACGCTACGTGACATCTGTAACTAGCTGCATCGCCGGGTGTCTCAAGTAGCCATCTGTAGCTCATTTACACACCGCTATAACCAGCTACTATGGGCGTACCTGGTGCAGCAGGGCCAGCACATAGGCGTGCCACAATTGTGGATTACGAGCCGTCCGTACGCTGATAGGACAAAGCAATAACATCCTGATTGGGCAGGCAACGCAGGAGGCTGAGTAATACAGCACGCTCGAGCGATTGTGTAGTGTGACTCGTCAGCTCCTTAAATATGCCTCCCTATGCAGCGACTACCAATCGTCATGCAGCAGCTTCCACCAATGATCGCACATGGGGCGCGGTAACACGGAGCCAGGGTCACACCTTAGCTACATTGCAGCTACATCACAGGGTGTCCAGAGTTCCCTTCCGTAACATCTTTACACGCCGATGCATCTTGCTACCATCGGCTTTGTAGCTCTCTGTTTTCGAGCAGAGGTCGTAAACAGATGTATCTGTTGCCGGCTGTATCGTCACGTCTTCAGACGCCGCTACTACGGGCTATATTGGCGCTACAAGCTACATTTGTAGCCTGTAGCGGGATGCATCCATCCTGCCGTAGCGGCGTGTAAAGGTACCCTAAAGGTACCGTCACACACGGCAATATTGCTAGGCAATTTCACTGGCAATTTGCTGGTTGCAGTGAAATCATGGACACATTGTTCCATTTGTACACAGAAACAAAATAGAACAATGTGTCCATGATTTCACTGCAACCAGCAAATTGCCAGTGAAATTGCCTAGCAATATTGCCGCATGTGACGGTACCTTTAGAGGATCCCAGTGGCAGCACTCAGCCACACCATCACTGGCTGCGTAATACAGCAATTTCCCTCTGTGTCTGAGGTCCATTTTAGGCCTGCGGGGGCCTGCACCAACATCCAAAGACTGTATCCACTCCTGACGGCCCTGCACTCCTTCATCTGATCGACTCCTGCAGGAGCTGACCTGGCAGGAGAAGACTGGCACCCCTCTAAAACACCCATCCCTGTACCTGAAAGGCCACACTACCTGGTTCCCGGAGACAAGATCTGACACGCCCCTCCAGGGCCTTAGGATACTCAGAACCGGGCTTTGAGGCTTCTTCACGGGAGTCACGGGGACCGAGACCTGGCTCCGTGACCCTGGTGGTGTCATTAAAAGTTTGGTGTGGGTGGGCTCTTTCTCTTAGGGAAGGTCATGAGGCGAGGAGGGTTCATTTGGAAAGGGATGACTGGACCTAGGGATACTTGTTTACGTGACGCCACCTGCAGGTTGCGGCTATAGATGGCAGCCGTTGCACGCCAGTTCCTCTGGGGGCCGATGGTAGGCAGGAATCAGTGCTGTAAAGTCCTCTATGGGTAGGGCTGACCCCCAGGGCAGCAGAAGATACCTGAGTGAGTTGGTAGTTGTGTTTCTGGTGCTCTTGATGCATCAAAACAGTTCACAGACACAGTGGCTTGAAGTCTTCAGATCTTTTA
The DNA here is from genome assembly GCA_033576535.1 of Allobates femoralis. NCBI lineage: Eukaryota > Metazoa > Chordata > Amphibia > Anura > Aromobatidae > Allobates > Allobates femoralis. The sequence continues at coordinate 95,666,695 of JARQOC010000011.1, read as the reverse complement.
CTCACAGTCACTGTGCAACAGCCCACTGAGGACTGGGTTCTCAGAGGCAGTGATCCAGCTACTCCCAGATAGGAGAATCACATGTAACCGATACCCCTTCTCTTTCCTTCCTCAGTTGTCTCACACTGCACTTGCGTCACCCTCCTGTCTTGCGCCTCGCCACACAAAGCTCTGAGCCAGTAGCTGTGGGCTTTTCTTAGCGGTCATTCTGCAGTATCTCCCCTTAATCCTCTTGTTAGCACCTTTTCAGCAGATGTGTGCGGTTGTCGACTGTGTCACCATGGAAGTACCACAGCCTCCGGGTTGCTAGCTGAGCCTGGACTGTCTTCTCCACTAGTCTTGGGGTCCCAGTGTCCCTGTTCTGCGGCCTGGTACCTCCACTTGCCTTGCACCTGACAAGGGATACGAGCCCCACAGGTGGATTGTTCACTACCAGTGCCTCTGGGACCCTCTCTTCCTCCTGGAGCCACCTGGTTCTCTTTCTCTACTCCTCAGTCTGGCCTCAGGATGAGCTCCCACTAGCTCCAGTCCTCTGAACACTTCTCTCAAGTTCTTTCTCTAGCTTCCCTGCAACTCAACTCTCCCAGGTGCTCCCTCTAACTACTTCCTCTCCACCCATCCCCACTACAATGGTTCCTCTTTCCGGACAGGATTAGGAACTGTGCTCTCCCATAGGAGCAACCTCTAGTGTAGTGCATGGCCTGGGTGTCTCGACACCGGTCTGTGCCCCTCTTACCCGAGAGTGGGAAACTACACCCTAACAGAGGTGCAGTAACTCTGTGGTGACTGGATTCACAGGGGTGCCACAGATCCACCATTCTGTGGGTTGCAGGATGGCCGCATAGCACCAGTGGTGAGTCCCCCTGACGTGTAGTGTCTTCTGTGCTGCTGAACACTGACCGTGTCTGCTCGCTGTAGTGTAGGCAGCTGAGGTCTCAGCTCAAGTGAAGGCTCCAGAGTGTGATGGAGCTGCTGAGGTCTGGGAGTCTGCATCTACTCGGTACTGCCGCAGATGCAGATAAGGGGAATCCCTGCTGGGGTACACTGGGCTTTGAACACAGGTGAGGAGGGATCACTGTCCACCAGCAGACTTCAGCTAATTTACTGGACTTGAAAGTGCAGGAAGGATCCGGGTGGTGCCAGGCACTGTTGTGAACGGTATGGGTCTGCGGGTGAGATATACAGGAGTAGAGATCCAGCACTGAAAGCAAGGAGACAGTGTGTTAGAAGTCAAAGACACAAGAACACGCAGGCACTTCTTAGGGACCTGAGCTGGCAACTACACTAGCAATGAAGTTGCCCAGGCACCTCCTAAAGAATGAGGGCCTTAACTATACACAGGCCTCTCAGCTATTGAGAGGTAATTACAGAAAAAGGTGTACTGGTCCTTTAAATTTTTTGACAGTGGCGTGCACACGCCCTAGCTCTTTTCCCTGCAACCCGGAAGTGAGGAGGTGGAGGAGGGAGGCCAGGGAGCTGCCACAGCCGGCGGGGACATCGTGGGAGCGCGGACCGGGTAAGTATGAAAGCAGGCATAGGAGGATGCCGGTGGCCAGATGGGGTTCGATCTCCCTGCACCCTGGAGACGGGTCCCGCTGGCGAGGTGCTAAACCCACCTGTTGTCTACTGATTGAGCTTAGCTGGGTAAAGTAGATGGAATCTAATGTTTTTTTCAAAGTCCAAGAGGGTGACCGCATAACTTTTTATGAAGCCCAAAGGCGGCGGAGAGAAGATTTCGGTGTGCTAGAGAAGCTGCAGTGGGATAAGCCACAACCAGCTATCTATGCTACCTTCTACTACAGGAAGACTGTCATTTCCATAATCTAATGACTCTCCCAGTGATGTACGGCTCGCACGGAGCATTCTTGGCTAGCTGTTACCACCAGGGCGTAACTACAATAGGTGCAGGTGTTGCGATCGCACCCGGGCCCTGCAGCCTAGGGGCGCCCCGAAAGTCCCTTTGGCCTATAGAAAAAGACTATTACTATTAAAGATTTGCAATAATTGGGGACCCCGTTGGAGCTTTCGCATCAGGGCCCCTGGGCCCCTGAAGTTACGCCACTGGCTACCACTGATTTGGAATGTTGAACATGTTGTTTTTGCAATCTCTCCATGTTTTTACTCTCCTATGCTCTCCCTCTTCCTCACTCAGGTACTAATCCATGTGGGACCCACCACTGAAACCTTCACTACCTGTTCACTCCTGCATCTTGCTGGGATCGACAGGGATGCGTACACCCTACCGCAGTATGCTGCTCAGACTCTGCGCAGGAACCCAGGATGAGTACCCTTCAAACACCACACCCTGACACCACCTACACCTCACCAACTTGCGGTTCCCAGTCATGGATCGTGGCAAGCCTTAACACCCATCTCAAATGTAAAAAGATCTTGAACCACCTAAATTTGATTCTCACTAGATGTGGTTTTCCTTCAGGAGATACACTGGAGGTTTACAAGCGTGGTAAATTACTAGACCATTGGATAGAGATTGCTATATCGCTTTGCATATTTCATCATCATGCAGAGTAGCCATTTTCATCAAAAAAGGTCTACCATGCTCATTCAGGACTCCATAAGTGATAGTCAAGGCTGATACCTGATTCTGAGGGTGGAAATAGCTGGGAAAATATACTTCGTGGTCAACCTCCATGCTCCTAATCATGACCAACACATCTTCTACACATCGATTCTCCAGGTTCTCCTAAGACTTAGGCCTGGTGTCCTGACAGTGGGAGGAGACTTTAACCTAGTACAATGTCCCACCCTAGACCCTCCTCACCTCTTCACAGACCTCAGAAGCCACCACATCCTTCCTACACCTCAAGGAACAGCTCTCACTCTGTGACCCATGGAGAGTGACAGACTCCACAGCTAGAGAGTAAACATGCCATTCCCTCACCCATCAGTCCTTCTCCCAGATTGATTTCTTTCCTCATTTCCTCACAACTATTCACCCAACACCACGACTCCCGTATTCACCCAATACTGATTTCAGACCATGCCCCTATCTCACTATTCTTAACTCTAGGGAGCCAAGCCCTCGGACGAAACAATGGAGGTTTCATCCTACCTGGCAGAATCGGATGATTTCAAAACCTTCCTTAAATCAAACTGGAATGATTTCCTAGATGACAACATCATTCACACGGACAATACCCTGCTGCTCTGGTCCACTTCTAAGGGCTCTTATGAGAGACCACATCATTAATTATCTGTCATGCAGGAGGAAAGCACACAGGAAGAAATTTGATGTCCCAGCAAACTGCCCTACTCAAGGCTCAGACAGCGCTCGCTTAGCCCCATCCCCTAATACACAACAAGCTTACTCCATAGTTAAACACCTACTGGACTCCATCACACATTCCCAATCACACTGGCAAGTCCAACTGTCTCGAAATAAGTTTTATTGCTAGGGAAACAAGACGGGTAAATTATTAGCAACCTTAACTAAAGGCAAACATCCTACAAACCAATTCTTAAACTACAGAACCCGGCAATAGGTTTGCGGACGACTGATCAGGAAGAGATTACGCAAATTTTCAGCGACTACTATGAAGACCTTTACAGAGCCTCCCCACCAACCTCCCATCGATTAACTCCTTCTTAAACCTAATTAATCTCCTATTCCTGACCACTGAACAACAAGTGACGCTGGACTCAGAGATAACAGAAGACGAAGTGAGACAAGCTATAGCGGACACATCCAGCGGTAAGACCACGAGTCCTGATGGTTTCTCTGCTGAATACCACAAAAAACTATCCCCTGACCCAGTACCTACTCTGGCCAACCTCTTTAACACAGCTTTCCTTCAGGGGATCCCCATCGATTGATTTACCGACTCACGCACAATAGTTATCCCTAAATCTAACAGAGACCCATTACTACCACAATCATACCGCCCAATCTCACTGCTCAACCATGTAACTTAACTACAAACTCTTTATTTCGTGATTTACAGGGTGGCATGGGCAGGGTCGTAATTTTGGGCCTCGAAGATTTCCTTGCCAATTAATATATTCAATACGTCCACGTGAACGCAAACACCCACGTGGCAGTCAATGGATGCAGTGCACCAACCATAGACCTCTTTTAGAGGTTTCAAACAGGATGCCCTCTGTCATCCCTCCTGTTTAACCTTTCTATCGACCCCCTACTATGCTATTTGTTGCAGACTCCTACTTTTAGGGGACTTGTGGTTGGCTCTAGGGAGCTCAAGGTCGCCACATTCGCAGATGATATCCTTCTGGTAGTAACTAACCCCAAACAAGTTCTGCACTGTCTTATACATGAGCTAGAGGACAATTGAAGTCTATTAGGCTATAGTATTAACTGGGAAAACACGGCCTCTCCAGACCATTGTGGACGTCGGGGTTCCCCTGCCAGTGGAACACTAGCTCATTAACATATCTGGGAGTACAAATGACGAGGCGCCTGGCTAATCTATACAAAACCAACATCAACTCATACCTTACAACCTAAACTCCACTTTAGCTAAATAGAAAGACTTTAACCTATCATACCTAGGTAGAGCCAACTTAATCAAAATGACAGAATTCCCATATCTCCTCAATCTCTTTCACACTCTCCCAATTACCTAGCCCCCAAAGAGGAGAAACGAACCAACCATCTATACCGCTCCTTTATCTGGGTGGGAAAGAAGCCCCAGTATTGCCTATAAATTACTCCAACAACTGAAGAGAAATGGGGGGGATAATCTTCCCTGACATTAGACACTATCATTTAGCATCCCTATTCCAGTGGTAGTGGACTGGATAGTGGGGACCTTCTGCTATGCTCAGTATGACTAAGAGTGCTGTCTAACACCAGGGCTGCCTCTCCCTGCTCTCATACACCTCCCTTACACTGAACTGCTGCCCGTGGTGAGGGCGAACCCCCTCCTGGTGTCTACATGGAAGCATGGCAAAAAACAAGCAAACAGTTTCAGCTCTCTTCCCAAACATCTCTCCTTCTCCCACTAATTGGTAACCCCCATTTCCAACACGGGCACGCCCATCCAGTCTTCTATCGGTGGCACTCTCCGGGTATAGCATCCATCAAACATCTGATCCACCCAGGGGAACACTGTATGTATTCAATAGAGGAACTGCAGTCTAAATACCCTACCAACCACATTCCCCTCATTACAATACCTAGAGGCTAAGAGTTATGTGACAAAGATAATAACTCATCTCCCTGAGTGAGAGTGGAGTCCTCACCTGCTTAGATGGTTCACTAAATCTACCACCTCAACTGGCCAAATAGCCTCCAATTATAAATTCATCCATGTTTCCTTGGACTACGAGCAATCCCAATCCCCACTAACAAAATGGCAGATCGTGACCCCACCTTGTTTTGTGAACTGTCTTGCTTCGATTTATGGCTTTCTACAACTAGCTGAGGAATCTTCAGGTCTCCACAGGCCACTAATCATAGAACAATAATACAATCGATTCCTCTTATCTTAGAATTTTGACTTTTACTTTCCCAGCTCCTCTGTCCCTCCCTAGCCTGACTCTGCTTTATGTCAGCCTGTCATATTTACTACAGCATCTAACCTGCTTATGTATATATGTATGTGTCTTCAGAATTTGTGTCATTATTAGCCTGATGAAGGGGCCATAGTGTCCCGAAAGCTTGCTATGCTTACCATCTTCTCAGTTAGCCATTAAAAGGTATCAACCACTGAGGACTCTCAGATTCTAATATTTTTTTAGATGATGATTATTATTATTAATAATAATATAATAATAAAAATAATAATAATAATAATTAATCTAGATCGTTGAAGCGTTCTAGGGGTATTATTTCATAAAGTGACATTGGTCAGAATTGAAATAATTAGTCTGGTCATTAGGGTCAAAACAGGCACAAGGTGAAGGGGTTAATGTGAAGGGAAGAAACACAAGGGACAACAATCAGTTGATGGTTTGATGGAAGTCCTTCTGCTGACAAAATTTGCTTCTAAGGCATGGCACTTTTTCAAAGTTTTTTGTAGTGCTGATTATAATTAGTGGCTTCTGACCTTTAATACAGCTGACCAGATGTCTGGCCTCATGCCCCTAACTATATACCATACACTACATACTCAATATATAATATATTACACAGTCATTCAACCTCTTCATTTCAAACCTTTAGAATTGTTGCCATTTACCATATTTAATACTTTTTTGAACTAATGGCTTTTGGAAGGCACTATGACATATGATATATTAACCAACAATTAAATATTTAATAAAATGCAAATAAATAATACTCATGACTTACTAAGCCATAACACAAGTGAATAGTCTGATGTGGAATGCCTTCTTCAATAGAGAAAAAAGTAGAGAATGTCCAATTGAGAATGTAAACAAGGAGGTTGTAAAGACAACATTGGATGTCTTGCTCACTTTGTATGCAAATACGAAGAAGAAGAGAAAGCAAGTGATGCTGATAAGAGGATCTAACACATTATTATGGGAACACAACAAAGGTGAGCTGTGAGAAGGATGACATCAAAGAAAGGAAAGTGAGAGTTTCACCCAAAAACAAAGGGTTTTGTAGATCTATTAAGTCAGACAGTGAGTGGTGAGAAAAGGTATCAACTGCAAGTAGTTGTGAAAATATTAGGTCCTAACCCAGTATCACTAATTAGCTAAGGTAAACGCTGAATACCTGGACGTATTCATTTACTGCACACATACATAATGATCACATCAACAAAGAATACCCAGCTAAAGAACAATGATGGCATTACATAGACTAAAGATACTATTAAAGAGGCCATGTAATATTTCCATATGCACTATTTTATGTCTTAAGCCCGAGTCACACATAACGATATCGTTAGAGAGATCGTTGTAACTGTGACGTTACAACGATCTCTCCAGCTATATCGTTCTGTGTGACACTTTGCAGCGATCAGGCCCCTGCTGTGAGGTCGCTGATCGCTGCAAAGTGCTCTGGGTCATTTTTTGATCGTTGGTTTCCCGCTGGTCAGCACGCATCGCTGCGTGTGACAGCGAGAAACCAGCGATCTGTGACTTCACAGGGCTGGTTACTATGGTAAACACCGGGTATCTAGGCAGCACGCGCTGCCTAGATACCCGGCATTTACCATGGTTACCAGCGTTCTCCCTGCTTAGCACTGCCTGTAAGCAGGGAGAACACAGGTAACTATGATAAACAGCGGTATCCAAGCAGCGTGCGCTGCCCGGATACCGCGCTGTTTATCATAGTTACCAGCGTTTCCCCTGCTCTGCCAAGACAGCGCTAAGCAGGGAGCGATGTGGGAGGTGGCTCCCAGGGCCTGATCGCTGGGAGATCTGCCTGTTTGACAGCTCCCCAGCGATCAGGTAACGACACTCCAGCGATCCCGGCAGGTCGTTATCGCTGTCGGGATCGTTGGAGCGATCGTTATGTGTGACTGCACCCTTAGTCGCACACCACACACCATTTTACATAATAACCCTTTGTTTGTTTTAGACACTATTGAAATCATACCCTTTTATTTATTTACACCAGGCAAGGGAAACATGGCACTCAATAAATTTGTGAAACCACAATATTTATTTCTAAGGCTACGTTCACACTTAGGCTGGTTTCACACATGCGTATTTTTTCCTGTCCGTGGGATCCTACATTTTGTAGGACCCCACGGACAGGAGCGGATCTGATTTGGCCCCCATGTTATCCTATGGGCCACGGATCACATCGGATTTGGCCTTATTGCCATTCGATTTTTGTCGGATCCGATTCGGTTCGATTTTTTGCTGTACCCAAAATCCGAGACTGATCCGATTTTGAGCACAGCAGATAAAATCGGACCGAATCGGATCTGACATGATCCGTGGCCCATAACATGGAGGCCTATGGAGCACAGGTACGAGAAAACATCGGATGGTTTCTCAGACCCGATTTTAGTGTACTGAGCATGCTCAGTACATTAAAATGGCTCCTAACCATCTAATTTCACTTCTGCAATGTATATATACATTGCAGAAGTGAAATTTAAGTGAAAGCAGAGGTTAAAAATAATAATAATCGATTCCAACGGCTATAAACGCGCAGGAGGAATAGCAGGATGTGATGTCACACGGGGTAGGAAGAATCCTGTGTTCCTCCCCCTGTGTGACATGTCGGGGCTGTAGTTTCGCTTTCGCAGTGTATCTATTTACACTGCAAAAGCGAAATAAAATTGAACAAAAAGTATTAAAAGTAAAAAAAAACATAATACTTACCTCTCCCTGGCTGTGTCAGGACCCGAGGGGAAGACATCCGATCGCGGCAAGGACCTGAATGATCTGATTGGCCGGTGCGATTAGCTGATGTGTACGTGACAGTCATTACCTGCAAAGGATTCCCTACGAAGTATTAAAAATTAACATTTTATTTATGGCAATGTAAATTATCCTAATTACTTTTGAGCCCCTCAAATGAGAAACGGTTTTGTAGAAAAATAGTTTCAATTTCTAAGTGTTTCACAGAATATTTTTGCTCAACTTCTTCAAATAAACCTGAAAGTCTACACTTCTTCTGCATCTCAGTTGTTTCATTTTAAATGAAAAATAGTGGCATACAGAGCCAAAGTCATGAAGATTCTGTCACTGCCCAAATATTTCCAGGCCTAATTATACTAAAACAAAGAGAGAAGGGAGTGCACATAGGGTCTTATCTATGACTAGAAAAAGGCCCGATGCTATTGCATCTGGAGTGCGGTGAAATGAATTGTGTGTATCCTTAGGCTGGGGTCACACATAGAAATCCCTTTTTGGAAATGATTTCTATGACCAATCCGTTTTTTATAGGGTGCTTTTTGAGCCTTCTGCACCCCTGAACGTTTTTGGACTTAGTCATTTTTTCCATAAAAACGCATATGCGTTAACGCATGCGTTAACACAGGTGCCTATATGTGCAATGTGTTAACCCATAGGGCCCCATGTTAAAAAAACGCATGCGTTTTTTAACTGATGCCAAAAACGTTGCTAGCAACGTTTTTGCTCAAAAACGGACAGAGCAATGTTTTTAAGTGCAGAAAAAAAACAAACGGACGGGGTGTTTATTACATCCAATCCGTTTTTCTTTCAGTTTTTGGACTTAGAAAAAAAAAAATGACAAAAATGAAGCCAAAAAACGGACTAAGGGCTTATGTGTGACCCTAGCCTTAGTCGTGCTAACAGGAGCAGTAAACATGTGTGACAGTATTTGTATCTGATTGTATCTGATGTGTTTGAATTTGGGTATTCTATATGTAGCTTGATTTGAGTAATTTTAAACATGTGCATTGTCTTTTGTTAGTTGTGTGCTGTATTTAGGTAAGTAGTGTGGGTTTGTTGGCCGATGTGTATTATGTTTTGTATCTTGTGTGTGCAGTGTGTGTGTCTTTACACGACACAGTGTGTTGTAATTGAATGTGACTGTAAATGATTGTGGTATAGTGTTTTGTGTTTGTGCATGTGTAAATAAAAAAACTGTAAAGAATTAAAAGCATAGTAGCAAAGTATACAGCCGGCTGCGTGGGTGGCAGAGTATACAGGCGGCTGCGCAGGTGGCAGAGTATACAGGCGGCTGTGCGGGTGGCAGAGTAAACAGGCGGTGTGGTGGTGGCAGAGTATACAGGCGTGTGTGGTGGTGGCAGAGTATACAGGCGTGTGTGGTGGTGGCAGAGTATACAGCGTGTGTGGTGGTGGCAGAGTATACAGGCATCTGTGGTGGTGGCAGAGTATACAGGCGTCTGTGGTGGTGGCAGAGTATACAGGCGTCTGTGGTGGTGGCAGAGTATACAGGTGTCTGTGGTGGTGGCAGAGTATACAGGCGTGTGTGGTGGTGGCAGAGTATACAGGCGGCTGTGGTGGTGGCAGAGTATACAGGCGGCTGTGGTGGTGGCAGAGTATACAGGCGTGTGTGGTGGTGGCAGAGTAAACAGGCGGCTGTGGTGGTGGCAGAGTATACAGGCGGCTGTGGTTGTGGCAGAGTATACAGGCGGCTGTGGTGGTGGCAGAGTATAGAGGTGGCTTTGGTGGTGGCAGTGTATAGAGGCAGCTGTGGTGGTGGCAGAATATAGAGGCGGCTGTGGTGGTGGCAGAGTATAGGGGTGGCTCTGGTGGTGGCAGAATATAGAGGCGGCTGTGGTGGTGGCAGAGTATATAGGTGTCTGTGGTGGTGGCAGAGTATACCGGCGTCTGTGATGGTGGCAGACTTCCTGGCCGCTGTGTGCAGGATGATGGCGGGCTACGGGGTGTTGTGGATCCTGGCCGTGCTGTGTGCGCTGTTCCGTGGGCTGAGCACGGAGCCGCTGGAGGAGGAGGGCGAGGTGAGGACGGTCAGCTCCGGCAACAGAACGGCAGTGCTGGCAGGGCAGTGGATGGTCATGTTGTGAGTATGCCGCTGTCTGTCTGTGTGCGGGTAGTGCGGTGGACCCGCCATCGCTCACTGCGTCGGTAAAAGTGCAGTGCATGCCGGCATAGCGGCACACCATTGCTGATTATATATATAGATAATAATTCAGTGCCCCCTGATTAGTGTGACTCACCTTCTTGGGTTGTGTGAGTCACAACAACCTGCAAGTTCCTTGTTATCCTGGTCATTTAGCCAGTTTGATCAATATATACACAAATAGTGGGTGTTTTCACAGGAAGTCTGGCCAGGGGGTGGAGCTTATGGCCAGGGGGCAGAGCTTATGATATCTTTGTATGGATGAAAGGTTATTTAAGGAAGTTGTTCATGTATGTACACTGTTAACCCTCAGGAAGCAGCAGGTCCTGCTGTGAAATGCGTTGACTCAATAAACGGACATCAGACATATCCTTCCTGCTTTGTAGTCTGCGCGGAATCTAAATCTGGGCTTTTTTTCTACACAAACGGACCTAATTATAGACATTTGTTAAAAAATAACACCCATCATCCAGACCAGTGTTGGTCCCTCTGCACAGTGTCTTTTGGCATCAACATTTTGCTGCGGCATGACATGAGCTCTACAGCAAAACAGTAGCCGCTGTTCATCTGCAGTATGTGTGGGACACTTCCATTGGATATTAAAGTCAGTGAACTGGCCATCAATATATTGCTGAGTATGAGTAGACCAGCGCCACTCCGGGAAGTGAGCATTATTTTGTTTGTTTGATTTTTACCCATTAACCCCTTAGCAACCTATGACATATATTTTCTTTAAAGGTTGCAGATGCCTGTACGAAGTATGCTCCAGAGCCGATCCTGCTTCATATCACCAAAATTTCAGCTGGCTATGACTGCAACAACTGAATATGCAAAAAAACAGAAAAGTTTAAGAAAAATATTTAAACTTCTAAAATATAGAAAGACTTTTAAACTGGGTATTACGGTAATCACACTGATTTATAGAAACATATCGCCATGGAATTTTTGGCTACAGGATGAATACCTTAAAAACAAAAGAGGAATTGTAATATTATCACCACTTCACCCCACTTGGAAAGCTTCAATATGTTAAATGGTAAAATTAATAGTGTCATTAAAAGCCACAATTCAACCTACAAAATATACCCTCTTTATGGCTATATTGATTAGAAAATTAAAAAGCTATGGCTTTTGGATGAAAAGGAAAGGAGCAAAAGCACAAAGACAAAAAAAAGTCCAGGTCTTGAATGGGTTAATCATAAGTTGTGCAGTAATGGACAAATCTTTTAAGTTGGTTGAGGTTTTATGCACAGGACAGAGGTGTAACACATGTGGTTCCCACGGTCGTCATCAGTGCACCACACTCAGTTCTGTCTCTTCTTGCTTCTAGGGAAGAATACTTACCGTATCTGATATGATGTCCAATAAAGTATGCCAAGATCCATTCTGAATCAACAGAAATAAACCTCTTCATGAAACCCTAACCTCAGGGAGTCCTTTAGCGTAGTTTGTCCCTTTAATAATTATTTTATTCTCTAAACCTGTGTAACAGAGCATACGTCAGTTAATACATTCCCTTATTGCTGTCTTCTCCAGTATCCAGTGATGTTCTGCTCATCCTTTAAGTCTCATGTTGGTGAGTCATACTCTCCGGATCATTCTATGCTCTACAGACCCTTGTTCTGACTTACGTTGTAAATGAGTCACACTGACACTACACTATACTAATATTTACATAGGTTTAAGCAATAAAAAATTAATGGGCGTGCTTCTTTAAATAAGCAATATAATGTAGAAATGTTCACAATATGTTAGGTGTGGTCTGAGTGATTTATACAGAGGAACAACTATCTTCTTGGTTTGCGCATGTTTGCCTCTTTGAATACATCCCATTGCTTTATTTGCCTTGGCAATGCTGGTCTCATTGGCTGCTGTCAATCAGTATTCCAAAGTCCTTTTTCAAGACTCAATATGATATAAATATATGCTCTGTGTTAGGCTAATAAATGACAAATTTAACTATACTACAACTGTATATATTATTACAGTTTACATCTACTGAACCTTGCATTTAAAATTGTATCTTTTGGGGCATGTTCTGGCCATGGAGAGGAGAGGAAGCTGAAATCCCAGCTCATGCTCCCCATGCCATGCTTCAAACACAATCCAGCAGCACCCACCAGCCAAAACTGCTGTATATGCCGGCTAAGAAGCGGAACACCCAGCCCTGAACCATCGTGGGCCCCCCGGTGAGCCCCCCATCGGAATCGCCCGATATCTGCGTATGGGCAGAAGCGTTGCAGGCCATATGGCCCACAAAATAGTGGACCCCGCTGACCAGAAGCAGAGCAGTGGGACAGGGACGGAGGAAGCCCCAGGCAGCGGAAAGAGACCCCCCACCAGGCATCAGAGGAGACGGCGCATACCGGATCCCCAAAGATCTTACCACCGCCTGATGCCGGTAACCCGCAGCCACCCACCCCCTCACATGTGGCAACATCCTGGGCCTGCAGCATCCATGATACCGACGAGACAGCACAGGGAGGAGGAGAAACCCTGCACACACCAATCTCTGTCACGAGTCCCCCTAGAGGAAAAAAAATAGTTGCGGTTCTAATAGCGCTAAGGAAGGAGGGCAAGGGAAATTATTGTAGTGAACAGACCTTTATTACAAACACGGTCCCTCAAACTCTACTACGCGTTTCGACGTTACCGTCTTCATCAGGTGAAATGAGGGTACTAACCCTGAGGTGCTTCATATTTGCGCTCCTTCTCTTTTTTCTTACGAGTCCCCCTAGAGGCACAGCACACTCTGGAGGACACCAGCTGCAGAAGGTTACCGAGTCCCAAGGCTGCACAATGCTCACAGTTCCAGCAAGCTCAGAGGGGCTGAGAGGGGCACATAGCCCTGTGCCCCTAGGGGATGGAGAAACTCGGGAGCTGCAGGGATTAGCAGAGAAATCACTTTTTTCCCCAGGGAGATCCTTAAAGGGAGCCCACCAGACAACAAGCTGCCCCTAACTGTACACCCTAGGGACACGGCAGTAGACTGTAGGAGACCCCCCACATCCCTGTAGGCTCCCCAGGCCCCCATAAACATCAGATAGAGGGGTCTGGGAGGATCCCAGAGCCTGCATACAGGCCATACCCACCAGGGAAGAGATGGAGGGCATCCTCCACAGAATGGAGTCCTCCTTTAAGGCTGAGGCTGCCACACTCAGGGGCGAAGTCCACCAGCTCACTAGCAGAGTCTGCTCTACTGAATCCACTATCACCAAACTGACCAGGTGTATAGAGGCCCTCGAGAGGCAAGTCCATAGCCAAAATTCTGAGTTCTACTACTTACTAGACCTAATGGAGGACCTAGAGAACTGTGACGAACGGAACAACGTTATGGTCCAAGGAATACCAGAATCCATTCCCGCAAGGGACCTGGACACTGCACTCCGCAGGGTCTTTAACTCCGTCTGCAACATGATAAAGAGTATGCCACTTGAACTAGACCAAGCACATAGATCCCTGGGCTCTCCTCCCCCAGGGGTGCCAGAGCCAAAGACATATCTGCAGGGTCCACAACTTCAACGCTAAAGAGGACATCCTTGCAAAGGCCCGATCCCCTGACTCCCTATTGAGCAAGACAACCCTATCCAACTGATGCCCGATCTGTCACGCCGCAGACTGCAAAAGCGCAGGGCTTTCCATCCCTCCTGGAAGTACTGCGCAGCAATAACACCCTGTACATCTGGGGCTTCCCCTTCCACCTCCAGGGACACAGGGAGGTCTCGGTAAGCCACCTGAGGGATATCACAGCCTTCCTGGAGAGCCTTGAGATCCTGTCTCCCAACCTCAACATCACTGAGTGGCCATGCCTGCCTGGGAGTCGGGCGAGAGTCTGGGCACCAAGAAAACAAAGTCCATGGTGGCAAACAAGAAGGAGGGGCACTAGGACATGGGGGACCAGGAAAGGGGTCCAAACTCTGACAGTTATGGCTAATCACTAGATCGCTCCCATGCTGCACGCAGACAGGCCTTTCTCCCTAAAAGGCACCCTACATATGACGACACATTGTAACCCCTTGTTTACATCCAACCAATATTGAAATTTGAATGTTTTTTCTGTATCTAATACTCTGCTACTATTTTAGTTAATGCTGCTGTTTTATTGATTTTTATTGATTTCTATGCCTATGTACTAGAAGCCTTTGGTGTGGAGAGGCACTGCTCTACCTGGAAAGGCCTTACCCCAAGGGGGATCTACACACTGCAGCAACCCCCACCCTACTACTGACCCTGGAACCAGGGAACAGTCACCTTAGGTGTACTTCATACACAGTGATATCACTAGCGATATTGCTGAAATCAGCGACCTCGACAGCGATATCGCTGCGTCTGAAAAGCAGCAGTGACGGGGCCCCTGCTGAGAGGTCGCTGATCGTTACACAATGATCATGGTCATTTTTTGCTTGTTGGTCTCCCACTTTGCCGCAGCCACAGTGGCATGCACCCGGCCACGTAGTGCACGCTGAGACATGTAGTCATAAGACTACATGTCCCAGCGTGCACTGCGCGCCAGGTTCACAGCATGTGTAACCAGGGCACGCATTGGGTAACTAATCACAGCGCTGTCCTAGTTACCCGCTGTGTACCCTGGTTACCAGCCTGTAAGCAGGAGAAGGCTGGTAACCAAGGTACACAGCGGGTATCTAGGACAGTGCAATGCTTAGTTACCCTATGTGTACCTTAGTTACCAGCCTTCTCCTGCTTACAGAGTGATGTGAAGGTCAGCTCCCTGGCTCCTGGTCACTGAGGAGACCTGCCTGTTTGATAGTCCCCACTCAGCGCACAGAGATGTTCCAGCTATCCTGGTCATTGTCGGGATCGCTGGAACATCGCTGTGTGTAACGGCACCCTTACTCTCTCTCAAAATCTTTTCCACTACCCTATCTATTTTACTAGCTTTACCTCTCCTTTACTTCACCCTTCCGCCTAGTTCAGTCTTATCTCCACTTTCCCCCCTCACTCCTACCTCCTCTCTCCCTACCTCACCCTACCCAGCCTCCCTGGGTTACCCCCCCCCCCAGAACCCTAACCTTGACCCCAGTCCACCCACTTACCCTATCTGCTCCCTAAGTTGTCCCACTGCATGCCCCACAACATGGCTGACCTAAAAATTGGAACCTTCAATGTGAGAGGTTTTAATAAATGCTCCCAAATCCTCCTTGACATGCACAAACAGAACGTCCAAATTTTACTGCTGCAGCAAACGCATTTCAAAAGCAGATCCGTACCCGAGTTCAAAAACAAATTCTATCCAATATGGCTCCAGAGCACTAACACTGACTCTAGGTCAAAGGGAGTATCTACAGCGACTAACAAAAACCTGACACATATGGTAATAGATTCCAGAATCGACACAGGAGGGAGATACATTTTACTCAAATTGCACGTGGCTATCTCCATTTTGACTGTTGTGAACTGGTACCTGCCCAACAGGGACCAGATTAAAGTTTGCAGGACGCTACTGACCCAACTCTCTGAATTCGCTAAGGGGAAAATGATTATCGGGCACAACTTCAACTTCACTATGGACCCCTGCATGGACTCCACCTCAGGGAATGGAGCAATCCTACTCAAATGATGGAGGGCACTCAAGAAACTCCTTCACACTCTCCAACTTGTGCATATCTGGCTGATAGTCAACCCACAAGGTAAATACTACATGTACTACTCCCACGTACACAACTACTATAGCTGCATTGACTTGTTCTTGGCGAGACATTGTACTCTCTCATGGGACCACGATGCCAGCATCGGAGACCTTCTCCTATCAGACCATGCCCTGACATTTTTGAGTTTAGCACTACCAGACACCTCATGCAAACCATGGACCTGGAGGTTGAACAGTAACCTCCTGAAGGACAACACCTGCCTGATGGATCTGAAACACAACACTGAAGCACCAGGTCCATGAGCTAAACTCAACGCCACAGTCCTTCAAATGGGAAGCCCTCAAATGCTGCCTGAGTGGAATATTGATAAAAAATGGAGCCAGACTTAAAAAGCTCAGTCTCGAATCAATCAACAACTTAATCTCTCAAATACATGTCTTAAGA
The DNA here is from genome assembly GCA_033576535.1 of Allobates femoralis. Taxonomy (NCBI): domain Eukaryota; kingdom Metazoa; phylum Chordata; class Amphibia; order Anura; family Aromobatidae; genus Allobates; species Allobates femoralis. Next base: position 95,650,222 of record JARQOC010000011.1, on the reverse strand, counting down.
TACAACACATAAACAGACACTGACCCAATCAACACTAAGAGACCACATCCTCAAAAGAGAGGAACTTAGAGAACTACCAGACCAGAAATTTAAATGGCAGATGGGAAAAAACAAAAATGACTACTACAGGGTCTCTCATAAGTGTGGCCACCCCTAGCATGCATGCTCCACCCCAGGTCAAACTACACCTACATTCCCAAGATCAGGTCCGCAAATGGAAAGGATACCTATAACCCATCCAAAATATTGGAGGTATTCCGTTCCTACTATAAAGACCTATACAACCTTAAGGGGAAATACTCAGACAATGGCACCAGATGACCTACTTCGCAAGACCCGGGACTATATAATATCCCCCTGTGAAAACGAGACATAGAAGTCAGGTTTACTGAACACGAGACACTGTCTAACCCTGAGGAGATGGTCAAATATTATTACTATTGTTGGCTCCCTGAGGAAGGAGTCGGGTCTGACACCAAAACGCATTGGAAATAAAAGCCACTTGTGATACAATCTCCCTTTGACCGTCTCCTCTGTGTGAAGCATGGGTCCTGTGAATACAGTCCTACATTGCCATTTGTCTACTACTTTAACCGGTCATGTGTGGACCCTGCAGCAGGCATTTTGTGTATATGCTGGTTGTGTGTTACACAACCTAACCAGATGAGCAACAACCATTTCTGGTCTACTTAATTTATCGAGATAAGACCTTATTTGCACTCTCTCTCCTCCACAGTTCTACATATCAAAACCATCCCGACATCCAAATGCCCTGGACCAGACGGGTTAACCCCAATCTTCCATAAAACACTCCAGGCCCAACTACTGCCCCAAATGCTAGCCACATTTAACTCTATATCCGACAGCACCGACCTTGCCCCACAATGTTGGAAGCCCACATAAGTATTCTACCTAAGCCCGGAAAAGACCCTACCCTGGCATCTAACTATAGACCTATCTCCCTACTAAACATCGATGTAAAGCTTTATTCAAAGATCCTAGCAGATTGCTTAGCGCCCCTACTCCCCTCTATAATCAACATGGACCAGGCAGGCTTTGTCTAGGGCTGTGAGGCTAGAGAAAATACAATTAGGACCTTGCTCCTGATGCTAATCTCATAACCTCCCCTTAGCCTGCTGTCTGTTGACACTGAGAAGGCATTTGACAGGGTCAACTCAGGCTTCATGAGGGAGGAGCTCACCCAAATTGGCCTAGACCCCAAGTTTCTACACAGACTACTCTCACTATACTCCACACCAACAGCCAGGTTCAGGGTCAACGGCTTCCTGTTGGCCCCCTTCATCGTCGGGAATGGGACCAGACAGGGCAGCCCGCTTTCACCTCTCCTCTACGTGATAGTCGTGGAATAGCTAGCTAATGCCATCAAGGGCAACGATAGCATAAATGGCATACAGAGGAAAGGGGGCCACCATAAAACAGCTCTGTTGGCTGATGACCTCCTCCTATACATATCCCAACCGAGGATCTCGATCCCATCTATCTTAAAGGAACTCAAGGTGTTTGGCTCCTTGAGCAGCTTCAAGAAAAAATTTCACTAAGTCGGAGGCGCTGAATATATCCCTCTCACCAGAGTAGGTCTCCTCCCTAAAAACAAGTTTCCCCTCCAAATGGAAAACAGACGCCATCAAATGCCTGGGAGTCCATATTCCCTCAAATTTATCGAAACTCTACTCACTTAAATACCAGCCTATACTATCTCAACTGGACTCACAGCTATCCTCATACAGATCACTCAAACTATCCTGGATGGGAAGGATAAATGTAATTAGGATGGACATCCTGCCTTGAACACTATACATTTTCCAAACTGTCCCCACCGCACGCCATAGAGTCTTCATCAGACTCCGCTCCCTTATAGGGAGGTTTGTATGGGAATCAATGAAACCCATGGTAAACAGGAGAACACTGTAAACCCCCATCAAACTCGGAGGCGTGGGCCTACCTGACGTTCATAACTACCTCCTGGCCGCATCGTTAGTCAGGTTGCTGGATTGGAAACACAGACACCACACTAAATGATGGGTAGCACTGGAACAGGAGGGACTTCACCATTCCCCTGAACTACCTCCCATGGACACACCCCCTTGACCCACAACAAATTGGCCCCATGTCTGACCTCACTGCAGAAACACTGAAAATTTGGCAGTCCTATAGAAACCATGAGAGGGGCAATGAGTCCTCTTGTCCCCTTTTCTCGAACCCTGCCTTTCAGTCAGGGATACACATGACTTCCTTCTTGGGATGGACGAGAGGAGAGGATGTCTGCATGCGACAAATTCTCCACAATGGCGAGCTCCCCTCCTTTGAGTCACTATAAAGTCTTTCACTGACAACACCTCTGAATTTGTACGAGTACCTCCAACTGCGATCTCTCTGCTCCTCAGCAGTTCAGTCAGGAGGGATCAGATCCCTCCCTCCCCCCTAGAGGTGTTGTTCCAAAATGAATATCCCACTCTCACGCAATCTCCACAATACACCATGCCATTGCAGAGGAAAGGCAACTGGGAAGAGCCACTTCCAGCTTGCATGAGAGAGAGAGCTGGGCAAAGAAATCAATTTAGCTGACTGGAAAAAAGCTTTCTCTTCATACACCAGATAACAAACACATGCACGGTCCAAGAGAGAAACCACAAAATACTGCTCAGGTGGTAACGCTGCCCCGATCGGCTCCATATGAACTTCCCTTCGACCAGAGCTATGCTAGCGGTGCAAATCAGAAGTAGGAAACTTATGGTGGGAATGCCCTAAAATTAAAAGTTTCTGGGAGCATTTCGGAATTACAACCTCATCACAGGCAAACAAATAATTGGCAGCCCTGAGATGGCCCTACTATCCGTGTACCCCAGATTGATCAAAGCCATCAAATGGGACATCCTCCGCTTCTGTCTCTTGGCAGCCAGGTCCGTCTTCCCACGGTATTGGAAATCCACTGAACAACCTCCTATTGTAGACCGGTATGAGGAGATGGAGGACATTTTCGGATGGAGGAACTGGCAGCCAAGAGCTCAGGATCCATGGATAAATTTAACGCCACATGGATGGAATGGATCTTGTTCAGGGACTCCCCTGACCTCCCAAAATTATTTTCCCAGCCACCCTAAAGCTGAGTGGCAAAGCCCAGATGCGGGCCCCAGGAGACCCAGATGAACCCCAATACCCCCCATCCTTCCCCCCTCTCTGCTCCCAGTTTCATCCCTTCTCCCACACCGTCCCACTCCCTTCCACTCTCGCGCTATACATCCTTCTATCACCTGTAGACTGCCTAAACATTAAATGATAGCCGACTCTGTAGGACTCAAAGCAAGTCACCCAGGACACGATCTGATGGGCCCCTGAACCACATGTACACATAACTAAAACAGTGCACTACATTTTGTCATATATTGTGTTTAATGTGCAGCGGATCACTTTCTAATACATATAGTTTTTTTCCAGCTAGCACCTGAACCTATAGGTGTGCCAGTCTTCTATAAATTATTATATTGCTGTTTTGACTGAGCACTCTTCCCCCGATAGCCTAGTCAAGATTAGTCATGTTTTTTCCACCATCTTATTGTGGTCCAACCTCATACCACACCCATACACGTAGGTTTTAAATTACACTCAGAGGCTAGTGTCCTCATAAGCATTTGCACCACAGACAGAGGCATAAGGTAAGGGAGACAGGGACCTGATATACATGAGAACACCTTGGTGTATGGTCATCGGGCTTAACATGCAATGGCCAATGCATTAACTAAGATTCTCATTTTTCATGTTGTTTCCTGAAGCAGTTTCTGCAATGTCGATTTTCATCTTCAAAATTTGCATTAGTTTCTTATATGTTAGTCAAACACTTCATTATGTCATATATTGTGTTTAGTGTGCAGCGGATCACTTTCTAATACATATAGTTTTTTTTCCAGCTAGCACCTGAACCTGTAGGTGTGCCAGTCTTCTTTAAATTATTAAAACAGTGCAGAGGAATACGCCTAAGATTGGAGTCGACGCCCCACAGACATCTGAAATACAGACGGCACTGGAAGCTTGGGGCCCTCAATATCTCTTGATGTACTTCCTATAAGACCCCCCGTCCCACCGCCGGCTCATTCCTAACAATGTCCCCTGTATATATGTATGCATTTGATTATCGTGAATGTTATACAATTCATTACTGTATGATCTCTTGCTATGTACTCAATAAACAAAGATTGAACCAAAAAATTTTACTTTTGTGGTTCACTTTAACTATACACTTGAGTAAAATATGGCTAATAAACAAAATCATAAAATAGTCATATACAGTAAGCTGGAATGGACACCTACTACCAGACCAGATAGCTGAGAATATTTGCACCCTCTTTCTTTGACTATATGTTTTCCACGAACAGAGGAACTGGGCCATTGTTTCTCATAGTCATAGTCACATATACTGAATATTAGAGCATACCACACAATTATCGATTCACTTAAAAATATTAATTTTGGAGGACAGAAACTCAGCACATTGTTGTGATGTGAAGTCAGAAGTTTCCTGATTGCTTTCCTTCTCGCATAATAATTGCTCTTCCAGTGTGACCATGTTCTGCAGATAAGAGGCTTGTACCTTCTGTTACAAAGCTGTGGGTAGTAGGACTCCATGTGTAAATAGTTGGCGTCAGGTTGTAGAGATTTGATGATGTGTGAACTAAACACAGAGGTGTTTTCTTTATTTACACTGGCAATTCTGGGTTCTAGAGTTTCAAGATACCATACTGTGTTTATCCAATTAGTGCAGAGTTAAGCGGACTGCAGAAAAAGGGACCGTTCTTGTACGCCAATCAGATGGAAACCTGAGAGCCCTGTTTAAAATACTTGTAATTAAACTGTAAGCTCTTATGCTCACCAATTCTCTTTCTTAAATGTTTACATAAACCATTGGCATTCCAACCACAGCTAGCTTTTTAATTAATCCATAGGGAGCAATCTAAGTGCTGCCACTTTCCAGTCCACCCACTACCATCATACAGGTCCTAGTACACTGACTATGGAATCAGGTGCAGATAGGAAGGTTTCATGGTGACTAGAGAATATGCAGATAACTAATTTATTGTGAAGTCACCATTGTTTCTGGAGAAAAATGTCAACATAGTTTGTACAAAAATACCACTTTAAAGGAAAATACTAGTGGACACTCATATTATATCCAGTTAACAAATATAAATTAAAAAGTTTGCAGAACATTCAGACAATAATTCCACGCTCAGAATCAACCTCTATAGGTTACGAGTGGAAAGCTACTACCCTGTTTCCCCTAAAATAAGACAGGGGGGAATTATGGCATGGGAATATTGGGTGCTGCAAGGGGATGATGGGGATATTGGGGGCTGCATGGGAATATTAGGGCTTGGAGGGCGATGATGGAAAAATAAGACATCCCCTGAAAATAACACATGCATTTTTCGAGCAAAAAGTAAGCTAAGTGAGCGTCTTATTTTCTGGGAAACAGGGTAAGGCCGGCTTCACACTTGCGCTCCCCGCTGCTGCATATTGCGGTGGGGAAGCGCAAGCCTAGCGTAGACACCGTCCCTATGTTTAACATGGGGACGTACGGTGATGCGCTCGTCTGCGGATTGCCAGGCACACTGATAGACTTCTGTGTGTGATTTGAACGCATGTGGATGCTTGCGTGCAAATCACACATTCTCGTCCGCACCCTGAACGCGACATGTCGAAGCCGGCCTAAGAGCAGGAAGCCAGCTGGCTATGTGCAATATGGTTTCACATTAATTTGAAGATACATATATAGAAACGTATGGTTGGCTCCAACTTATGTTGGTGATATCAGCAAATAAAATAAGGTTTAGAGATCAGAAGCACAGGTGATTGGAGTAGATTAAATTTAACAACCCCTTTAAGGGGATATGAATACCTATTTTGAGACCTGTGAGAAATCTAAAAAATATCAGCATCCATGGAACTTATATTTACTTATTATTTTTCATAGTGTCAACACATTCTGCAGCTTTGTACTCTAGACTAATGCTAAAATGTCAGGACAAGCTAAGGTCAATTTCATACAAAATCCATTTACCAAACTAATATCAATTGTACACATGCCACCATTTTTAATGCAAATTCATAAAAAGGCATCTAGAGGCATCATAAGAATATATGCAGTGCCTTGAAAAGGTATTCATACTTCATGAACATTTTCCCTTTATTCACACTACACACAGTCTTAAATGTATTTTATTAAGATATTATGTGATTTACCAACACAAAGTAGCAAGTATTTGAAAAGTGTGTAGGAAATTATACATTTTTTTGAATTCTAAAAATATAAATCTGGCAATTGTGACATGACATGCATTTGTATTCAACCTCCTGTAGTACTTTAACCTTAAATAATATCCTGAGTGTTCAATTGCCTGCAGATGTCAACTAATTAGGAAATTGAGTCCACTAGTGTGTAATTTATTTTCAGTATAACTACTTTTGTTCTGTGAAGGCCTCAGAGATTTTTCTTAAAACATTAGGGATCAAACAACATCATGAAACCCAAGGAACACACCAGAGAGGTCAGGGATAAAGTTGTTGTAAAAGAGTAATGCAGGGTTAGGTCATAAAAAAGCCATGCTATGAAATCTCACAGAGCACTGTTCAATCCATAATCCAAAAATGGATGCAGCATGGCACAACTCATAACCTACAAAATAGATGAAAACAAAGGGTGCTTGGACCCGAAACTTTGCCATTTGTGCCATGTCTTAATAAAATCCTTTTGAATCACTCAAAAGCATCGAAGTGCTGCAACATTTTTGTACCTGTCTACAAAATACATGGCTTTCCACCTAAACTGATATCCCAATCAAGGAAAACACTAATTAGAGAAGCAACCAAGGTGCACACGGTCAGCTGCCGAGAGGTATAGCTCAGATATGAGAATCTGAGCACAGAACCACTATTAGTCATATGTAGAGATGAGCGATGTTCGACTCGAATAGTTCGCCAATCTCAAATTCGAGTTGATTTTGGCGCTATTCGAGTCTTTTGGTGAATTCGAACAATTTGGTTCAAATTCGGCGAATCTAGAACATGTTCGATTTTGGTTCGAAAATGCGGCAGATGCGGTCAGAATACCGCATCTGCCGCATTTTCAGCCAAAATAAACATTTACGAACTCAAATAAAGTGTTAAAAATAAAAAAGTAATGTATGCTCACCTGTCCGCGGTCCACCGAAGCCTCCGGTATGGTCCTGTTACTGTGGCTTACAGGACCTGTGGTGACGTCAGTTCTCATGGGAACTCCGGTCACATGACCGGAGTTCCGCGAGTATATGACATCACCACAGGTCCTATAAGCACAGGACCTTGCTGGAAAGCTTAAAATAGACATTTTTATGTTTTAGACACTTTCTTTAAGTAAAAGAAAGTGTCCGAAACATAAAAATGTGTATTTTAAGCTTTCCGGCAAGGTCCTGTGGCTTACAGGACCTGTGGTGACGTCAGTTCTCGCGGGAACTCCGGTCACGTGACCGGAGTTCCCGCGAGAACTGCAGTCACCACAGGTCCTGTAAGCCACAGTGACAGGACCATACCGGAGGCTTCGGTGGACCGCGGACAGGTGAGCATACATTATTTTTTTATTTTTAACACTTTATTTGACTTTATTTCACTTCCACAATGTATGTATATACATTGTGGAAGTGAAACAGCCCCAGAATACTGTTTTTTTTCGTGTTCCGGGATGTTCGACGGTGTTCGTCGAGCATTCGACGAACATTCGTCGAACACCCCGTCGATTCGGCGAATCGAATCGAACACGAACATCGGGGTGGTGGCTCATCTCTAGTCATATGCTCCAAAAATCTGATATTTATTGAAGAGTGGCAAGAACAAAACAACTTTGAAAGCAAGCCATGAGAAATCATGATAGTAGTTTGCAAAAAGCCATGTAGCAGAGTCAACCGGTATGTAGAAGAAGATGAAACCCAATTTGAAAATTTTGGGCTAAATGTAATGAACTATGTGTGGTGGAAAACTAGCACTGTACATCACTCTAAAAACACCATTCCCACTGTCAAACATGGTGGCGGCAGCATCATGCTGTGAAATTGCTTTCCTTCAGCAGGGGCAGGGAAGCTGAAGCTTGGAGTTGATAGGAGGATAGATTAAGCCAAATATGGGGTAATCATGGAGGAAAACCTATTAAAAGCTGCAAAAGACTTGACACTGGAGTGTTGGTTCACCTTTCCGCAGTACAACGACCCTAAACATACTGCCAGAGCTACAACGTTCAAAGAACATTCATATCTTTGAACGGCCCAGTCAAAGTCCAGACCTAAATCCCATTGAGAGTTTGTGACAAGACATGAAAATTGCTGTTCACAGATGCTCTTCATTGAATCTCACTGAGCTAGAGCAATTTTAAAAGATACAAAGATGAATGGGTAAAACTTTCAGCCTCTAGATGTGTAAAACTGGTAGAGACATATGGTAGAGACAAAAGACTTTCAGCAATAATTCAATGTCATGATTTTCAGGTATATAGTTTTCATATATTTAGAAAACCATGCATCACACGTACATGTCACAAATACTTGCTACTTAGTGTTGGCATATTGCATACAATCCAAATAAAATACATTTAAATTTGTTGTTGCGGTACTTTTTTAATGAGAAGACATGAACCTGAAATAAACTGAAATTTATATCATTATAGAAAATAAAATCTAACAAAGAAACAATGGAGAAGTACAGTGTGTTCAATAAAATGAGGCATCTCCTTTATTCCTATATTGAGTTTCTTGAGTCTGGGACCATGTTTGACCATACTGGAATTGAGTATGCAATGATGAAGAAACTTTGGCTGCACAATTATTATGTTTTAGTCAACAGAGTGTATTTTAGATTTTTGAGACAAAGTATTATGCAGGCATCCCAGAACACATTTATTTCCATTACTTTGATTTATAACGAGCTTGTAAAGCTATAATTTTTTCATGGCTTATAGGGTCTCCAAGTGGTTTATAGCATTGGCCTCCTCTTCGCACGCCTACACAGCTCTGTGTGATTGTAGCAAATCACTTAATCGCCCAGTGTGCGCATTTATCTAAATGTAATTGTCCTCCTATCACCTCCTGAGCAATGCCCATCCCACTAATTTGTTCTGTTGCCATTCTGGATGTGTGAGGCGGCTTCATTCTTTCTGTAGGTGTGTAATAAGACAAAGATTCCGTTGTGTCAGTTTGTATAACATTGACACCCACATACCACACACTGCAGCTTTGTTATTGCACATTTGATACTGGGTTTAATAGTGTAGAATAATTTATGAATTAGGAACAAAAATTCCAGCTGAAATATAATTTTAGATCAGCATCAAAAATGTGTAAATATTCAATGAAACCATATAACATATGATATTAATCCTCGTCACATAGAGAAAACCAATATAAAAATCGATATCCTTGTAATGACAACTTCAATTAAAAAAAAGTTGGAGTACTATGTATCAACACTGATATTTTCTTTCAAGATGTGTAGGCTGCCCATGCCGTAGCCACTAATACAACCCCATACCATCAAAGATGCAGAATTTTGTACTGTGTGTGAATAACAAGCTGGATGATCCCTCCCCTTTTGAGTTTGCAGGACACATTGTCCATAGTTTCCATAAGGAATTAAAAGTTTTGCTTCCTTTGACCACAGAACAGTTTTTCATTTGACCACAGTCCATGTTAATTGAGCTTTGGACCAGAGAAGACAGCTTTGTTTCTGGATTGTGTTGATATATGGCTTCTTCTATAAATGACAGAGCTTTAACTTTCATCTGTGAACAACTTTCATGATGAAGCGAGGGACCGCTCAGCATGCAACACAAGAGGAGGGATAAACAAGGGAAGATGTAAAGGAAGACCTTGATGATAGGGAGCAGAGAGAGAGTGGTCACCACCTGAACTCACTTGTGGCTGAAGCCTAAGCTCTGTAACATCCCTAGATGGGTCCTTCTCCCTTTGCACAACCACTTGCCTAGACCTTAACTGACCCTAGACTAGCCCTGCCTCGTGCACAGGCCAGCAAGATACTAGTCTTACTACTAGTACAAACACAAATCAAGGAAATGAGACAAATAAGGAAAACTGAATCAACATAGAGTCCAATTCTTCTCCCAGGAAAATTTCACTGCATTAGCTGGAAAGATCACTACTGATTTCTCCAAAGACAGTTCCTTGAGTCCTTCATAGGTCAGCATAGAATGAACTATAGCCAGTATAGAGAAGAGCAAGGATTAGATTTATACAGGGTGGGCCATTTATGTGGATGCACCTACATAAAATGGGAATGGTTGGTGATATCAACTTCCTGTTTGCGGCACATTAGTATATGGGAGGGGAAAAACTTTTCCAGATGGGTGGTGACCATGGTGGCCATTTTGAAGTTGGCCATTTTGGATCCAACTTTTTTTTCAATGGTAAGAGGGTCATGTGACACATCAAATGTATTGAGAATTTTATAAGAAAAACAATGGTGTGCTTGGTTTTAACATAACTTTATTTTTTTCATGAGTTATTTACAAGTTTATGACCACTTATAAAATCTGTTCAAAGTGCTGCCCATTGTGTTGGATTATCAATAGAACCCTCTTCTCCCACTCTTGACACACTGATAGCAACACCACAGAAGAAATGCTAGCACAGGCTTCCAGTATCTGTTGTGTCAGATGCTGCACATATCATATCTTCATAGCATAGACAATTGCCTTCAGATGAGTGATGACGCAACTTTTTTGTGAATGGTGAAGCTAACAAACAAAACCACCGCTATTGGTCTGACACTAACCCACAGTGGATAGATGCCTCCAAGACTGTTGGAACAAAAAAACTGATGGTATGGTGTGGTATATGGGGTACAAAGATAGTGGGACCATTTTTCATCAATGGAAGCCTGGATATCTGAAATTGCTACATGATTCAGATGCATTGACAATCCAACACAATGGGCAGCACTTTGAACACATTTTCTAAGTGGTCATAAACTTGTAAATACCTCATGAATGAATTAAGGTATGTTAAAACAAAGCACACCATTGTTTTTCTTATGAAATTCTCAATACGTTTGATGGGTCACATGACCCTCTTCCCATTGAAAAAAATAAAGTTGGAATTCAAAAGGGCCGACTTCCAAATGGAAGTTGATATATCCAACCATTCCCATTTTATTTAGGTGCATCCATATAAATGGCCCACCCTGTGTAATGGAAGGGAGTGCCTGCAGCTAGGATTACAATTGTCTGTTAAATCACACCAGAATATAAAGGAACTTTAACCCATTTAAGAGCAGATAAAATTAAACTGGTTCTTACTGGGGATAAACAGCGAGCGGGCACTACAAAGGATCTGTGATAATCTAACTGCTGTGACCTTTTGATTTTAGATCTCCCAGAGGTCATATCAGGCCACACCACACTCGTGAAAACAGTACCGTGAACTGTGTTCACATACAGTGATGTCTGGAAGTATTCCTGAGCATGATGATTTACATGACCTGATTTTAATGCAGTGCCACATGAGGCCAGTGGATCATGAGGATCCCATATTGACTGTCAGTAATGTTCTTTGTGCACACTGATTTTTCTAAACTCTCTAAATCATTTGAATATATAGGCTGTAGTTGGTGGATATTTAACCCCTTCACGACCCTTGGCCCACCGTTTGGGCCATGGAAACAAGTTCGTTCCCGACCCTTGGCCCAGGGGGTGGGCCATGGATTGATCGGGCTCCTGCAGGCCGAGTGAGGGTCTCACTGACCTGTCATTCCGGCCTGCAGGTACATGGGGTGTTGTACAACCCCCATGGGGTCGATTTTGCCCCCCCCCCCACCCCCCCCGGCTACAGGCGCTATTGGCGCTCAAAAGTGAAAGTGAAAATCACCGCGCCTGTCATGCTTCCCTGCCTGCCCCTGCTCCCCTACCCTCCGATCTTCTCCCCTGTCATACTCTAAGTGCCCCCCTGTCCCCCACCTCTCTATCTGCCCCCTCTTCATCTTTCTTACCCCCCCTCCCGCTCTTGTCCCGCGCCCGCTTCCTGTCCCTGCGCGGCTCCTCTCCTGCCGCCCGCCTCCTCCTCACTGCCCCGCTTCTGTAAGTGCCCCCCATCTCCTGTCACCCCCCCCTCTTCCCCTACCTGCCCCCCCCGACCACCGGAGCGCGATCGCTTCTCCACCACCTCCCCGATCGCGCTCCATCTGCTGCACGGCTGCGTCCCGCTCCTCCTCCTCTTCTCTCCGGCCGCTCGCATCTGACAGCTCTGTGCTGGAGCTGTCAGATGACTTCTACAGCTAGATCCTGAGGATCCAGCTGTAGGAAGTGATCTGACAGATCCAGCACAGTGATCCACAGTGACCATTATGTGATCACTGTACTGGATCTGTCAGATCACTTTCTACAGCTGGATCCTGAGGATCCAGCTGTAGGAAGTGATCTGACAGATCCAGCACAGTGATTCACAGTGACCATTATGTGATCACTGTGGATCACTGTACTGGATCTGTCAGATCACTTTCTACATCTGGTGCACTTTGAACCTCCAGGTGCTTCACAAATTGATCTGTAAAAATGAAAAAATAATTTTTTTGTGGAAAAAAAAGTACTTTTTTATTTTTATGGATCAATTTGTGAAGCACTTGGGGGTTCAAAGTGCTCACTATGCATCTAGGTACGTTCCTTGGGGGGTCTAGTTTCCAAAATGGGGTCACTTGTGGGGGAGCTCCAATGTGTAGGCACACAGGGGCTCTCCATACGCAACCTGGTGTTTGCCAACAATTGGAAATGTTAGCGGACACCAGGTCGCGTATGGAGAGCCCCTGTGTGCCTAAACATTGGAGCTCCCCCACAAGTGACCCCATTTTGGAAACTAAACCCCCCAGGGAACATATCTAGCTGCATAGTGAGCACTTTGAACCCCCAGGTGCTTCACAAATTGGTCCGTAATAATGAAAAAAGAAATTTTTGTGGAAAAAAAAGTGCTTTTTCATTTTTATGGATGAATTTGTGAAGCACCTGGGGGTTCAAAGTACTCACTATGCATCTAGATACGTTCCCTGGGGGGTCTAGTTTCCAAAATGGGGTCACTTGTTGCGGAGCCCCAATGTTTAGGCACACAGGGGCTCACCAAACGCAACATGGTGACAGCTAACAATTTGAGCTGATTCTTATTCAAATTGTTAGCGGACACCATGTCGCTTTTGGAGAGCCCCTGTGTGCCTAAACATTGGAGCTCCCCCACAAGTGACCCCATTTTGGAAACTAGACCCCCCAGGGAACTTATCTAGATGGATAGTGAGCATATTGACCCCCTAGGTGCTTCACAAATTAATGGAAAAAATTTTTTTTTGCGGAAAACAAGTACTTTTTCATTTTTACAGATCAATTTGTGAAGCACCTGGGGGTTCAAAGTGCTCACTATGCATCTAGATACGTTCCCTGGGGGTCTAGTTTCCAAAATGGGGTCACTTGTGGGGGAGCTCCAATGTTTAGGCACACAGGGGCTCACCAAACGCGACATGGTGTCCGCTAACAATTTGAGCTCATTTTGCATTCAAATTGTTAGCGGACACCATGTCGTGTTTGGAGAGCCCCTATGCGTCTCCACATTGGAGCTCCCCCACAAGTGACCCCATTTTGGAAACTAGACCCCCCAGGGAACATATCTAGCTGCATAGTGAGCACTTTGAACCCCCAGGTGCTTCACAAATTGGTCCGTAATAATGAAAAAAGAAATTTTTGTGGAAAAAAAAGGGCTTTTTCATTTTTATGGATGAATTTGTGAAGCACCTGGGGTTCAAAGTACTCACTATGCATCTAGATACGTTCCCTGGGGGGTCTAGTTTCCAAAATGGGGTCACGTGTGGGGGAGCTCCAATATTTAGGCACACAGGGGCTCACCAAACGCAACATGGTGTCCGCTAACAATTTGAGCTCATTTTGCAATCAAATTGTGAGCGGACACCATGTCGTGTTTGGAGAGCCCCTGTGCGTCTCCACATTGGAGCTCCCCCACAAGTTACCCCATTTTGGAAACTAGACCCCCCAGGGAACATATCTAGCTGCATAGTGAGCACTTTGAACCCCCAGGTGCTTCACAAATTGGTCCGTAATAATGAAAAAAGAAATTTTTGTGGAAAAAAAAGTGCTTTTTCATTTTTATGGATGAATTTGTAAAGCACCTGGGGGTTCAAAGTGCTCACTATGCATCTAGATACGTTCCCTGGGGGGGTCTAGTTTCCAAAATGGGGTCACTTGTTGCGGAGCCCCAATGTTTAGGCACACAGGGGCTCACCAAACGCAACATGGTGACAGCTAACAATTTGAGCTGATTTTTATTCAAATTGTTAGCGGACACCATGTCGCTTTTGGAGAGCCCCTGTGTGCCTAAACATTGGAGCTCCCCCACAAGTGACCCCATTTTGGAAACTAGACCCCCCAGGGAACATATCTAGATGGGTAGTGAGCATATTGAACCCCCAGGTGCTTTACAAATTGATCTGTCAAAATGAAATAGTACTTTTTTTTTCACAAAAATTTTTTTTTAGCCTAAATTTTTTCGTTTTCACATGGCAACAGCATAAAATTCATCCTAAAATTTGTTGGGAAATTTCTCCTGAGTACACCGATACCTCATATGTGGTCATAAACCACTGTTTGGGCACACAGCAGGGCTCAGAAGGGAAGGAGCGCCATTTCACTTTTTGGATGTAAAATTAGCTCAAAAATTCAAATTGCGCTCCTTCCCTTCTGAGCCCTGCCGTGCGCCCAAACAGTGGTTTATGACCATATATGAGGTATCGATGTACTCGGGAGAATTTGCACAACACATTTTAAGATCCAATTTATCCCGTTGCCCATGTGAAAATGAAAGAATTGAGGCTAAAAGAACATTTTTGAGAAAAAAATTAAAATATCCATTTTTTGTTTCCAATTTGCCTTAGGTCCTGTGAAGCACCTGAAGGGTTAATCATCTTCTTGAATATAGTTTTGAGTAGCTTGAGGGGTACAGTTTTTGGAATGGTGTCACTTTTGGGTGTTTTCTGTCATGTACACCCCTCAAAAGGACTTCAAATGTGATGTGGTCACTAAAAAAAATGGTTTTGTAAATTTTGGTTGAAAAATGAAAAATTACTCATGAACTTTGAACCCTTATAACGTCCTACCAAAAAATTTTCAGACACATTTGCTCATAGATTGGTGAACGTCTGACCATCTTTTCTTCTCAGAGACTCTGCCTTTCTAACTTGCTCTTTTTATACCGTCATGTGAATTAGTGGAAAATTGACTTTCATTAATACCATTTACTCTTCCAGCTATTAACCCTGCCTGAACATTTTTTTAGACCTGTTGCTACTATCAATTTTTTTAAATGAGTTAATGTTTTCAGATGAAATGGAAAATGTTGCTTTTAACTTCCAATCTATATATTTTATGTTCTGTTGTAAATAAAATGTCTCACATCTTTGTTTTAAATGATTAGCTCCGTGCAGCTGTCACTACATCCTCCAAAACCTTTGTAACGCTTAATTTTCAATTTTACTCAGTACTATCCCGGGTTCCTGTCCTGAATCGTTTCCAGGAGTTGGTTCAAGAAGAGTTAAAAACCCTATAAAAAAACTGCATTGTCGAGGTATAATAAAGGACAAAATCATCCGGGGTCTGAGAGATAATACTGATCTGGTGATCAGAAAAGCAGATAATGACGGGCCGTGGTAATGCTGGATAAAGCATTGTATGATCTGTTGAATTACTCTATTCTGAATGATGTACATACTTACTCTGTTTTGCAAGGTAATCCTATTGAGATGTATAATGAGTCCTTAAAACAACTACTGGATTTGACCGTACAATGCAAGTACGGTATTATCTGACAAAGGGGTGGAGTATATCTATGAAAGCGAAACGGTAACCCCAATATTCCATTCCACACCCAAGCTGCACAAGGAGATCTTCCCACCGCCTATGAGACAATTGTCTCCAGAATAGGCTTCTTTTGTTGTTCAAATATTGTTATTGATTTTTCAAATAACAAAAGAAAATATATTATACAGAGTAGTTATTATAGACTAGATGGCAGCCCGATTCTAAAGAATTGGGTAGTCTAGAATCCATATATAGTTTATTTACTAATAGTTAGGGGAGTGCGGTGAAATGAATTGTGTATATACAGGTGGCTCAGTGGGTAGCAGAGTATACGGTGGCTCAGTGGGTAGCAGAGTATGCGGTGGCTCAGTGGTTAGCACTGCGCGGTGGCTCAGTGGTTAGCAGTGAGTGCGGTGGCTCAGTGGTTAGCAGTGAGTGCGGTGGCTCAGAGTGGTCATCGCAGCGCCGTGGGCAGAGTGGTCATCACAGCACTGTGGCCAAAGTGGTCATCGCAGTGCCGTGGCCACAGTGGTCATTGCAGCGCCGTGGCCAGAGTGGTCATCGCAGCGCCGTGGCCAGAGTAGTCAATGCAGCGCCGTGGCCAGAGTGGTCATCGCAGTGCCGTGGCCAGAGTGGTCATGGCAGCGCCGTGGCCAGAGTGGTCATCGCAGTGCCGTGGCCAGAGTGGTCATGGCAGCGCCGTGGCCAGAGTGGTCATGGCAGCGCCGTGACCAGAGTGCTCAGTGCAGCGCCGTGGCCAGAGTGCTCAGTGCAGCGCCGTGGCCAGAGTGGTCAGCGCAGCGCCGTGGGCAGAGTGGTCAGCGCAGCGCCGTGGGCAGAGTTGTGAGCGCAGCGGAGGCTGGAGGGATGAGGAGAGGGGAGGCTGGAGGGCAGAGGAACAGGGGAGGCTGGAGGGCAGAGGAACAGGGGAGGCTGGAGGGCAGAGGCACAGGGGAGGCTGGAGGGCAGAGGCACAGGGGAGGCTGGAGGGCAGAGGCACAGGGGAGGCTGGAGGGCAGAGGCACAGGGGAGGCTGGAGGGCAGAGGCACAGGGGCAGCTGGAGGGCAGAGGCATAGGGGCGGCTGGAGGGCAGAGGCACAGGGGCGGCTGGAGGGCAGAGGCAGAGGGGAGGGGTCTGGTGGTGGGATATCGGCTCACGGTGGGCGCTCCCATGCCCACCGCTCGGGTGTCTGATGGGCGCTGCCGTGCCCACCGCTCACCGTTTTGACAGCGGCTCGCGGTGGGCGCTAAAGCGCCACCGCTCGCCGTCATCTTGGATCACCCTGAGCGGGTGTAGTGCCCAAGCCACTTCAGTCGTGTGACATCATTTTTGTCCCTTGAAGACGGAAGTGGCTTCGGGTTTTATATATTAGATATAACATATGTGGGTATTATCATATCATATAGAAATGTCTGTGCAAGATATTTTTTATCACAGATTTACAAAGGAAAAACATAAATATGGGGAGAGGGCAAAAACAGATAACATAAAAGGAACTTACATCTTAATCATACAAAGTGCTTCACAAAAAGGGTAACACCTTTCTTTTTACAACCCAAATTCTTACAAATAGTATCATAACCTAAGTTTCGCAACTACAAAATGATAATGAATTAAGTAGAGTGATGCAAGTAAACTGTTATTGGACCTGAAGTCAAAAATTGTAATGTCTGAATGTTAATGGGGTGTCAAAGAACTAAGTTTGGCATAACGTTTTGTGACCAAATATCCCATCTAAACTTATATTTATTCAAGTCCTTTTGTCTAAGGGCTATATTGTATTCAAATATATTGTGGACAGAAACTCTATTACATCTGCTATGGTTGGGACCTCAACTTGTCTCCAACGTGAAGCTACCAGCAATTTAGTAGTTATTAAAATGTGGCAAATTATGTGTCTAAGGGCCACGTCACACACACAGATAATTGTGCAGATATTGTTCGCAGATCTCTGGTTGCAGTGAAATCATGGACACATTGCTCCATTTGTACACAGCCACAAAATGGAACAATGTGTCCATGATTTCACTGCAACCAGAGATATGCGAACAATATCTGCACAGATATCTGTGCGAGTGACGTGGCCCTAAGGTTGTTGGGGAAAGTATGTATACCCAGCAGCAGAAAAACCAATTGTGGATTGAGGGAAATTCGTAAACTAGTGAAGCTCTAAATAAGATTTCTAACCTCTGATCAGAGATTATTTAAGTTTAAGATATCCCCAGAAAATATGTGAGAGGGTCCCCACCCTCCGGCATCCCCTCCAAAAATTGGATGGTGTCGATGGTGATATTTGATGAATTCTCTCCGGTGTCCAGTACCATCTAGACAAGATCTTATAGTGGGACTCATGTAGAGAAGCACACAGGGTGTTTGAGTAAATGATGTCCAGAGTTCTAGAAACTTGAGATATGTCTATCTGAACTTGGAGTTCTTTTTCCCGTTATTATGTTTTTAGTCTTCAGTAATTCAATGTCGTCATTGTAAGTCCTATACAGATGGTTTGTCACCCACTTGGGGCTGTCGAGGGGTTTAGATAAAAGTTCAATAATAAATTGGGGGAGAGAAAAGAGAATGTTTTTGGAAATCAGGGATAATTGTATTTTAGCCAGGTCGAATTCTCATTGTTAGGTAAGGCTGCTTCCACACTGCAGTTTTTTCACTGATCAGTGTCCATCAGATTTGTGTGCCAAAACCCGGAGAGAAACCAGGAGAGGAACTTGCAGAGAAAAACTATAATTGAAAGATTGACACCTGTTCTGAGTTTTGGAGACACTCCTGGTTTTGGCACACAAATCTGATGGACACTGATCAGTGAAAAAACTGCAGTGTGGAAGCAGCCTAAAATATATTTATCCTGGAGGGATTGAAAAAATAGGCTTCTTTTGAGAGCTTCTTTCTGAATGGGTGGACTCCTTATTGCAGCCTATGGTAAAAACTTGCCCTGGGTACATCAAAGATATGACACATTTACTGTCTTTGTGGAATCAAATAACCGGGAAGGATTCATATATCTCGGTTACAAGTGATATCGAATCCTTTTATTGTGGCATTCCTCGTGAGCTGGGGGTAACAGCAGTATCACACATGCTAACCAAATATACAGACTACAGTCCAGATTTGATCACTTTGTGTTTATTAATTGATTTTCTACTGAAACATAATTTTTTCATGTATGATCAGAAATATTTTTTGCATGGAAGGAGAAACTTCATGTGGGAGAAATTCTCCCCTTAGTTTGCAAATTTATACGTGAGTTAATGGGAGAACAAAATATCTTTACAGAAAAAAATCCTTTTAAATTAAGTATGGTCACATATGCTAGATACATGGATGATGTAGTTATTATATGGTCAGCAGATGTTTTGGAAATCCCACATATGATTGATTACATGAACAATAACCAGTGCAATCTCTTTTTTATATATAACTAGTAAAAAGGCCCGATGCAATTGCATCGGGAGCAGGGTGAAATGAATTGTGTGTATACAGGCGGGCCAGTGGGTAGCAGAGTATACAGGGGGCTCTGTGGGTAGCAGAGTATACAGACGGCTCTGAGGGTAGGAGATTATACAGGTGACTCTGTGGTTAGTAAAGTATACAGGCGGCTCTGTGGGTAGCAGAGTATACAGGTGGGTCTGTGGGTAGTGGAGTATACAGGCGTGTGTGGTGGTGGTGGCAGAGTATACAGGTGTGTGTGGTGGTGGTGGCAGAGTATATAGGTGTCTGTGGTGGCATAGTATACAGGCATCTGTGTGGTGGCAGAGTATACAGGTGTCTGTGGTGGTGGCGGCAGAGTATACAGGCGTGTGTGGTGGTGGCAGAGTGTACAGGCGTGTGTGGTGGTGGCGGCAGAGTATACAGGCGTGTGTGTGGTGGTGGCGGCACAGTATACAGGCGGGTGTGGTGGTGGCGGCAGAGTGTACAGGCGTGTGTGGTGGTGGCGGAAGAGTGTACAGGCATGTGTGGTGGTGGCGGCAGAGTGTACAGGCGTGTGTGGTGGTGGCAGAGTGTACAGGCGTGTGTGGTGGTGGCAGAGTGTACAGGCGTGTGTGGTGGTGGCAGAGTATACAGGCAGGTGTGGTGGTGGCGGCAGAGTATACAGGCGTCTGTGGTGGTGGCAGAGTGTACAGGCGTGTGTGGTGGTGGCAGAGTATACAGGCGTGTGTGGTGGTGGCAGAGTGTACAGGCGTGTGTGGTGGTGGCAGAGTGTACAGGCGTGTGTGGTGGTGGCAGAGTATACAGGCAGGTGTGGTGGTGGCGGCAGAGTATACAGGCGTCTGTGGTGGGGGCAGAGTGTACAGGTGTGTGTGGTGGTGGCAGAGTATACAGGCGTGTGTGGTGGTGGCGGCAGAGTATACAGGCGTGTGTGGTGGTGGCGGCAGAGTATACAGGCGTGTGTGGTGGTGGCGGCAGAGTATACAGGCGTGTGTGGTGGTGGCGGCAGAGTATACAGGCGGGTGTGGTGGTGGCGCACAGTATACAGGCGGGTGTGGTGGTGGCGGCAGAGTATACAGGCGTCTGTGGTGGTGGCAGAGTATAGAGGCATGTGTGGTGGTGGCAGAGTATACAGGCGTCTGTGCTGGTGGCGGCAGAGTATACAGGCGTGTGTGGTGGTGGCAGAGTATACAGGCGTGTGTGGTGGTTGCGGCAGAGTATACAGGCGTGTGTGGTGGTGGCAGAGTATACAGGCGTGTGTGGTGGTGGCGGCACAGTATACAGGCGGGTGTGGTGGTGGCGGCAGAGTGTACAGGCGTGTGTGGTGGTGGCGGCAGAGTGTACAGGCGTGTGTGGTGGTGGGGGCAGAGTGTAGAGGCGTGTGTGGTGGTGGCAGAGTGTACAGGCGTGTGTGGTGGTGGCAGAGTGTACAGGCGTGTGTGGTGGTGGCAGAGTGTACAGGCAGGTGTGGTGGTGGCGGCAGAGTATACAGGCGTCTGTGGTGGCGGCAGAGTGTACAGGTGTGTGTGTGGTGGTGGCAGAGTGTACAGGCGTGTGTGGTGGCGGCAGAGTGTACAGGCGTGTGTGTGTGGCGGCAGAGTGTACGGCAGTTGGTGTTGGTGGCGGCAGAGTGTACAGGCGTGTGTGGTGGCGGCAGAGTGTACAGGGTGTGTGGTGGTGGCGGCAGAGTGTACAGGCGTGTGTGTGGTGGTGGCAGAGTGTACAGGCGGTGTGTGGTGGTGGCGGCAGAGTATACAGGCGTGTGTGGTGGTGGCGGCAGAGTATACAGCGTTCGGTGTGTGGTGGTGGCGGCAGAGTATACAGGTCGTGTGTGGTGGTGGCGGCAGAGTATACAGGCGGGTGTGGTGGTGGCGGCACAGTATACAGGCGGGTGTGGTGGTGGCGGCAGAGTATACAGGCGTCTGTGGTGGTGGCAGAGTATAGAGGCATGTGTGGTGGTGGCAGAGTATACAGGCGTCTGTGTGGTGGCGGCAGAGTATACAGGCGTGTGTGGTGGTGGCAGAGAGTATACAGGCGTGGTGTGGTGGTGTTGGCGGCAGAGTATACAGGCGTGTGTGGTGGTGGCGGCAGAGTATACAGGCGTGTGTGGTGGTGGCGGCACAGTATACAGGCGGGTGTGGTGGTGGGGAGAGAGTGTACAGGCGTGTGTGGTGGTGGGGGCAGAGTGTAGAGGCGTGTGTGGTGGTGGCAGAGTGTACAGGCGTGTGTGGTGGTGGCAGAGTGTACAGGCGTGTGTGGTGGTGGCAGAGTGTACAGGCAGGTGTGGTGGTGGCGGCAGAGTATACAGGCGTCTGTGTGGTGGCGGCAGAGTGTACAGGTGTGTGTGGTGGTGGCAGAGTGTACAGGCGTGTGTGGTGGTGGCAGAGTGTACAGGCGTGTGTGGTGGCGGCAGAGTGTACAGCGGTGTGTGGTGGTGGCGGCAGAGTGTACAGGCGTGTGTGGTGGCGGCAGAGTGTACAGGGGTGTGTGGTGGCGGCAGAGTGTACAGGCGTGTGTGTGGTGGTGGCAGAGTGTACAGGCGTGTGTGTGGTGGCGAGGCGCAGGTGTAGAGGCGTGTGTGGTGGTGGCAGAGTGTACAGGCGTGTGTGGTGGCGGCAGAGTGTACAGGCGTGTGTGGTGGCGGCAGAGTGTACAGGCGTGTGTGGTGGCGGCAGAGTGTAGAGGCGTGTGTGGTGGCGGCAGAGTGTAGAGGCGTGTGTGGTGGTGGCGGCAGAGTGTAGAGGCGTGTGTGTGGTGGCGGCAGAGTGTACAGGCGTGGTGTGGTGGTGGCAGAGTGTACAGGCGTGTGTGGTGGTGGCGGCAGAGTGTACAGGCGTGTGTGGTGGAGTGTACAGGCGTGTGTGGTGGTGGGCGGCAGAGTGTACAGGCGTGTGTGGTGGCAGCAGAGTGTACAGGCGTGTGTGTGGTGGTGGCGGCAGAGTGTACAGGCAGTGTGTGTGGTGGCGGCAGAGTGTACAGGCGTGTGTGGTGGTGGCAGAGTGTACAGGCGTGTGTGGTGGTGGCGGCAGAGTGTACAGGCGTGTGTGGTGGAGTGTACAGGCGTGTGTGGTGGCGGCAGAGTGTACAGGTGTGTGTGGTGGCGGCAGAGTGTACAGGCGTGTGTGGTGGTGGCGGCAGAGTGTACAGGCGTGTGTGGTGGTGGCGGCAGAGTGTACAGGCGTGTGTGGTGGCAGAGTGTACAGGCGTGTGTGGTGGCAGAGTATACAGGCGTGTGTGGTGGTGGAGTATAGAGGCGTGTGTGGTGGTGGCAGAGTGTAGAGGCGTGTGTGGTGGCGGCAGAGTGTACAGGCGTGTGTGGTGGCGGCAGAGTGTACAGGCGTGTGTGGTGGCGGCAGAGTGTAGAGGCGTGTGTGGTGGCGGCAGAGTGTAGAGGCGTGTGTGGTGGCGGCAGAGTGTACAGGCGTGTGTGGTGGTGGCAGAGTGTACAGGCGTGTGTGGTGGTGGCGGCAGAGTGTACAGGCGTGTGTGGTGGAGTGTACAGGCGTGTGTGGTGGCGGCAGAGTGTACAGGCGTGTGTGGTGGCAGCAGAGTGTACAGGCGTGTGTGGTGGTGGCGGCAGAGTGTACAGGCGTGTGTGGTGGCGGCAGAGTGTACAGGCGTGTGTGGTGGAGTGTACAGGCGTGTGTGGTGGCGGCAGAGTGTACAGGTGTGTGTGGTGGCGGCAGAGTGTACAGGCGTGTGTGGTGGTGGCGGCAGAGTGTACAGGCGTGTGTGGTGGTGGCGGCAGAGTGTACAGGCGTGTGTGGTGGCAGAGTGTACAGGCGTGTGTGGTGGCAGAGTATACAGGCGTGTGTGGTGGTGGAGTATACAGGCGTGTGTGGTGGTGGCAGAGTGTAGAGGCGTGTGTGGTGGTGGAGTATACAGGTGTCTGTGGTGCGCTCGTGCAAGGCAGGGGTTAAAAAAAATAAAAAAGATTATGCTCACCTCACCCCGAGCCCCCGCCGTCTTCTGCCGTGTTCCGCCGTCTTCTGCCGTGTTCCGCTAGGCTCCCGGTGGCTGTGCAGGCTCCCGGTGCCTGGAGTGATCTTCTATCTACTGAGACTGAAGGACCTGTGGTGATGTCAGAGTCACGTGACCCGCGATTTGCCTGGAGTAAGCTGGTGTCACGTGACTCTGACATCACCACAGGTCCTTCAGTCTCAGTAGATAGAAGATCACTGGAGGCACCGGGAGCCTGCACAGCCACCGGGAGCCTAGGGGAACACGGCAGAAGACGGCGGGAGAGGGCGGGAGACAGCGCGGGCTCGGGTAGAGGTGAGGATTTTTTTTTTTTTTAGAGTAGTGCGGGTCTGCGGCTCGTGATGACGCTGCGCGTCATCACTCGCAGTCCCGCGCAAAGCATGTTGGGATTGGGCTACAGTGCCCAACTCCCGATTATATAAGTAGATTTCAAAAGGAGAAAAATAAGTTTCTGGGACCTGGAAATCTCAACAGATGCAAGTGTAGCGCCCCGCTAGTCAGCGCGCTACAAGAGGGCACTGCACCCCTAACAGAAGGTGCAGTATGCTTTGTTCTGGTAAGGAGTAGTAGAAGCCTGAAACTCCAGCACCACACATACACCTAGTGATAGGGGACCAATCAGACACCCGTTACAAGGGTATCCGTTCCTGGTGGGAGGAGAGCTAGGTTATAAAGTGAGTGGGGAATAAGGAACAGAGAGTTGAAGAAGAACAGTGACCAGAGTAGATGAGCAGCAGAAAGCAGAGCTCAGGAGGTAGAAGAACAGAGAACAACAGAGGAGAAGTAAAGGAAGGGCACCTCAACCTGATGATTCAGAAGAGAAAGGGGCAGAGAGAGGGTAACCATTTACTCTGGCCCAGTCTGAAGTGGGGTACCGGCTCCAACGTGAATCAGAGGTCCATCCCTGAACCGCAAATTACCGTCATCGTCGATAGCTTTCTAGAAGCACGATCCAACCGCTCTACACCAAGCACGATCTCCACCAGAAGCACTAAACTGGGTTGGGTCCCCTTTGGAGAGATAAAGGGTTCCCATATCACCCAACAGGCCTGGTTAAAGAAGTGGGATTGTGCAGGGCACCACAGAAAAGGACAGAGAAAGTGATAGAGAAGGAACATCAGCGGAGCTTCAGAGGGATATTACTCACTGCCAGAACCACCCGCTCCACTACCTTAGCTGAAAGAACTGCATTACCCTGTAAACCTGCAGATTACTGGAGTAACGTACCCGTTCAGAGTGAGCAACATGTCTGTGTTTCTTCTCAGAGAACTGTGATTTACCTGCTTTGCTCCACAGTGACTACGCTGCCCTTTTCCACCATTGCTACTTCCAACACCCCGGGAACTCAACCCTACCTGTAGAGGGCTACGATATATTGCTGCCACACATCTCCCCGGAGGTTCCTGCAGCGCCGGTGCCATCACCGGACCTACAGGTGGCGTCACGAACAACTTTATTTTATTATTTTTCTTTTCCCTTTTTATTGTCTGCTCAAGGGCACAGACTCGGGCACCGACCACCCGTGACATCCCCATGCCAGTACACCCGATGTCCGAGTACCCCGACCCCTGGCGGCCGGACAACTTTGGCGTCACGAACAGGATCAAACCCACCAGTGAATTACGGGTATTGTAATATACATTATAGACTTTACCACTCGGCCTAAAATAACTTTTCACACCATTTTCTACTGGGCCCAAGATGGCGGGTTCAGCTATGAAAAGGACAATGTGTTGGTCCAGGGGTGTGCCTCGGCCCCTCGTCATGGTAGGGCCACGGCAAAGGCGCCAAAACACTTGCCCACCCCAAGTGCTGAGGAAAAACCAAGGGGGCGGGCCAGAGACTGTAACCCGCCCATTGACTATAAAAGAAAACAAACAGGGCGTGGCAGGATCTTTGCAAGCAGAACCTCTCCAGACCTGGTTGCAGAGGCCGTCAAGGAAGAGAATGACGACCAGTTCCCCGAGGAAGATGATGAACCAGACCAGCAAGGCACCCAAGGAGGAGGAGGAGGAAGATCCAGAGGAGGATCCATTAGAGAACCCCGGTGAGGCTATGTCACCAGAGGCCCAGGTCGCTTGGTGGGCGGCAACCCCATCCATCAGCGGTAGCGACACTAGAGCTGTTGTGGAGAGCTACCGTCAAATTTAGGGCACTCACCGCGCTACAAAAGGGTACTGCACCCTTAACAGAAAGTGCAGTGTGCTTTGGTCTGGTAAGGAGTAGTAGAAGTCTGAAGCTCCAGCACCACACACACACACACAACCTAGTGATAAAGGACCAATCAGATACCCGTTACTAGGGTAACCGGTCCTGGTGGGAGGAGAGCTAGGTTATAAAGTGAGTGGGGAAAGATGAACACAGAGTTGAAGAAGAACAGTGACCAGAGTAGACGAGCAGCAGAAAGCAGAGATCAGGAAGTAGAAGAACAGAGAACAACAGAGGGATGGGATCCCTTTGGAGAGATAAAGGGTTCCCATATCACCTGACGGGCCTGGTTCAAGAAGTGGGATTGTGCAGGGCACCACAGAAAACGACAGAGAAAGTGATAGAGAAGGAACACCAGTAGAGCTTCAGAAGGACATTACTCACTGCCAGAACCACCCGGTCCACTACCTTAGCTGAAAGAACTGCATTACCCTGTAAACCTGCAGATTACTGGAGTAAAGTACCCGTTCAGAGTGAACAACATGTCTGTGTTTCTTCTCAGAGAACTGTGATTTACCTGCTTTGCACCACAGTGACTACGCTGCCCTTTTCCACCATTGCTACTTCCAACACCACCGGGGACTCAGCTCTACCTGTAGAGGGCTACGACATCTTGCTGCCGCACATCAATCCGGAGGTTCCAGCAGTGCCGGTGCCATCGCCGGACCTACAGGTGGCGTCACGAACAACTTTATTTTATTATTTTTCTTTTCCCTTTTTATTGTCTGCTCAAGGGCACAGACTCGGGCACCGACCACCCATGACATCCCCATGCCAGTACGCCCGAGGACCGAGAACCCCGACCCTTGACGGCCAGACACAAGCGATGGTAAGATACAAACTTGTACTTTCTGTAAATAACTTCTGGAAATACAATTTTAAGAGCAGATTCTTGCCACCCCAGTCATGTAAAGGTAAACATCCCTGGAGGGGAAATTTACAGAGCCAAAAGAAACTGATCTGAGCTGGATTTTTATCTGTGGATGAAAAATGAGATATGCACTAGGTTAGTAGACAGAGGATATGAGAAATGGGTCCTTGATAAAGCAATCAGAAATGTAGACTCAATACCAAGAGAAATAATCCTGAATTAATCAAATAAGATGAAAAAATCTATAGATTCCAAGCCAATTCTGGTCACCACTTTCATAATACCATGAGATAAAAAATATCATAAAAAATATCCCCCTATGCTGAATGGTGATCCAATGTTGTATAATATTTTGAAGGAAGGTTGCCTCTTAACTACTCATAAGGCCCCAACTCTATGTAGGCTTATGTCACCTAGCCTTGTCCAGATGAGAACTAAAAAAAACTTGGCTAAGTACACAAGGTTTTTTCAAACGTGACTCTAACAAAAGTGGAGTATGCTGATATGTGAAGACTAAAAAAGAATTCCATATGACAGTAACATCCAAACTAGTCACTATTAGAAAGTGAGTTTTCTGTAACAGCATATATGTGATATATGTCATGACGTGTAACATTTGTAATGTCTCGTATGTAGGATGTATGACCAGAAATAAGCATCTCAGAGATTCCATCAATCCAGATGCTCCAAACCTGTCCAATGTGTCTTGTCACTTCTTGCAGGCCCATGGAGGTGACTTGGCAGCTTTGAATTCCACGGCATTGAAAGAGTTCACAGACCAAAGAGAGGCGGGGCTTGGAGACAGAGCCTTCTAAATCATTGGATCCTTATACTGGAAACCTCCCACCCGATGGGTCTGAACAGATGAACAGATTTAATTCTAGTTTACTAAATTTTCACCCTTACATCCTTGGGCTGTGTTTTTTAATGGTTTTAAAAACTCGTAGTGTTTGCACTTTAGTATTTTTTATATGTAGCTAAGTTTAATTAAACTTATGTATAGCTGGTTAATCATGTGACCAATAGGGGTGGGTTTATCCAACCCAGGGGAGATTGAAAAACCCTGAGCACTGGTCACTACACTAGGTATGATTAAGTGCCCGGTCACCCCACTTCACGTATAGAATGTTATGCCTTGTTTTCCTGTGTTTTTAAGAAATTTGGAATAAAGACTTTGGAATTTACCAGTTTGGTGCCGAAACATCTTTCTAACTCAAAGATTGCTCCATGCCGCTGCTATATCACAGCTTAGTGCAAGTGACCGGGGTCACATTGCAAAAAACAATGTACTGCAACCGCAACAGACAAGTCATGAAAAATGCACTAGTTTTGACATTTTGTGACTTTCTTGTCATAGTCTCGGTACCCTATGGGTCATAATGTATCCAATTTGGACATTTGTTAATATGCTTTAAAGCAGGGGTCCCCAACCTGTAGCTAGAGAGCCATATGTGGCTTGTAGACCCAAGATGGGTGGCTTGCAGCTGCCTTCCAGCTTATTGCATTAGCACCAGGTCTAGCAAACAGCTATGAAGAGCAGGTCCCCAGAAGATGACTTTTGTGAATAACATCGAACTGAAAAGCAGATCTGAATGGGGATAGGCTAGCAACCCAAGGATTTTGATATAGTGCTTCAGTGTGATTTCTGGTGAAAAGCTATATCTGTAATTATAATGGTCATGAAGACGCTGGGTGTTTCTATTGTGAGGCAGCGGGAACTGGATGTGACTCACGTCTCTCTCTCAGAGCTGAATGTGGCTCTCAAGATCCAAAAGGTTGAGCACATCTGCCCTAAAGTGACACATACACAGAGATTGTGCATGGAAGGAAAGAAGATATAGAAGTGTGGCACCCCAGAGTCCGGTTGCCACAGTGGCCTTGCCTTCCTTGGGGGTAGAGTCATGCTTGGAAGCAAGATAGGGTATCCACACCAGGTAAGCCCACAGCCCACAATGCCTTCCTGACTCCAGACCTGAAGGGGGAGCTCTGAAACCCGAATTCAGGGGAACTCCCCTATAAATTCAGGCTTGGTGGCGGGGTTAGGGAGTTCAGTTCTTAGGAAAACTGTGAAGACATCCTGCGGACTGGAGAGGTGTAAGGCTCGTTCGAGGATAACCACCAGCCAGTGTAAGGGACCCATAGGAGAGGGTCTGAGGAGAGGAGTAGGCCTGGGGAGTGGAGCCAGTTACCCGGTTCACCCAGAGAAGAGCACCAGAACCAGACACAGGAGTACGAGGTTGTGAGGGTGCTCTAGGTCCAACAGCCAAAACCCGAGGCCGGGAAATTCCACGTCTCCCGGCCATACCAAGACCCCTGGAGGCACAGCAGTGTTGAAGAGCTCAGGGACAGGGGTCATAGAAGTGATACCCGGAAAGGGCTCAAGCTGCCTGCCAAACTGATGATAGACTTTACAGCCGGAGTGAAGGGTCGCAGCTTAGCTACAGGCAGCCAGGACAAGCAAAGAGGAGCGCAGCAGAACTCACCAGGTGAGGGGACCCCTAACTTGCTTCCAGGCCATCAAGATTCCTAACACCACCAGCGGACTGTACCCTGGTTTCTACTGCTACAGTAAACGTAAAGGAAACTACACTTGCACGTCTTTCGGTTATTCTGCTCCCTCAGTCCGGCATCCAAATGGCCTACTACCGCCATAGACTTGTCCTGTAGCCCTGGGGAATGGTTCATCCTGTGGGGAGCGATATCACCTTTGCTGCACTCCCATCGTCACCGGAGGTCCCACACCGCTGCACTGGCCCCAAAAGCCGAATGTCACAGATGGCATCACGACACCTATTCCCTAAGTCCTATCCCCAGAACTTTTCAAGACTGACCCTCATGGTCACACAGCCGAGTCTCGACCCCTGTGACTCCCTCCGGAAGTGCCCAAAGCCTGGTTTCGAAGTTTTTTTATGCAGCTGCTACATTTTTGGAGATATTCTGAAAAAATGACAAAATGGGTGCACACAATATTTGTGGAAGCAACTAAACAGATATGAATTAAATATTATCTTAATTCTAGTGTTACTGTATGTTCTTGGATAGAATTAATTATGTCTTTCACATACCACAAGAAATGACTGATTTTACTATGTGTCCTGGGACTTTTAATTATGCAAATTCCCCAAGATCAATTACAAAATCAATACTTTGCATGTCAGTTAAGCTAAGACCCTTGTTTTATCCACAAGCACTTAATGCCTAATTTACATAGATTCAAGTCAATACTTGCGGATAACCTCTGGTATATAACGTAAAGGAAATTAAAACATTTATTGCAAACAAAGGTAACCGTCATGCACTCATACCCTGAGGTGTCATGAAAAAAAATCTATATATGAAGAACAAAAGGACACACAGGTGGAATGCTTGGAGAAGTATGAGAAGAAAACATTCACTAAGCTGTGAGCCAAATGATATTGGTAAAGACTAGAGCTGTTCAGTTTGAAGGATGGATAAATTCCCCACAAAAGAATATAAGAAGCAGAGCTTTGTCTAAAAGGAAATACATGAGGTGTGGGATTGAAAGTTCTGACAATATAAAGTCTCAAACATAAAAGACTATAGACTAGTCAGCGTCAAGTTAAAAACTGTATTAAAGTATCAGCAAATAAAGTAGATGGGACGTTACACAATTGACCAATTTTTTCCCTGGCAATCCTGATAACAGTTATACTGCACATTGCACACGGGTAAACAACTGTTGTCTATCAACATGCTTGCTAGACGGCCACTCCGGCTCCTGATACACATTAAACACTTCACGACCACCGCCTAACATGTACGGTGCTGCAGAAGGTGCGTTCTCGCAAACCGCCGTACAGGTATGGTGCTACCATCATCACACCGGCTCACGTGTAGTGCCGGTGAATTCAACAGTGGGTATCAGCTATATATCATAGCTGACTCCCTGCTGTAACCCCTCTGATGCTGCTGTCAATAGCAACAGTGGTATAGATCTACTTACCAGAGGGAGGAAGCTCCTTTTCTGCACTGATTGTGTTGTGCCTACGACCTCCATGGTGACCATGGGTCAAAATAATAAATATCGAGTCACCCAGGTACAGTGGCCTGTGATGTCTTGCCTTAAACAGGACCTAACATGCCTCTTGCTTATTAGATCAGCAATGGGAGCCAAGAAAAATGATGTCCCAGGATG
Organism: Allobates femoralis; assembly: GCA_033576535.1. Taxonomy (NCBI): domain Eukaryota; kingdom Metazoa; phylum Chordata; class Amphibia; order Anura; family Aromobatidae; genus Allobates; species Allobates femoralis. Next base: position 95,619,674 of record JARQOC010000011.1, on the reverse strand, counting down.
GGACTAGGTAAAAGGTAAAAATAAGTAAAGAAATTGTAAAAATATATTTTTTAAAAATTTACAAAATAAAGAACAAAAAAAGAAAAAATAATGTACCAAAAAATTCATATATTTATGTAAAACATAAACACATAAAGCACACATATTTGGTATCTTGAACAACCCTATCTATAAAACAATCAAATTAGTTAACCCCTTCAGTAAACACTGAAAAACAAAAAAGTGACACATTTTGGTGCCATTTTTGCTCATTTCCCTCTGGAGAAAGGTAAAATCTGGAGCTAAAACATTTTTGTGGTAAACATTTTAATATTTTTTCTTCACCACTCGAAAACAACCTCAAAACATCTTTGAGCCTCCATCATATCTGGCTGTAAGTACTGTTTTGTTTTGCTTGTAGGCCTCCTTCCATTTTCAGTAAACAATAAAATGATTTGTTTTACGCTTTAGCAAAAGGTGCTATCCTAGTTTCATCTGTCCACAAGACGCTTATCCAGAAGGATTTTAGCTTACACATGTATATTTTGTATGCTTTGAAAAACTACAGTCTAGGTTTTTTTTTTAAACATTGACGGATAGCTCGCGCTGGCACTGATGCACCCTGAGCCTGCAGGACAGCTTGAATTTCTTTGTAGCTACCAGTGCATCTCAATGAATTAGAACATCATCAAAAAGTTACATTATTTCAGGAATTCAATACAAAAAGTGAAACGTTTATATTATACTCCCTACAAATAGAGTGATCTATTTCAAGTGTTTTTGTTTCTGTTAATGTTGATATTATGGCTTACAGCCAATGAAAATCCAAAGGTCATTATTTCAGAAAATTAAAGTAGGGAGGATAAATGGTTAAAAACCGCACTGCTGTATTCAGCGATACATCAAAGGGTGAATATAATATTGATTTATTAACCAAAATGTTTCAGGGCTTCCAGAAATACCCTGAAATATGGCAATATTCTGTTGATTTTTGATGATATTCTAATTCATTGAGATGCACAAGTATATTGTGGCAGCTAATCCCCGTCCAGACTATCCTGCATCGCAACCTTTCATCAATTTTTCTCTGTCATCCATGATCAGGGAAATTAGCTACAGTGCCAAGGGTTGTAAACTTCTTGATTATGTTGGACAAAGATCTTCTTAATTCTGGTGGACAAAGATCTCTGGAGATGGACATGTAACCTTGAGATTGTTGATATTTTTCATCCATTTTGGTTCTCAATTTCTTAAACCGTTCTCTTTTCCTCTGAATGTTTTCCATGTTTAGTATGTAGGAACCACATCAAAGTAGTGGAAAAACTTGAAGTGCTGTGCAAAGATGAAAGTTTAGATGTTTGAAAAATTTAAAGTAGTTTATTCAACATGTTTCAAAGTGTTTCCCCACTTCTTCATCAGGAAATCCACCAATCCAAGGATTCTGGTTCTCGCATACTCATCTGCCTTGGTGCATGTGGATTCTGCGGCAGCTGTTTAAGCTTTTGCAACTGGTTGTATGTCTCACAACCTTAAAAGTTGAACAAGTAGTTCTGAGCACACCTTTTCAGTATATTGGGATAAGGCCCTATTGCACTGTTTCTTACCCACAGGTATTTCCTTCTCTATGCTTAGCATGGCACACATAGACACACAATGCAAAGACTTAGTCAACTTCTCCCCTTTTTATATGTTTTCAGGTGTGATTTTCATATTGCCCACAACTGTCATTTGTCACTGGTGAGTTTGTTAGAGCATCACATGCTTGAAACAAAGTTGTTTACCCACAATTTTTGAAAGGTTCCAACAATTTGCTTTTGTTTCTCTTTTTTTTGTGTTGTTCAAATACACACAAAAGAAACAAACATGTATACAACAAAATGTGCAACTAATAATAATAATAATAATAATATTTACTTAGCGCCATTAATTCCACACCACTTTATAGACATCATCATCACTGTCCCCACTGGGGCTCACAATCTAAATATTCTATTATTATGTCTTTGGAGCAGGGGCGGACTGGCCCGGGTTCCTGGGGGGCAACTGCCCTCCGGGCCACCGGTATAGTGACAGTTCAGGGCCGGCCCGCCCGGTACTGCCGGCAGCCGCCCTGAATAGTGGAAAGGATCAGATGACTGAGCGGCCGGCTGTCAGCGCGGTGCGGCCGCAGTGGGACCGCCCGGGCTTCATATCGCAGCAAGGGCTGCGTTGTCCAGGCAACCGGCGGGACGCCGGGCGCGATTAAGCCACTGACTGTGTAAGTGCTAGCGGGCGGCCGTCTGTCTGCTCGGCGCGGCCGCCCGCAGCCGCAGCCGCACTCACCTCTTATAGCTCTCAGGTCTCTCTGCACTGGGCTGCGCCACCGCGGGGCCGGTCCGGGCTTCCGGCAGCAGCGGCCAGTGGGTGCGTTGTCATGGCACCCGGCTGGCCTGCGGGATGCAGGGAGTGAAGAGGGCGCCTGCGCCACTGCGCCAGGGAGGAGGGAGGGTTCAGAGCGGTGTGTAGCCTGCGTGCTGACGTCAGCACGCAGGCAGTGAACCTTCTGTGAACCCACTCAGTCCCTCCAGAGCGGAGCGCAAACAGTGACGGCCGCCGCCATACTGTTTGAAATTTGATTGTGCTGCTCTGCTGTCTGCTCTGCTGCCGGTGGGACAGACTGGAGCCTGGTGGTGGCAGCCAGGTGGCCCCACAGGCAGTGCCTTTGGTTTGACTGAGGACTGGAGCCGGAGCGGAGGCCAGCCAGGCCAGTCTGAGTCCCCCCACTACCTCCCTGCCTGGTGCTGCTGCAAAGACAAGTAGTGAGCTGCTGCACTACTGCTGCCTGCCTCGTGCCTCGCCTGAGTCGCCTCGCCTGTGTAAATGTAAGTGAACTGCTTGTGTGTGTGACTCTGAGGTTGCCTTCACAGCTTATGCTGCGTTCCCATACGCAGCCAAACGCATGTGATCTGCGTTCCTATGTTTAACATAGGAACGCATAGTGCCTGCGTTTGTCAGCATTTGCTGCGTTCGGGTGCGGATGTTGACAATATCTGCTCCTTCCAGGGTCCAGTGTCCGCACCCGGGACGCAGCATGTTGCATTTTTTGGGCGCTCGGGGACCTTGGAAGATCAGCAAGCGTCCCCAAGCGCACAAACCATGCATTGTCATCAATGGGTCCGCAGTGTTCTGCGCTTGACAATGCAGGAGAACGCTGCGGACCCATTGAAAAATCTTCCGGTGGCCGCCGGTGATGTCACAGGAGATCACCGACGGCCACCGGGAGATCAGCTCAGCCTCTGATGGTCTCCTCCCCGCCGCCGGTAATACCCTAGCTGTGTCGGCGGGGAGAAACCGCTGATTTGACAGCTGTTTGAATCTTCCCGCGCGACATCTCCTCTCGATGTCGGCGCGGGAGATTCAAACAGCTGTCACATCAGCTGTTCTCCCCGCCGACATGTCCCGGAGCTTACCGGCGGCCGGGAGGAGGAGATCTCTGGCGCTGATCTCCGCCCCCGGACACCGCTGATTGGCTGCCGGGCTGCATAGTGATGTGTCCGCAGGCGGACATTCTCCGCTGCGGACACATCGAAATGGCACTGCTTTTGACTGCGTTTGCCATCAGCATGCAGACACAAACGCTAATGTGAAGGTAGCCTGAGTTTGTTGTCCTGCTGCTGCTTACATGTAAATGTAAGGCTGGGTTCACATTTGCAGATTCCTCCGCAGCGTTCTGCGGAGGACATCTGCAAGGAGCCGGCAGCCTTATCTTTTATAATGGGCCGCACGGTGTCTGCAGATGCTTGCAGACCGCCGTGCGTTCCTGTTGCCCACCATGAGTGACCTGTCTGTCGCGTTCCCGGTGCGGACGAGTGTGTGATCTGTGCGCATGCCAGGCTCCGCATGCGCACAGATCACTCATGACAGGCAACGGGAGCACACGACGCTCTGCAAGCATCTGCAGGCACCATGCGTCACATTTGAAATGATAAGGCTGCGGTCTTCGCTTTAATATTAGTACCAGGCCTGGGGAGCAACTGCAGGGAGGAGGGAGCGCAGCATCGGGATTGTGGAGCAAAAAACAGGCGGGGAAACCTGCGGTAAGAAGAGGACTTCTCCGCCGGCTTTCCTGCTTTGTGCTTCGCTCCCCGATCCCTGATGCCCCCCCCCCCCCCCCGCTCCTCACTTCGCCTCAGGCGGCAGAGGGGCTGGTGGCCCGTCATAATGGGCCTCTGAACTGTGCTTGCCACCCAGGCTGAAATCTGCCAGCCAGCCCCTGCTTTGGAGTGTGGGAGGAAACAGGAGGACCTGGCAGACACACACACACACAAACACTATGACTGTATATATGACTGTATATATTTGCGTTCATGTCGGGAGACATGTGGTTGGTCTTGTCAGTGTAGTTCTTACTTGGACCTTAAAAATTGGATGTGTGAAACCAGCCTTAATGTAATTTACATTGAGGTTAACGTCTCCATGTTTTCCCTTCCATACGCCATCATTCTGATAGGATATTTGTATTACTATGAAGTTCATCCCTGGGTGTCAGTATGTCAGAGGAAGAGTAGGGTAGTCAGATTTTGTTGGTGCAGTTAAGACAATGGCAAATAAACACACTAGAGATAGTCCAGTGCTTTATGTACAATTATCATAATGTACATAATCATGAGATAATGCTGCCATGTCAACACTGAGATTTGTGGACAATCTAGAATGCACAGGCTGAATATGTCAATTTCACCTCCCAGGCATTGCAGCCAGGCTAGTGTGAGATGTCCCCTTAATGTGATAGCAGTTATCTCTGACAGCAATTAACTATGGCTCCTTACACAGTGCATGGTGAGGGGAAACAGCTGTGATACACTCTGATACAAGGTATAAAGCTTCTCATTCTCCCTTAGGGACAAAAACACAGAAATCACAGACTGACACGGAATTCCAAAAGTTATTCCTCACGTAACATGAGAGGAAAGGCCTATTAGCTGTTTTCTTTAAAATGGATGGGTAATGATTTTTTGGGGGTATCACTCCTAAGTATTGTATTAAAAGGGACATAGATTTATGTAGTACAATATTACAGCATTCAGTTTTAGTAAAGCCTTACTATTTGATATATCTAGACCTTTCTGGGCTTGGTTATGCAAAATGACTTCAGAGTTTGCAAAGTTAATATTTTTCATTATTAATCTACAGTGGCATGCAAAGGTTTGGGCACCCCTGCTCAAACTTACTGTTATTTGAACAGTTAAGAAAGTTGAAGATAAAAAGATCTCTAAAAGGCATAAAGTTTAAGTTGACACCTTTCCTTTGTATTTTAGGTGAAAAAAATATTTTGAACTTTACTATTTTAAAAATTACAAAAAGGGAAGTGAGCTGATGAAAACATTTGGGCACCCTTGGATATTTGTGTGCTCAGATGAGTTTGATCAAGGATTCAGACCTTACTTAGCCTATTAGGCTATAGCTTGGTCACTATCATTATTAGGAAAGGTCATGTGATAAAAATATCACAGCTTTATAAAAACTCAGCCTCCCCTATCCTTGTGCCAAAAAACAGGAGCCATGAGTTCTTCTAAGCAGCTGCCTAGCACTCTGAAAATAAAAATGGTGGCAGTCCACATAGCAGGAGAAAGCTATAAGAGGATAGTAAAGCGTTATCATGTTGCCCTTTCCTTAGTTTAAAATGTAATTACGAAATGTCAGTTAACAGGAACAGTGGAGGTCAAGATAAGGTCTGGAAGTCCAAGCAAAATTTCAGTGAGAGCTGCTTATAAAATTGCAAGGGAGGCTAATTAGAACTCCTGCTTGACTGCAAAAGACCTCCAGGAAGATTTTACAGACCCCTGAAGTTGAGGTGTGTTATTCTACTGTTCCAAGAAACCTGCACAAATATGGTCTTCGTGGAAGAGTCATAATTAGAAAACTTATCATGCATCCTCACTGTAAAATTTAGCACTAGAAGTATGAAAACAACAACTAAACAAGACTGATGAATTTTGGAACCAAGTCCTGTGAACCTATGAAGTTGAAATAGATCTCTCTGTTCACAATAATCAAAGATATGTGTGCAGATTAAAGGGAATGGAGTTTCAGGAAAAGACATCTCACGAACCATTAAGCATGGGGTTGGACCAATCATTCTTTGAGGTTGTGTTGCAGCCAATGGCATGGGAAACATTCCACGGGTAGAGAAAAGAATAAATTCAATTAAATTTTAACAAATATTTGGTGCAGAGAAAACAACATTATTAAAAAACTGAAGTTGAACAGAGAATGGCTTCTACAAATGGATAATGATCTTAAACACATCAAAATCCATGATGGACTATTTCAAAAGGCACAAACTGAAGGATTTACAAAAACCCTCACAGACCCCTAATTTGAACATCATTCAAAATCTGTGCCTTGACCTCAAAACAGCAGAGCATGCAAGACAACCAAGGAATCTCTGATGGTGGGTTTACACGTTCCAACGTCGGTCCGATATTGGATCCAACACTGCGGAAGCGCGCTTTTTCTGGGCACAATTCCAACATCGCATAGGAGCTGTCACACAGTGCGATATCGGCATACAACGTCTCTACGATGTCTACGCTCCCCTTGTACGGCCGACCCAGGAACGACCATTTAACATGGGAGTGAATAGGGGACTGCACATCGGAGTTGGGTGTTTACACAGCACGACCCGGCTCCAACCGGCATCCAATATCGGCCCGTTGAATAGCACGCTAATTAGATCCCCGATATCGGTTTGACATCGGATTGGTCATTTACACCATACAACGCACGAACGATATTGGGTCCAACGCACAAACCACGTGACTTTTGGTCGGAGTTGGACGCCGATATCGCGACGTGTAAACCCACCATGAGAACTGGAAGACTTTTCCAAGGAAGAATGGATGAAAATTTCTAATACTCTTGGCTGGCTACAAAAATTATTTACAAGCCGTGATACTTGCCAAAGAGGGTGCTACTAAGTACTAACCATGCAGGGTGCCAACATTTTTCCATCAGCCCATTTTCCTTTTTGTAATTTTTAAAATATAAAAAAAAATTTGTGTCTAAAATGCAACAGAAATGTATCATCTTCAACTTCATGCCTTTTAAGGTACCGTTACACACACAGATAATTATAAATCTATGACTAATAAAGTGATCACTTAAAAATAGAAATTGTACTCATTATTCATCTGAGAGCCCTTGATAGGGAATTCTGGGTGATTTTGAAGTGGTTTTGTGTAAGGTGAGACATTGACAGTTGGTGGACTTTTGAGATAAACACAGATAATTATGCAGATATTGTTCGCAGATCTCTGGTTGCAGTGAAATCATGGACACCTTGTTCCATTTTGTGGCTGTGTACAAATAGAACAATGTGTCCATGATTTCACTGCAACCAGAGATCTGCAAACAATCTCTGCACAATTATCTGTGTGTGTAACTGGGCCTTTAGAGATCTCATCTTCAACTTGCTTACCTATTCACAATAACAGTAATTTCGCCCAGGGTTGCCCAAATGTTTGTATGTCAATATATACTAGTGCATCTCAATGAATTAGAATATCATCAAAAATCAGTGTAATATTGCCATGTTTCAGGGCATTTCTGGGAGCTCTGAAACTCATTGACTAATAAATCAGTAGTATATTCACCCTTTGATGTCTCATGGAATACGGCACAGTTTTTTAACCCTTCATCCTCCCTACTTTAATGTTCTCAAATAATGACCTTTGTGTTTTTATTGGCTGTAAGCCATAATCATAAACATTAACAGAAGTAAACACTTGAAATAGATCACTCTGTTTATAATGACTCTATATAATATATGCATTTCATTTTTGTATTGAATTACTGAAATAAACTAACTATTTGATGATATTCTAATTCATTGAGATGAACCAGTACATATATATCTGGTAAAAATAAGTATTGAAAACGTTTTCAATTTTGTAATTCTGCAAAATGAATGTGCTGTCTCATACATACAATACTGTGGGACACTAAAATTAGCATTTTCATTGAGTGCATATATTAAGATAAAGAAGATATGAGACTATATTTTGTTAGATTGAGTGCAGGAACATATAATGCCTTGCGAAAGAATGCATAGAATAAGTGCAAACCTGGCTCTGAATATCTGGATCTCTGTGCACAACTTTATTAAGCTGACTACCGTTCAAAAGTTTGGGGTCATTTAGAAATTTCCTTATTTTTGAAAGAAAGCACATTTTTTTTTTCAATGAAGCTAACAATAAATGGTTTAGAAATACACCCTATACATTGTTAATGTGGTAAATGACTATTCTAGCTGCAAACGTCTGTTTTTTAATGCAATATCTATATAGGTGTATAGAGGCCCATTTCAAACAACCAGCACTTCAGTATTTTAATGGTACATTGTGTTTGCTAACTGGAGGTTTAGAAAACCCTAGAAAACCCTTGTACAAGTATGTTAGCACAGCTGAAACAGTTTGGCTGATTAGAGAAGCTATAAAATTGACCTTCCTTTGAGCTAGTTGAGAATCTGGTTTACCATGTGCTGTTGTCCCAGCCAAGGAAATCAAGGTCCAGATCGGTAAAGTTAAAACAATACCTTTATTCTTTCTTATGCATTTTGTGAGCTGCTGCCCACTTGTTCAGAGACGTACAACTTTGAAAACTTGTACATCTCTGAAGAAGTGGGCAGCAGCTCACGAAATGCGTAAGAAAGAATAAAGGTATTGATTTAACTCTACCGATCTGGACCTTGATTTCCTTGGCTGGGACAGCAGCGCATGGTAAACCTACTACTAACTCTACACATCGAACTAATCTACTCTGGTGGTGTGCTGCAGCCGTTGCATGATAAAGTGTTGTGACAGACACAACCCCACAAGGTGAGTGGATCCGTCACCCCTTGAATTTGTCTTCCACACAGATAAGACCCTATGTGCGCTTTCTCTCCTCTATTTTTCTAGTAAAACTTAAGTTGAGAATCTGGAGCATTACATTTCTTTGTTCTATGAAACTCTCAAAATGGCCAGAAAAAGAGAACTTTCATGTGAAACTCGACAGTCTATTCTTGTTCTTAGAAATTAAGGCTATTCCATGCGAGAATTTGCCGAGAAACTGAAGATTTCCTACAACGGTTTGTACTTCCTTCAGAAGGGTTCACAAACAGGCTCTAACCAGAGTAGAAAGAGAGGTGGGAGGCCCCGCTGCACAACTGAACAACAAGACAAGTTACATTAGTGTCTCTAGTTTGAGAAATAGATGCCTCACAGCTCCTCAACTGGCAGCTTCATTAAATAGTACCCGCAAAAACGCCAGTGTCAACATCTACAGTGAGGAGGCGACTCCGGGATGCTGGCTTTCAGGGCAGAGTGGCAAAGAAAAAGCCATATCTGAGACTCGCTAATAAAATGAAAAGATTAATCTTGGCAAAAGAACACAGACATTGGACAGAGGAAGATTGGAAAAAAGTTTTATGGACAGACGAATCAAAGTTTGAGGAGTTTGGATCACACAGACGAACATTTGTGAGATGCAAAACAACTGAAAAGATGCTGGAAGAGTGCCTGATGCCATCTGTCAAGCATGGTGGAGGTAATGTGATGGTCTGGGGTTTCTTTAGTGCTGGTAAAGTGGGAGATTTGCACAAGGTAAAAGGGATTTTGAATATGGAAGGCTATCACTCCATTTTGCAATGCCATGCCATATCCTGTGGACAGAACTTGATTGGAACCAATTAGTGATGAGCGAGAATACTCGCTGGTACTCGGTACTCGCCCAAGCATCTCAGCGCTAAGGATGCTTGGAGCTCACCGAGTACAGCGAGATGCTCGGGCTCATGCTCGGGTCCCCGTCCCTGCATGCTGGTGCTCTTTACAGAGCCAGCCCACATACAGGAATTGGCTGCAACACACTGTAATGCCACAGCCATGTTGGTTGTGGCATTACAGTGATTGCCTGGCTGCACAGCGCCTTGAGGTCTATATCAGACCTGACCGCACTGTGCTCGAGCCAGCGGCGCACAGCTGATCTGACAGCTGTTTAAATTTCCCGCGCTGACATCATCTGTTCGGTGTCAGTGCTGGAAATGTAAACAGCTGTCAGATCAGCTGTGTTTAAAGCTCCCACATCGACAACGTCGGGAGATGAGCGGCGCCTGCCACTGACCTCCCGGCGACAGGCGCCGCTGATCTCCTGGCGGCTAGCGCTGCTCATCTCCCAACGGTGTTGGCGCGGGAGCTTTAAACACAGCTGATCTGACAGCTGTTTAAATTTCCCGCACTGACACCAATAGGTGATGTCGGTGTGGGAAATTTAAACAGCTGTCAGATCAGCTGTGTTTAAATCTGCTGACATCAGCTGTTGGTGTCCGTGCGGGAAATTTAAACTGCAGTTTTTCTGACAGCTGATTCAGGTCCTTGAACCTGACATTGATCATCTGATCGGCTTGCAAGCCAACAATTTAATTTTCCCAAAATATGATTTGGTTGCAATTTGCTCTGCGCAAATTGAGCAAAATGTTAGCCAGCTGTGGAAGGGCAGGCAAATGGTTAGGAAAAAATACCACTCAACTTACTGTTCAACTGTCTTGCCATCCCCATAGCATGCTGTCCGGTCTTCTGATCCTCCTCCACTGTCTCCTTTCGATCACATCATGTTCAACCTCTTTACTCCAGCTTTTGGCTCGACTTAGGCTAGGGTCACATGTATGTTTTTTTTTAATTAAAACCTGATCTGGTTTTGAGCTTTCAAAAAGCTCAAAACCGGATCAAGAAACGCTCTTCATAGGAGCCAATGCTAAAAACCAGATTGCTTCACAAACAATCCGCTTTCCATCTCTGGCTCTGAAGCCTGCGGTAAAAATCATGCAGGCTTCAGATTTCGGAGCGGTTTTAGCATCCACAATGTGGGAACCGGATTGCTCAGGATGTGTAATCCTGAGCAATGCGGTTCCTGCATATACTTTGCTTATCCCGGCTGCCGCCAGGTTAAGCAAAGTGTACTGTGTTCTGTAAAACTATTTATTCAATAAATAAATGTTTGTTTAATGTCTCTAGGGGGTGCCCAGTCCCCCTAGAGACCTTACACCCACTCAGGTGGGCCTATCCTGCTATAATCTGTTATGTACAAAAGCGCCGGGCTCTTCAGAGAGGCGCGCATGACCCCACAAACTGACCCCCCCCGCATCTTCATACCTGTCCCTGCACCCCCTCTTATCCTTTCTAGCCATCCCTTTTGCTGAAGAAAACGATGTTGTAAAGTAGAGAATAGAGGTTATAATCACTCGTCCTGTGTGAGTTCTGTGTTTTTGTAAAAGTGTCCAAAGGCGGCCCTGTCTGCTGCTCCCTCCGACTGCTTAGTAATCATGTACGCCCCTCTCAGCTTGCTGCAGTGCTGAGAACCTGGCCACGTCATGAAAGGGTCGGGGCTACCGGTATGACATGATTTTAGCCCCACCCCTTTCATGACGCAGCCAGGCTCTCAGCATTGCAGCAAGCCGAGAGGGGGCGTGCATAATTACTAAGCGGGCGGAGGGAGCAGCAGACAGGCCCGTCCTTGGAAACTTTTACAAAAACAGAGAACTCACACAGGACGAGGTGATTATAACCTCTTTTCTCTACTTTACAACATCGTTTTTCTTCAGCAAAAGGGATGGCTAGAAAGGATAAGAGGGGGTGCAAGGACAGGTATAAAGATGCGGGGGGGTCAGTTTGTCGGGTCATGCGCGCCGCTCTGAGGAGCCCAGCGCTTTTGTACATAACAGATTATAGCAGGATAAGCCCACCTGAGTGGGTGTAAGGTCTCTAGGGGGACTGGGCACCCCTAGAGACATTAAACAAACATTTATTTATTAAATAAATAGGTTTACTATACACAGAAGAGTTTGCTTATCCCTGCGGCAGCAGGGATGAGAAAACTATCCGGTAACCGGATTGCTCAGGATTACACATCCTGAGCAATCCGGTTCCTGGATTGCTGAATGTATGAAGACAATTGTGTTCACCGAATCCGGATCTGGATGCGGTGAACACAATTCACATTTTAAGTGTGACCCTAGCCTAAGTCTTTGATCACACAGCACACATTGAGCCATCACAACATGCGCCACCCATCTGATATCTGAGTCCCAGTCAAGCTGGGACACACAGTCTGCATAAAAGAGTCTGAAGAGGATGTACACGATAGGAGAAGAGGAAAAAGTAGCTTGGAGGACTGGAAAGTGGCCTGCAGAGATGTCGGGACAGATGACAAAGGAAGTTTTTTTAATTTTAGATCCAACATTTAGCATATTCTGGGGTCTAGAGAGACCACCAGAGCATAACAAAGAGCTTTCAATATGCAGACAATAACTCTGCTTCAAATCAAATGTCCCTTAAATCTGCACGATTTGATGAATTTCAATTTTGGCAGATTCGATCATCTTTAGCTGTCACACAATGGAAAAATTGAAGAATTGGGAAATAGTAGGAAATAGGTAAGGTGCAATGCCAAGGATATATTATACACCAGACAAATAGACTGACTTTACAATAAGATTCACTCTTTCTTCGTCTTATTTTCTGAGAACTCTGCTGTAGATCTTCTGGGGAAAAAAGAGCTATCTCACCATATGGTTCCTACGTCTATACTTACAATGAATAATTTAATGTAGCACAAGTAATGACTGGCTCTCAGAGAACAGTAAATGTAACCAAGGTGCCAAAATTATTGCACAGGATTATTGAGCTGCGAAACACTTTACACAAAACCTCTTTGCACAATTAAAGTCTGAACTGCTATAAATTGTCAAAGGTTTATACCAATATTACAGGTGTGAGTGGTATTTTCTATTCACAAAATGTACTTATGAAATCCACATATACATGTATGTATACAGTTCAGTTTTATAATATTTATGTTGCCTTTTTAATTTACTGACTTTAATGGAGGATATATTTTGAAAATTAGTGTAAAAGTAGAGAATGAAGTACGAAGATAACATATACATTTCCAAGAACATAAAGAAATCAGAGCAAAACCAAGAAAAATAGCAATTTTTGCTATTTGTATTTGTATACAGTAGTAGAATAATAGAGCATTGTGGTGTAAATAGTGCCATACTTGTCCACAGGTTGTATGTGGTATTACATATCAGCGCTCTCTTCAGTACAGCTGCCAGTTACAACACACACGAGAGATTAGTTAAAGTATAACCACCCTTTACATTCTTATTTAACAGCAATGTAGAGCAGGTGACCATAATAAGTTTTTAAATATACTTCATAAGTGAAATCTGGAAGCAAGCTATTCAAAAGCCTTCCACAAGATGTCCCCACTAGACTGTTCTTGAATCTGACATATGCTCATACTCAGTGAGATCTGTCTTCAGGCTCCACACACTGAATACAACCATATAACCATATAAGGGTAGGGGGTGGGGCCTACACAAGGTTCTCAGCTGATCAGTGTGTATCAGGTTACCTCAGGTAAAAGATGCTCCAGGCTGTCAGTACACAGCTGCTCTGATGTTACCTCTTGCATTAACATTGGCTGCTGCTGCTCTGTGTGATCAGTGAGGAGCTGTGTGGAGGCCATCAGCTGTTCAATTCCAGCGATGTATAACTCACTGGACTACTTGTTATCATTTTGAGAAAATCAGAGGTTTATCTGCTGCAGATCTGCAGATGTTTAGATTGTGAGCCCCAATGGGGACAGTGTGTTGCAAATGTATGTGAAGTGCTATGGAATTAATAGCGCTATATAAATGAATAAATAATATTATTATAATAATAATTCTGTATACATGAATAAATAACTGACTCCACCTAAAGTAGGCTGTGTACTACAGCTCATGTTACATGTAAAGACAAATTAAAATGTCATTCTTCAAATCATCCCAAATCTATAAGCTACTGCAGCCGGAGACTTGCTACAGGGTGCCGTCCTTTCTGTTGCTTTCGGACCTGACAGCTGATATCTGATAACGGTGTATCCTTATTGTATTTCCCCCACCCCTGTGTGTTCTTTAGTGTTTAGTGGGATTGACTAAGTGCTCATCCTAACCGCCAATGGAAAATTTGGCTAGAGGTCACTATCTTCTCCTTCCATAGACTTAGGGATTCCTTGTCGCTGTACACAAAGTACCTCCCCATACTCCATGTAACATACAGCCGCCTCGTGAGTCCCAGTCGAGGGGAGGGAAAATGCATACGCCAAGGAAACGCTTCGGACTGCCGCATCAAGGGGCCCTACCTGTTTCCGATATTTGGTTAGAAATTCATGTCAATAGCACCTTCAGAAATATATTTATATCTAAAATTTGTGTCATGTTCTATATTTATTTCACCTCCTGTATATCTGCCCAATGGCAGTGTAACAATAATGTTGACTCTTGTAAAGCCATGAATCAGTCCTGGATCAGTTGTATCACTGACCCCTCTGAATTACAATGGAGACTATCGTTTCCAGATTTTCACAACTTAGGCATTATAAATATGGTTGCATGCACAGCAATCCTATCTGATCAATTTTACTATGAAGGCTCTGTGTGGACACAGGCCAATCAGTTGGATTAGTGGAAGTAGTTTAGAAACTGAAGCAAACTGCGTTTGACCCAGAATTTCTGAATTACTGAGTAGCAGAATAAGGGAAATTCATTTATTACATGTATATTATCAGGGAGAGACATGAGAGAGTTGGCCTCACTGTCAGCAGAACAGAAGCCAAGTAATAACACGGCTCTCCATGTTCTCTCCCTCCGTCTCCTGCTATTAGGAGATATTAAAGGCAGCCTGCAATTAACCTTCATTTGCAGGTGCACGGAGGTCTGCCTAATGAACTCCGCTATAGGTTGGAGTTTTTCTATCATGGTCCTAAGGAAGTCAATTAGATTTGTTTTAATGACTGTAAGCAATTACAGTTAACCCTAAACTTTATCAGCAGTAACATACATAATACCACTGCATTGGTAAGAGGATGAAATATAATGGCAATTATCTATATATTTTCTTTAACCCTGCTGTTCTGTTTGGTCAAAAATGACAGAATTTGAAGTTTTTGATTTCATGTTTCATTTGTTTATGAACAACCATTTTCACATACAGAATAATAATGCAACAAGTATTCAAATAAAACACTTATATTAGCTAAATATCAAGACTAATAGGTACAGTCAAAAATTACCGGAGCATTATAAGTGTATACAGAGTGGGCCATTTATATGGATACACCTAAATAAAATGGGAAGGGTTGGTGATATCAACTTCCTGTTTGTGGCACATTAGTATATGGGAGGGGTAAAACTTTTCCAGATGGGTGCTGACCATGGGGCCATTTTGAAGTCAGCCATTTTGGATTCAACTGTATTTTTTTCAATGGGAAGTGGGACATAGGACACATCAAACTTATTGAGAATTTTATAAGAAAAACAATGGTGCGCTTGGTTGTAGCGTACCCTTATTCTTTCATGAGTTATTTACAAGTTTATAGCGACTTATAAAATGTGTTCAAAGTGCTGCCCATTGTGTTGGATTGTCAATGCAATCTTCTCCCACTCTTGACACACTGATAGCAACACTGCAGAAGAAATGCTAGTACAGGCTTCCAGTATCCGTTGTTTCAGATGCTGCACATCTCGTATCTTCACAGCATAGACAATTGTCTTCAGATGAGTGATGAGGCAAACATTTTTGTGAATGGTGAAGTTAACAAACAAAACCAGCGCTATTGATCTGACACTAACCCACAGTGGATAGATCCCTCCAAGACTGTTGTAATACAAACAGTGATGGTATGGTGTGGTATATGGAGTACAAAGATAGTGGGGCCATTCTTCATCAATGGAAACCTCAATGCCACTGGACCCGTCCTGCACAAACAACTACAGACCAGCCTCCAATCTTACCTTCATCTCTTAACTCCTGGAGCACCTGGTCTACTCCCACCTCACCCGTTACCTCCCCACTCACTCTATGGAATGCTCTACCCCAAGAAATTAGTTCTATCCACAACTTGCTTAGTTTCAGGCGATCCCTAAAAACACATCTTTTTAGGGTGGCCTATCATGATCCCTAGTCAAAGTCACTTAGACATAGCCTGTCTGCTCCACCAATCTCACATGCATCACAAATAATGGTTGGGGCCACTTATGCTGCTCCTATCTGTTCACCATCTCCTCAAGTTAACTATACCATCATTGTGAATAAGCACCTGTACTCTGTCACCCCCACCTCATTGTTAGATTGTAAGCTCTTATGAGCAGGGCTGTCATTATTTTGCTTTAATTATTGTATTATGCTTTGTATTGTATTTTGTGTTGTATTGTATTGTTTTTTGTAATGTATTGTATTTTCTGATAATTGTTTCTTATGATTGAATATGAACCTCTGAATTCTGAAGTGCTGCAGAATATGTTGATGCTATACTAATAAAGATTATTATTATTATTATTATTATTATTATTATTAATAATAATTGAAATGCTTGTAAAACAAACACTTTTGCAATTTACTATTTGGTAAAATTGTCTTCCATGCCCAAACAATCAAAATGTAATTTTTATTGTTTATAGCTTGTTGTCTATGAGATGGGCCAATACTGCAGCCTAGCTACTGTGGTCGAATATGCGCAGTGCTTACACACTTGTAAGCATCATATTGAAGCTGTCCGGTATTGCCGGAGCGTGCTGTTAACCAGGTTCAGTGCCACTGCACTTCTGAAGCTGAAAAGACAAAGCTGCCTTATATTGCAGCATTAGACATTCACAGCTTGGGCCATTGGTGCAACAATAGTACTGGTCCACACTGTCAATGAAATAAGAGCACACGCCAGCAATCAGAAAGTAGGCTGGCTGGGTAGCAGACCACTCCTCAGAAAATAACATAGGAAAAACTCTGAAAAAAAAAGAGCTGCCACCAGGTCAAAGGTGGCCATTTTTTGCAATCATATTATTACTTCTGATCCTTTGAATATTTTATTTAATTTACTATTTTTATTTTAACTCTGCTAATATTTATGACCTTTACCAAGGGTGTGATCAGAGTAAAGGTAGGGGCATAATCAAGTCAGTTATGGAAAGGGCATGATGATCAAATTTAAAGGGAACCTGTCAACAGGTTTTTGCCATCCCATCTGAGAGCAGCATAATGTAGAAATAGAGACCCTGATTCCAGTGATGTGTCACTTACTGAGCTGCTTTCTGTCATTTTGATAAAATTTGTGTTTTCTCTATTGCAGATTTAGCAGTCTGTGAATATGCCAGACTACTTGGCAGCAGGCCAAGTACACTGCGAATGATAACCTACAGCTGATCAAACAGTGATTTCATCAAAACTACACTAAGCAGCCCAGTAAGTGAAACTTCCCAGGAATCAGGATCTCGGGCCTTATATTATGCTATTCTCAGATTAGGTTGCAAAAACATGGTGACAGGTTCCCTTTAATCAGAGTTTGATCTAAGTGTCAGCATAGTATGGTCCAATTCTCTCAGATGGGAGAAGATGAAGAAAAAAATGTCTCCATCTCCTCCATTTTGTCAGTCGGCGGAAATCATACAACACTCAGATGTCATCCAAGTGTAGTCTGAAAGTTTCCATGGACTCAATGACTTAGATGGCCAAGTGCGATCCAATAGTCAGATCATACTCAGACATATGGCGATTTTTCCCTCGATACTTTGTCAGATTGCACTTAGACTGAAAATCCACTCATATGAACCTGGTATTATAATGCAGAGTAGTCCAAACACGCTTCGAGAGAATCCAGTGAGCTATGTACTCTTGTAAAGATATACAAATTATCACCAATAAAAAGGCCATTATCTCTGAAACTGTAGAGTGAGCTTTAAAATAACAAAAAGCTGTATACTCAGGGAAGCATCAGGAATAAAATGACTGCAAGAACTGTACACTGGTACTGGTGATAGATCTTCTTTAAAGGGGCTGTTCGTTTTTTTTGTATAATTTACATGCATATCTCAGCTGAAAAATGTTGACAGTTTGTAATTTACACTGTCAACATTTTACATTGTCACCTAGATATCACTGTCTTGCGTCTACAGGAGACTGACTAGGGGGCGTGTCTGATTTGGACCTTGCATGTAAATACATAACTGGTCATTTCCAGCCAGTCTCGTACAAACACACCTCTGAGTCCTATAGGCCTACCCTCCATCCAGACTTCAGAATACCTGGCCACCCCCAGGTTCCTACAGGCCTTTCCCTCCAGTCTCAGCATGCCTGGTCACTTCAGGCTCCAACAGGCCCCCTCCCCCCCCCCCCAGTTTCAGCAAACAACCCCTACCAAGTCCCAAGCATGACTGCCCCCCATTCCCCAATATGATAAGATTTGGCACTCTGTGTCAGTGGAGGAAGTGATTACTGTATGCAATGCAGTGTGTGCTCACCTCCTCCCCTGTGGCCACACTGTTAGTTTAGCTGGTTCTCTTTTCCTGTAGCTGCCGTCTCTGTACCCCGCTCTGTGCTGCAGGAGATACAGAGAGGAGAAGCATCGGCTCCACTGACACTGAGCCGGTGGGTGTAGGAGAAAAGCACCAGCTCCGCAGCTCAGTGCACTCAGCTGTCATTGTGGCGCCCCGCAACGAGTGCGTCACAAGGGAGTATTGCAGCCGCAATATTCTCTTGACAAAGCAGTGAAATAGTTAACTCTGAGATCCAACCCAACATACAACACCTAGAACAGGGGACCAATCATAGGTCCTGGTGGGTGGAGTGTTAGGGTAGTGAAGAGAACACAATAATCTAGAACAGTGAATAGTCTAGAACTTGAAGAGAGCAGACTAGAACTTGGAGAGGAGCGGGGGCTCCGCACCCCGTGCGGGCCCCTGGGCCGTCACCGGTCGGGTGTCCGCACCTGAGGCCTTAACCACCGGGAATGGGCATTTCTACACGGGTTCCCAAAAGACTCCCGTGCCCACACTCACAGCCGGTTCACTGGTACCGAAGCTGGCAGCAGTTCACCTCTGTCACGCGAACCAGCCCCGTGGAGGAGCAGCTTTATAGGAGCACCCCACCACCAGCCAGTTTCCAGTCGTCTAACCAGCGGTGTACCCACTGAGGGACCCAAGGCTCCCCAAAAGAATCCAGAACGTACATCATGGATAGGGCATTGAAGCAGCCTCCCCGTACCCGACCTGGTATTCCTGGGCGACGCTGGCAAGAGAAGCTAAGGAGGTAGAAAGGAGGTACACTGCGGATCTCTGAGGAGCACTATCACTGCTAAGTCCACCCGGTCTTCTACTCAACCACTGTAAGCCATGTACTGCCTGCTGGTTACAGTAAAGAACCGTTGCAGAGACTATATGTGTCCGTGTCTCCTTATGAACTGTCCGTCATGAACTAAAGGCAACCGCAGCTGCCGCACAACATCTTGAGCAGCTCCAGCCCCCGGGGATCACCGCTCAGCCTGTGGGGAGCGTAACATCTTGCTGCTGTCCATCACCCCGGGAGGTTCCGCAGCGTCGGTAGCCCTTACCGAATCTACTCATAGGTGGCGTCACGAAGAAAACAAATTAAAAACCCCTTTAATCTGTTCCCGTAAGACGTCCTAAATATTGATCTGCACTACACCGGGCCCCACCTACCGGCAGGCGCGGTCCACCCGTGACAAGGAAGGAGAAGAATCGCCTGTATCAACCGGAGTCCGCCGGCCGCGGTGAGTCAGAATTTGGCGTCACGAACAGGATACGAGCAGGCCCGTTATCCAACGGGTATATTGTGCTTAAACTGGACTTTATTGTCTACAATTGGACTTTGTTCGTCCCTAAAAAGAACTTTCCCGCCTTTACACCATTGGGTCAAGATGGCGCCCAAGATGGCGTTCCCGCCACAAGAAGCCGCCACGTGAAGCCCAAGAGTGAGTCAACCCCCCCCTCACTGTGGGAGGGCTAAGGACGAAAGGCGCCAAACTCTTTGTCCGCCCTGATTGCTCGAATCAACCATGGGGGCGGATCCCAAAGACTTTTCCCACGATTGGACTACAAAAGCCCAGCGGAAATGGGAGTGTCATACATAGACACACCGACAGAGAGAGAAGACATCTTCACCAGCTCTACCAGAACGTCTTACCGGTTGATCGGGTGTGGTTTCCCTCCAAAGAAGAATGGCCAGCATGAGACTCCAAGACCTGATGCAGGAGGTCGAGGCGGAGGCCAGAGCAGCCATCAGCCAACCGGGTCCGGATCCTGCCTTTACCACAGATGGCAGCCCCGACTTCTGGCTAGAGGCTCTACAAGACCTCCGGGTGCGGTTACTAGAGACAGTGGAATGGACGATCCGTAGCTGGAGCGCGACCCTAGGCAGACGACTACACCATGCGATGCAGCAGAGCCGACCGGGTGCAGCTTCTCCAAGCCCAGACGACGTCACCAGCTTCTCGACCGCCTCACCCTCGCCTACCACCTGTCCTGCTCCGTCCCCTGAGCCGATAGACTGTGTCATTCCGGTGGAGGCCGCAACTCGACCCGTTCCAGCGACCAACATCGCAACCGATCCCGTTCTTGAGCCGGAGCTCATAACACGCTCCATGGAAGAACTCGATCTCTACCAGGTTCCACCTGCGGAACCCGCGACTAGTTTCCACACTACCGAGACTGTCGCTTGTTTCTCCCTTGAACCGGAGGCCTCCTCTGCAACTACAGAGGCCTACCTGGTAACCGGGATTGAAACACCTTTACCTGCGGAAACAGATGAAGAAGCAGGCAGCCTGGAAGCCCTGCAGGACGTCCCTACGGAAGGATCCGCAGCACCACCGCTCTGTTGTACAACGGAACAAGCTTTAACGTCTTTCATCATCGAGCAGCCTGATGTGATCATCGAGGAAGAGGTCGGAGAGGATGACGACGAGACCCACAGCACCGCTGAGGATTTCGACACCGGGTTCGCTTGGGGAGACAACAAAGAACTTCCTTCCGGGCATACAGCTCGGGTACACTGGTCGGGTGCACTGCCGACACCTTCCCCTGTGCCGTTCCACCGGGTTCCGATACAGACAGCCCGCCAAGTTCAAGCTTCCCGCCAAACCACCAGCTCCATTACTCATCTCTACACCCCGAGCCGTAACGACGGAGATGTACGCCAGAGACGACGAGAGGAGTGGCAAGCCCGAGAACGCGCCAACATGGAGGCCCGTGCCGAGGCTCGCCGCCAGCCGCCGCTGCCTGATGAACTCCGCCGTGAAGGTAGAATTTCCACCTTTAATTTAAATACCGGGTGGGGGTTCGCTTGGGAGGTGGGTTTGAATGAGGAGGTGTTTGTGGGGCGCCGGGACGTTGAGTCAAACTTGCCAAGAGGACATCCCGATCGCGACCTATACCGGGGCGATATAATCACCTACGAGCGCTATGCTTGTGCAGATGGGTGGTTCGCTATCCGGGTGCGCCATCACCCTCAGAGCCAGTGACTTTAAAACTTGAACTTCATCAATGACTCTGTTCCCGTTAATCATTGACTGTGTGATCTCGCGGCTACAGCCTGGACTCTAGTTTAAAGTACAGCCGACCGCCCGCCGGGTCCGCACAAAGTGATTACCTGTTTCTTTGCTTATATCACCAAAGCATACTTTTACCTGTTTTTCTATTTTAATAAAAGTGTGTCTTATATGTATAAAAATGTAAAAACCTCTGTAATGTGAGTAGTTTGACGCTTGGGGACAAGCTGATTTAACCAAGGGGGAGTGTGGCGCCCCGCAACGAGTGCGTCACAAGGGAGTATTGCAGCCGCAATATTCTCTTGACAAAGCAGTGAAATAGTTAACTCTGAGATCCAACCCAACATACAACACCTAGAACAGGGGACCAATCATAGGTCCTGGTGGGTGGAGTGTTAGGGTAGTGAAGAGAACACAGTAATCTAGAACAGTGAATAGTCTAGAACTTGAAGAGAGCAGACTAGAACTTGGAGAGGAGCGGGGGCTCCGCACCCCGTGCGGGCCCCTGGGCCGTCACCGGTCGGGTGTCCGCACCTGAGGCCTTAACCACCGGGAATGGGCATTTCTACACGGGTTCCCAAAAGACTCCCGTGCCCACACTCACAGCCGGTTCACTGGTACCGAAGCTGGCAGCAGTTCACCTCTGTCACGCGAACCAGCCCCGTGGAGGAGCAGCTTTATAGGAGCACCCCACCACCAGCCAGTTTCCAGTCGTCTAACCAGCGGTGTACCCACTGAGGGACCCAAGGCTCCCCAAAAGAATCCAGAACGTACATCATGGATAGGGCATTGAAGCAGCCTCCCCGTACCCGACCTGGTATTCCTGGGCGACGCTGGCAAGAGAAGCTAAGGAGGTAGAAAGGAGGTACACTGCGGATCTCTGAGGAGCACTATCACTGCTAAGTCCACCCGGTCTTCTACTCAACCACTGTAAGCCATGTACTGCCTGCTGGTTACAGTAAAGAACCGTTGCAGAGACTATATGTGTCCGTGTCTCCTTATGAACTGTCCGTCATGAACTAAAGGCAACCGCAGCTGCCGCACAACATCTTGAGCAGCTCCAGCCCCCGGGGATCACCGCTCAGCCTGTGGGGAGCGTAACATCTTGCTGCTGTCCATCACCCCGGGAGGTTCCGCAGCGTCGGTAGCCCTTACCGAATCTACTCATAGGTGGCGTCACGAAGAAAACAAATTAAAAACCCCTTTAATCTGTTCCCGTAAGACGTCCTAAATATTGATCTGCACTACACCGGGCCCCACTACCGGCAGGCGCGGTCCACCCGTGACAAGGAAGGAGAAGAATCGCCTGTATCAACCGGAGTCCGCCGGCCGCGGTGAGTCATCATCTCCTTCACACATCTGCAGATTCAGCACACTGTGTCAATGGAGGAGGTGACCGCTGTATTCAATGGGGTGGATGGTGATATTAGGGACTGGGGTGCGGCCATGCTTGGGACAGGGGACGGCTTGTTGTAGTCTGAGGGTGGCTGGACATGCTGAGACTGGGGGGTGGGCCTGTATGAGTCTGGGGGTGGCCGGGCAAGCTGAGACTGGGGGGAGGCCCTGTACGAGTCTGGGGTCGCTGGGCATGCTGAGACTGCGGGGTGGGCCTTTAGGAACCTGGGGATGTCCAAGTATGCTGAGATAGGAGGGGGGCGAGCCTGTAGGAACCTGGGGGTGGCCGGGTATGCTGAGACTGGGGGGCGAGCCTGTAGGAGTCAGAGGTGTGTTTGTAGGAGACTGGGTGTAATTGACCAGTTATGCATTTACATGCAAGCTCCAATACAAATATGACCCCTGGTCAGTCTCCTGCAGACGCAAAGCAGTGATATCTGGGTAACCCTGCAAAATGTTGACACTGTAAATTACAAACTGTCAACATTTTGCAGCCTAGATACACACAAATTATACAAAAAGCCCAGACAACCCCTTTAAGGTGCATTCACATATACATATAGCTGGATATCACAGTTTGTTCCAGGTGGTCTTTTACACAAAAATATTGGGAAAATTGATGACATAACGAATCCTATTTTTTTTTAGCATCTGAAATTAACTCTGAATCTTTATAAGAACTCAGTCTAAATGTATGCTTCAACTTTCAGTTGGGACAGTAATGATCTATGTTCTGCTGGACAGGAAGGATAGGCCCATTCTACAGAGAGCATTGATCCACTGAAATGTAGATGCACATTTACAAGGGACCATATATAATACACTCCCATGAAAGACATTATTAATAGAAAGCAAGTCCAAAAATGTTATCAAGATTTATACTATGCCAAGTACAATGTTAAATAATAAGTACTTTACTACTTATATATAGAATTAAGAAAATAACTCACTTTATACGATTTTCAGTTTTCTAAATGTATATTGTGTATACAATTTACTATGTCGGGTGATATGTATATAAATATATAATGCTCAAAAGAATAAAGGGAACATTTAAACAACACAATGTAACTCCAAGTCAATCACACTTCTATAGAATCAACGTGCCCATGAAGCAACAAGGATTGTGAATCAATATCTCCTGCTGTTGTGCAAATAGAACAAACAATGGGTGGAAATCATAGGAGCAAGGCACCCCCTATAAAGGAGCGGGTCTGCAAGTGGTGACCACAGAACACTTCTCAGTTCTCATCCTTTTTGGCTGCTGGAGATCATTTTGTAGGGTGCTAGCCCTGCTCCTCCTCTTCCTCCTTGCACAATGGTGGAGGTAGTGGTTCTGCTTCTTGGTTGTTGCTCTCCTACAACCCCCTTCACGTCTCCTGGTGTACTGGCCTGTCTCCATGTATCTGCTCTATGCTCAGTTAACCTTCTTGCCACAGCTTGCATGGATGTGCCATCCTGGATGAGCTGCACTATCTAAGCAACTTCTGTTGGGGACACCGACTCATGCTACCTCTGGGGTTGAGAGCAATGACAAAATGCAAAAGTGACGAAAACAAAAGCCAAGAGAGCGGAGAAATGGTCTGTGTTCACCACCTACAGAACTGCTCTTTTATAGGGGTGTCTTGCTAATTGCTTGTCATTTCTACCTGTTGTCTGTTCCATTTGCACAACAGCAGGAGAAACAGATTCAAAATCAGTATTGCTCCATATCTGGACAGGATAATTTCACAGGAGTTGACTTGGAGTTACTGTAGGTACACTGTTGTTGAAGTGTACCCTTTATTCTATTGAGCAGTGTATTTGCAGAGATAGGGGTGTGAAGGATATTAAGCAGCACATGTTGCATAGCAGGTTTCACTAAATCAGGAAACCTTCAATGTTTACAACACTAAGATATCAAAACTTATCTTGACAAGTTGCCTTAAGTCCTAGGAGAACAAATTACCACATTCTCCATTATAACTCATTATCGGCATATGTGTCCCAATAAGGGGCCCAGTATTTATCCTAAATCCACCTGTGCTCATAAATGGGAATACTTAAAACTGCTGCACTGTAGACTATTCGATCAATGCTTTCTCTGAGTGATGTTTTTCTCCCTGTTAAAATTCCTCTGTATGACCTCGATGGTGTGTCACAATTTTCCATCTGTGTTTGCCCATATGTTCTGCATCCAATATCCCCCAATTTAACAAATTGCATGAAATGCTTCACTTTTCCCACAAACTTAAAAATATTGTTTTTGTTAGTCTCATAAAAAGCAAAGTATAAGGAATCGGCCATTGTTTGACGGCAATAAATACAGCATACGTTTCTAATGTGCTGTAGGAAAAGAGACATACATGTCTGTATATTCAATCTCTTATATTTGTGAACTCAAAGCATATGCTGACAGTTAACGTACGGATTATATTACAGTTAGGATTCCAATGTGTTTTCGTTTATCGCAGCAGAACACTAAATTAGTCATTAAAGAGTGGTAATGCCAAAAGTTGGTGGTTTAGGGATTCATAGCTGGTTTATAGCTAGTGAAATGAAAACATTTATAGAACTCTTAAATGTATATGTATTCCGGCATAGTGATAGATGTGCCCCGGGATGCACATTCAGATAGAAAGTTCGTGCTACACCCAGTTCAATCTCACCCACAAAGGCCTGAAATGACTTAGAGCAGTGTGCGTGAGTGAAGGTTTATAAGTTCTGCGGCTCTGATAAATGACGCCCTGAATGTTGTGATTTTCCTGCAGTCATTACAGATCCCTTGTGTCATATATGTTTTAGGCTTCGCTTAACTTTGGAAGCTTTGGTTGCCAATATTCGATCAACGGAATGAAGAAAAAAGGAAAGAAAGTTGAAAAATAGATATATAAAAAAACAATGGCAAGAAGTGGTGAAAACACCCAAACTTTTCCTCAAAATTGGCACTTCATCAAGGGTATGAAATATGCTCTGCAAGTCTTCTGGTTTACAATTATTTTCAGCTATTACCATGGAAATCTTTCATGAGAACTTGGGTCTATTTTGGATCATTACAGTTGGAGTGAGGCACGAAGGGGCTCTTGTATACAAGAAAGGATGTGCATCGCCTTGAATAAGTATTCATACCATGCAAACCTTTCCATATTTCTTTCACATTATGCCTACAATCTTAAATGTATTGTATTGGAATTTTATGTAATTTCCAAAACACAAAGTAGCAAATATTTGTGAAGTGGAAAGGAAATGATATATGATTTTCTAAATATGTAAAAAATTTAAAAATTGTGATGTGCATTTGTGTTCAGCCCCTGTTGTCTGATACTTCTAAAGGTACCGTCACATGCCGCAATCTCACCTGGAAATCATAAAGGTGATATGTCCCCCCGAAGCAATCGCCGTGAAATTGCCTCACAGTTGCGGCAGAGTGATCTGGGAATTTCATGACGAAAAATCGCCCCTCGGCCGTCGCCTGATTCCTGAACAGTGCTCAGTAATCAGCCGCAATCGTTAAGGCGATATTTCCGTGTTGTGGCTTGTGACAGGGCGATAATGATGGAAAGAGCATTGCCTATGATTTCTCGTAGGTGTCCCCAGCGTGCTCAAGTCCGCGCCCCTTCTGAGATGATTGGTGTGGACTTCTGTGTTCCCATTGTCTGTCAGTTGACACGCGCCATATTTGAAGAGCTGTCCGTTCAGCACACACACATCTTCAACTACACAACGTCCGCAAACGCAGTGAAAACTCCAATAGACAATGGCGTCATGTATTAGCCAGCCTTCCAGAGCAGGCTGACCAATCGTAACGCTGTTGCGTTGTCCAATGAGCGTGTATGGGGTGTGATATACACCACTGTGGCACGCCTATCTCCTCGCCGTGCTGAACATATACGCCCACATTGCCTTTGAGATTGCGGCGTGTGAAGCGGCGATGGAATTAGGCAAGATTGGTTCCGCTATAGGGGAGGCGATTTCCGAGTGACACATCGCCTTAGCTTCAGGGCGAAATTGTGGCATGTGATGCCGCCATCGGCGATCTGAGGCAACCACGAAAAACGTGGGTGCACACGTTAGATTGACACATATCGCCAGCCGATATTGCAGTGTGTGATGGTACCTTTAATAAAATCTTAAGTTACAATTGCTTCAAGGAGTCACTTAATTAATAAATTGAATCCACTTGTATGTAATTTAATCTCAGTATATCTACAGCTGTTCTCTGAAGGCTTCAGAGGTTTGTTTGAAAACATTAGGGATCAAACAGCATCATAAACCAAGGACCCCACCAGACAGATGAGGCATAAATTTGGAACAAAAATAAAGCAAAGTTGGGTTATAAAAAAAATAGCCTAAGCCCTGAAATCTCATGGAGCACTGGAACATCCATCATCCAAAAATGAAAGGTGCATGGCACTACTGCCAATTGCAAGCTGACCAATACATACAAGTCAAACTAACCTGAAATACCAAGCAAGAAGAGCACTAATTTGTAAAGCAACCAAGGGACCCATGGTCACTCTGGAAAAGCTGCAGAGACCCACAGCTCAGGTGAGAGAATCTGTTCACAGGACAACTATTCATCATATACTCCACAAATATGGCCTTTAGAGTGGCAATAAGAAAGCCATTTTTGAAAGTAAGCCATAAGAAGTATTGTTTGCAGTTTGCAAAAAGCCATGTAGGGGACACAGCTATCAAGATGGTGGAAGAAGGTGTTTTGGTCAGATGAGTTCAAATGAGAACTTTTTTAGCTAAATGGAAAACACTATATGTGTTGGAAAACTAACATTGCATATCATGCTGAAAATATGATACCGTCAAACATGGTGGTGGTGGCATCCTGCTGTAGGGATACTTTTACTCACCAAAAACTGGGAATCTGGTCAGAGTTATTATTATTATTATTTATTTATATAGCTCCATTAAATTCCATGGCGCTTTACATGCTAAAAGGGCAGACAAGGACAAATACAATAAATGTGGACAATTTGGTCGTACAGATACAAGAGAGTTGATTGGAAGATGGATGGACCTAAATAAGTGAAATCCTGAAAGAAAACCTGTTAGAGGCTGCTAAAGACTTGAGTTTGGGAGTAGCAAACTCCAGAAGTGGCAAACTACAGGAGTTTATCCTGTTCAGGAAAACAGATCTAAACATACTGCCAGAGCTGCATATACCGGATGTTTTCCATGCACCACTCCCCTGTCCATGCTACTTGGTGCATCTCTCCATCTAGCTGCAAAGTCAAAGAAAATGAAAGCCAAGACACTGAATTTCCTTCTTACAAAACTTTATCAATCCAGCATACACAGAAAAAAAATCAAAGCAACGTTTTGACCCCTATGAAGCCATCCTCAAGCTATAAAAAAAAGTGCATAACCACAATACAATCAAACAGGGCTTTTATAAAAAGGGTTTGATTGTTGATCTCTCATATCATTCCAGCCTCCATTGCCATAACGACACTAAACATAAAGCAAAAACATAGCTGAAAGCAATTGTACAATACATCACTATATATAGGCAAGTTCTTACAAAATATTTTGTCAAAAATAGAAGATAGGAACAATGAGTAAACATCACGTTCAAAATAGATTAGCATATTGGTCCTCCCACAGTTCATCTCCCAATCAATGATACATTAAGCTCACTACCTAATAAGGAATGTTTGGAGAGTGGTTATTTTTCATAATATGTGACAAATATGGCTATTGGTCCATATTGCTGGGTCAAGGGCTTTTGTACTAGTTAATACTGTGCCATTATAATAACAAACACACAATCTATGCCGGATATCGTGGTATTCACTGGTCATGTGACAGCCACATCACAAGACTACCACATTATCATGATTCCACCGGGCACATGACCTGTACGTCATCGCTACGTCACCACAGGGCCTTGAGATGTGACACATGATTACATCATCACCGCAGATCCTGTGCAGTATTGCAGTACTCTCCGGTCATGAGACACAGAGATGCCGCTCTACCACAGGACCACCCGGGCACATGACCAGGCATAAACATTACATCATTACACGTCCATCAAGACAAGAAAATTGGAATGTACGACCGTGCTACCATCCAGTCAATCACATAGATTAATGATTGTGATTTTTATTTTCAACGCGTTTTAAGGCTCCCTAGCCCCTTCATCAGGAAAAATTACAGATGTTCCTGATGCACCTAAGTTTATCTTGGAAGACTGCTGCAACCGTCGCGATTTGTCATCAGGACGACATTAGGATTATATAGTGGTTGTGGCTTTCACAACCATATGAGGTGAGCAAACCAAGTCTATGTGTTAATCTAAATTGTCATGGGTAACACCTTATGTTGGCACCATTTTCTCTTCCAGCATTTGATCAGCACATGTCCAGCAGACAATATATTCATTATAGCAGGTCCTTCACATCGTCATACAATTACACCACTGTGCAGCATCTCCCATGTCCATGATGTGTATCTGAGAAGGGACATACCCATGAATATAAATCAAATAAAATGTAATGTTTCTTTAGATTATAACATATGGAACCATATAAAGAGCAGAATTAAAGAAAAAAAAGGAAGAACAAGGGGTGAACAAAAAATAAAGTACCGTACAAGGGAAGAAACAGAATAAATAAAAAAAAAAACTAAGTTAATAAAAATAAAAATAATTAAAAATATGAAATTTAATACAAATAAAAAATATAAAAAATGAAAAATTAAAAAATAAAGAAAAAAACCAATAACAAAAAAGAGAAGAACAATCAAGAAAGGAAAAAAAGAAAAATAATCCAAAACAAAACTAGAAAAAATGGAAAAAAAAAAGACAAAGAGAAATAGAAAAGAAAGAAGAGAAAATAAAAAGTAAAAAAACGGAATTGAGAAAGAAGACGAAGAAAAAAAAGGTAAAAGCAATTGAAAGAAAGTGGGGATGGGAGGAAAAAGGAAGGGAGGAAAACGGCAAGAGAAACAAAAATCGGGGAGGAAAAAGAAAAAAGGAACGAAATCGGGGAAAGAAAAAACCATGCTCCTAATACAGAATCCACAGAGTCTAAATAAATAACAAGATAAAGAGACGGGGTTTTAGATAAACGGTAACATTTTATAATCGATATTCAAGCCATTGGTACTCAAAGTATTCAGCCTATGTATCCACATCATCTCTTTCTTTTTAAGAGTCATTACTCGTCTCTACCCCTCCTTAATGATGGTAAATCTATCAATGATTTGAAACTTCCGTTGGCTGACATAATGTATTTTGCCTAGAAAATGTCTGTGAATAGGCAACTCAATTTTCTCAGTACATATATTGGCCTTATGTTACCCAATCCTATTTGTAACCAACTGAGTCGTCTCACCAATGTATTATAGGCAACAGGGGCAGGTAATGCGATAAATGGCATAATTGATATTACACGTGAAATAATCCCTAATGTAAATTTTTTTCCCCCTCTGAGAGCCTCTGAAGAAATTGCTCAAGGAAACATTATTGCAATGGCAACATGTCAGACGAGGGAAAGTACCTTTTTCAGTTTTGATAGAAAGTGTTATGAAGGGTTTTTACCACCTAAATTGGCCCTCATTAGTTCATCCCTTATAAATTTAATTTACCGTAATACTATCATTTGGGTCTGACTAAATTCTTCCTGACCCGGATGAGAATCTTTCATAATGTTCCAATATCTGTGTATGATTTTTCTAGCCATTGAGCTATGAGGACCATACGTTGATCCAACAGGAATACATTTGTTAGTTTCTAGCACATGGAACATCAAGTTGACTAGCGGTGACCTGTCATAATACATTGTCAGGATACCTCCTTGCTTGTAAGTTACAGTTCTTCTCCTTCTGCACTCCTGTCACAATGGTCTCTATTTCCCTCTGTCTCAGGTCTATATTTAGACTTTATATTAAACGTGCTTTTTTTCCTTTGGCCCCTGTGGAGATACTGTCAGTCTGCTGCCAGAAAGCTAGTTAAGTCTTGTCCAGGTGTGGCCATTCTGTAATTACTCTCTCCACTTTATATATTCCATACTCCCAGCATGCTCTGCTGGTGGTTGAATTCATTCAGGCCAATGCACCTGGGGTGAAGGGACCTCTCTGGAGAACCTCTTGTTGCCAAGCCATCTGTTGTCTGGAGAAGTGACAGCAGATGTGAAGGTGCTTCCTTATTGTTCCCTGTCTGTCTCCCCTTTCCTCTTGTCTCTTTTATTGTAGTGGATGGGACTAGCTCTCCCGCAAGCCATTCCCTATTGAGGGCTAACATCAGGGCCAGTGGAGGGTCTAGGTATCCTGCTCGGCGATGAGTTGAAATAACTCATGTAGGAACGGTAGAGAGAGCAGAGCACAGATGCAGGTGAGTGCAGGGAGGTCACCACTCCCTCGTTCCCTATGAGCAGGGCCATCCTTTGTATTTATCCCTCTGGTGTCTCCCTGTCTGTTGTTTTCATGACAGCATCTGGGACCTTCACAGGACCTCTGGCTATTATGACAACACATCGAGGCCTCATGATCACATCATGTGGCTGCCGATACTGGTGGGAAATAGTGTGACTCCGCCACGCTACGTTAGATTATGCCGTCAGTGATTGACAGCGCAACCTGAGGGGTTAATAGAGAGGCAACCATGGATGTACCTCAACGCTCTTTGTCATTTAAGTGGTTACAGCCATTTTTTTACATATATTTTTGTTTTACCCAAAGTAGGAGTAGATATTAAAGAGTAAATATCACTTTAATTTTTATTTCATAACTTAATAGTACACATGATATGCAAATAAGTCACTTTGAAATATATCTTATCAAAGAAAGGTGCTTCTTTCTTCTCCTGAACTCATCACTTCCTCTGAATATTCATAGTTAAAATCTGTCTTCAGTGAGTACAGAATTTTCCCATTACTGAGATAGAGGATGACAGTTGAAGTTGTTAAAATACTATGGAGAGGGAAAGAAGTAGGGAGCAAGGGAGAGAGGAAGGAGGGAGGGAGGGAGGGAGGGAGGGAGGTGGAGTATGGAAAAACCAGAGACACAGGCATTCTGCTGCAAATTCCTCAGACATGACAGGTACAATTCTCCATTCAACTTCATGAGCTCCAACTGTCATATTCAATCTCAGTAGGGCTGGAGTCACACCAGTGTAAGCATCCAATGATAGAGCATCAGGTGGTTATGCTAAGGACAGTTTGCTGCGAGTCTGGCCGAGTGTTATCTACTGTGATCAGATCACAGCTGCGGAGGAGAGATTAATCTCCCCATCTCATCCATTACCAGCCTTGGTGTATATTGCACTGCATTCACATGGGTGTCAGTGCAGTCCGATGTTTCACTTATGAGTGATCCAAGACTCGCAGACAGTCACAGTATGCTGCAATCTTTTTCCTCAGCCCTTACAAGGCTAAGGAAAATATCGCAGATCTGAGATATCTGATTGTCAAACATGGGCACAACATTGTGACTCCAGCCCAATGGTAAATTCTGTGTTCACTGAAGACAGATTTTACCTGTGAATTGAGAATTTTGAGAATGACAGATCAGTCCAGGAGGAGAAAGAAGTGGATTATTCTATATTCATATTTATTACAAAAATTGCTAATTTTTTAAGAAAAATAATGAAAATGTGTAAAAAGGCAATTACTCTTTATGATACCTTTACACGCCGCTACAGAAGGTTAGAAACAACCGGGTGTCGAAGACAAATGTATCTTGTACCGTCAAAACACCGCGAGGTAGCAGCGTGTAAATCAGGTTGTTGCCACCGGTCACTGTCGACACCTGTTTTGGAGCATTGCTCCAAAACAGGTTGGTTTCAACCCAATGGTAGCGGCGTGTAAATGAGGAACAGAAAGGTTTTTTCGACACCTAGTTAACTCCCTGGGGCGTGACACAGCCTCCGGGATACCGCCCCCCTTCAGCGATCATTGGTGGAAGATCCTGCGTTACAATTGGTTGTCCATGCATAGGGCGGCATATTTAAGGAGCTGACCAGTCACACTACACAATTGCAATAGCATCATGTATTAGCCAGCCTTCCTGCGCTGGCTGGCCAATCATGATGCTATTGCATTGTCCAATCATCGTACGAGTGTCTCGTAATCCACAACTCTGGCACGCCTATGTGTTGTCCCTGCTCCCCAGGTCCTCCCATATTACCTTGTGGTAGCGGCGTGTAAATGAGGGAAGGTGCTCTACAGAAGGTAACCTGCGGCACCCGTCGGTGTCTCCAGGGATAGAATAAACCTTCTGTAGAGCACCTTGTAGCGGTATGTAAAGGTACCGTTAGGAACCGTTGAAACGTGCTCGTGCACGTGAGACACCCGGTTTTTTTCTAACCTTCTGTAGCGGCGTGTAGATTAGATTAGATTAGATTAGATAAACTTTATTGATCCCGGAGGAAATTACAGTATTACAGCAGCAGAACAAAGATCAAGAACATTACACACTTTACAAAATAAGTCTATATGGACAGCAGATGAGGGTAGACTGGTACATGTACCTCACCTATTCCCCCCATACACTTAGAACTTCACTTAGTCTTGGAATGCTTTACACTTATACATTTGTTAAACATCCCCACAGCTGTCGGAACAAACGATTTTCTGTATCTTTCCTTTTTACACATTAGTTGGATTAGACGCTTGCTGAATGTGCTCTTTTGCTTCGCAAACAGTTCATAGAGCAGGTGTGTATTGTTGCTCATTATAGCCTTGCATTTCTTATTAATTCTATCCTCTAATACCTCCTCGAAAGTCCTAAGTTGTAGACCCACTGCCCCACTAGCCTTCTTGATAAGTTTATTCAGCTTATTAGCGTCAGCTGTGCGCACACTACTACCCCAGCATATTATTGCAGCAAAGATTGCACTCGCCACAATAGATTGGTAGAACATTTCAAGCATTTTGCTACACACATTAAACGACCTTAACTTCCTTAGGAAGTAAAGTCTACTCATCCCTTTCTTGCAAACCTTCTCCATATGGCACCTCCAATCAAGCTTGCTGTCCAGGTGAACCCCCAAATATTTGAAATTCTCCACCATCTCCACATCCTGACCATCAATAGTGATAGTTAAGCAATCCTTCATGCACCTTCCATAACTCAACACCAACTCCCTGGTTTTCTTTACGTTGAGTTCTAAATGGTTAGCCTGGCACCAGTCAACAAAGTCCAAAACCACCCTTCTGTATTCCTCCTCCCCCCGGCCTCTCTCAATACCTCCGACTATCACTGAGTCATCAGAGTACTTCTGAAGGTGACAAAGGTCTGATTTATACTGAAAATCAGCTGTGTATAACGTAAAAAGGAATGGCGACAGCACCGTTCCCTGAGGGGCTCCAACACTGCTCCGCACACTATCCGATACGGCCGCACCCAACCTTACGAACTGTGGCCTGTCCGACAGGTAATCAATGATCCAATTCACTAGTCCCTCATCAACCGCCATTTCAACCAGCTTTTTACGTAATAATAGTGGCTGTAAGGTATTGAATGCACTGGAGAAATCGAAGAACATGGCACGCACAGTGGTTCCATCATTGTCCAAAAAGGAATGTACTGTTTGTAGCAGATATGCTACAGCATCGTCCACCCCCAGACTCTGCCGATACGCAAACTGAAGGGGGTCCGTAAAAGCAGACACCCTCGGACACAAGTAGGCAAGTTCAATTCTCTCCAAGGACTTCATCGCATGCGATGTTAAGGCCACTGTTAAGGTACCATTAAGGGTAAAGGTATAGAAAAAAGGCTTACCGTATATACTCGTGTATAAGCCGACCCGTGTATAAGCCGACCCCCCTACTTTTGCCCCCAAAACCTGGGAAAATCTATTGACTCATGTATAAGCCGAGGGTGGACCCCAGCACAGGTATACAGCCCCCAGCAGTGTGGTATATAGCAGCCCAGAGGTATATACAGCAGCCCCAGTGGTAGTATACAGCAGCAGCCCCAGTGGTAGTATACATGCAGCCCCAGTAGTATATACAGCCCCAGTGGTAGTATATGCAGCCCCAGTGGTAGTATATGCAGCCCCAGTGGTATATACAGCCCCAGTGGTATATACAGCCCCAGTGGTATATACAGCCCCAGTGGTAGTATATGCAGCCCCAGTGGTAGTATATGCAGCCCCAGTGGTAGTATATGCAGCCCCAGTGGTAGTATATGCAGCCCCAGTGGTATATACAGCCCCAGTGGTATATACAGCCCCAGTGGTAGTATATGCAGCCCCAGTGGTATATACAGCCCCAGTGGTATATACAGCCCCAGTGGTAGTATATGCAGCCCCAGTGGTAGTATATGCAGCCCCAGTGGTAGTATATGCAGCCCCAGTGGTAGTATACAGCCCCAGTGGTAGTATATGCAGCCCAAGTGGTAGTATACAGCCCCAGTAGTAGTATATGCAGCCCCAGTGGTATATACAGCCCCAGTGGTAGTATATGCAGCCCCAGTGGTAGTATATACAGCCCCAGTGGTAGTATATACAGCCCCAGTGGTAGTATATGCAGCCCCAGTGGTAGTAAACAGCCCCCTTCCTTATTATGGGTCCCCCGGCAGAAATAAACAGTCCCCCCCTCCTTATCATGTCCCCCCCAGGCTGCGGCAGCTTTGAAAATAACAAACACTTTATACATCACCTTCCGGCGCAGCTCCTCCGGTCCCGGCTCCTCCGCTCGCCGGCGTCTTCTTCCTTCTTGTGTCGGCTTCTGTGACCGCGCGCAGGAAATGACGTCATCTCCTGCGCCCGGTCACATGACACCGGCACAAGAAGGAAGAAGAAGCCGGCGAGCGGAGGAGCCGGGACCGGAGGAGCTTCGCCGGAAGGTGATGTATAAAGTGTTTGTTATTTTCACAGCTGCCGCAGCCTGGGGGGGACATGATAAGGAGGGGGGGGCTGTTTATTTCTGCTGGGGGACCCATAATAAGGAGGGGGGCTGTGTATTGCAATATGCACGGCATCCCCCCGCCGCTGATGGACGGGGGGATGCCGTGCATATTCATTGCACTAATGAGGCGGCCCCACGTGACCGCCTGCGGTCACTGCGGCCCCCTCCTACCTCCTCCAGCCACCGGTCACAGCCCCCACAGCATACCATATGACTCGTGTATAAGCCGAGGGGGGGACTTTTCAGCCCAATTTTTGGGCTGAAAAACTCGGCTTATACACGAGTATATAGGGTAAATATCCTATATTTTGAAACTGGAGAGTATAACTGCTTTTCTGGCAATAAGAATTATACAAAAAATAACCATCCAACAATTGCAGAAAATCTATAATGTGTGAGCACAGATGGT
The DNA here is from genome assembly GCA_033576535.1 of Allobates femoralis. Lineage (NCBI taxonomy): Eukaryota > Metazoa > Chordata > Amphibia > Anura > Aromobatidae > Allobates > Allobates femoralis. Next base: position 95,583,647 of record JARQOC010000011.1, on the reverse strand, counting down.
GATTTTCCATAAATCTGTACACTTTTACATAGTAAGGATGCTGTGAGAAACATACAAAGGTAACATTTTCCTACATAAGATACTGCAAATGATTTTGATGTGGACTTGTCAGAAAACCACTTTCTGTACATATTGTAATTTACTGCTGAAACCAAATGCTCTCACAAGACATGTATCATTATACCGTCAGTTATTTCAATGTAGGGTGGTTAGGCTCTGGCCACCCATGTATAGCAATATACAGGAAAAAGCCTTCTGTTTGGTTAAACATTATTCTTTCACAGGTTCTAATCCTACCATCACTGCATTTAGTCCAATCAAATGTAATTGTACATTCAGTAGAATGAAACCACATGTGAATCACGATTGAAAATGTGGCAGCTCTCACACAAAAAGACTGACGGCCTTGTGCTTTCGCCAGCTCATTGGCAAGACTTAATCTGGGTATTTGGTGAGTGGATTTTCTATCTCCAGTTAGAGAAATCCTGCGTTGAAGTGGTAATTCCCCTCAATCACCCCGGCTTTGCTTTCCTCCCTGTTCTGTATGAAAGTTATGTTCACCACACCGCTGAAAATCTTCTGGACTTTCTCCAAGCAGGTTCTAATGAAGTATAATGATGTTTAAGATGGCTGCGTCAGACTGTTACTATAACCTTCAAAATAATTTTGCACTTGACAAAACTCTTGTTCACACTGAAGCCTATGGCTTATTTATTTCATATTACCATAATTGTAGTTTATGTTAAGGGAATGTGGCTCAGTTTTCTTCACAATTTTTCACAACTAGGTTCTGCTCACATCTGCATTGTGGCTTCCATTTGTAAAAAAAGCCAAAACACTATCACAGATCCAAACCATAAGGCTAGGGTCAGACTAGTGGTATTGCCTGCATTCGGGGATGGGGGGGTGTTCCGTTAAAAATACAGAATTTGGCAGCATTAGCGCAGTGTTACCAGAAAGGTAAGGTTGCATTAATGTGGCGCCACAGGGTCCGTTTACCACAATACTGCGCTTGGAAGCAAGAAAAGTTACCCACATCAGGTGAAACACCAACACATACAACACCTTCCCAACTCCAGGCCAGAAGGAGTAGCTCTAAACCAGAGTTTAGGGAAGGTCATATATAAATTCTGGTTTGGGGGCTGGGTTAGCCAGTTCAGTTCCTAGGAGGACTGTGGAAGACATCCTATGGATGGGAACCATGCTAGGCTCGTCCTAGGACACTAACTAGCCAGTGTGAGTTACCCGTGGTGAGGGTCTGGGGGAGTGGAGGAGTAGGTGTGGGGAGTGGAGCCAGTGCCAGCTTACCCCAGCACCGAGCGCAGGGAAGAACACCGGAGTCCAAGGTCGTGAGGTATTTTATGCCCAGCAACCAACACCGGAGGGCAGGTGATTCCAAGTTGCTTGCCAACCACAAGGCCAAGAGACACAGCGGCACCAAAGAGCTCAGGGAGAGGTAGTCAGAGGAGAGTTCAAGCCGCCTGTCACATGGGCCAGGACAGAAGGATGCGGGGCTTGAAGCTAACAGAGCGGCGCGGGTGTACATACGTCACCCGAAGCTGGAAATGACGTGATTCGCGTCATACAGCCGCACACTGCAGCCCGGCTGGCAGAGGAGAGCGGGGAGGCGGCATTTGGATCAGAGTTGAAGATCACGCCTATTAAGGCTTGATATTATGAAGAGGGAGAGCCTGCCTGGGTGACTATGAATACAGTAGTCACTCATTAACATCGCTAATAAGTGAGTTTAATAATGTTTATCTTCATTTTCAATAGATGCATTTAGGAGCTAAAAGGAGTGTAGGATAAGTGTGAATATGCTCTAGGGACATCTTTTAATAGCTTAGGAGGTGTTTTGGGGGTGACAGGATCCCTTTAACAGCTACAGGAAGCGACTAGAGGCTGTTATTTTTGCAAAAGGTGGATCTACTAAATATTAACGTCACTTTTCTGTTGAGGTGCCCATACTTTTGCACCTGTCAATTTTTGAAATAATGCATATTTCACATTTTCGGTTAGTACAACAAACCTCATTTCAATCCTGAAATATTACTATGTCCATCAGTTATTACATATATCACACTGAAATAGCTGTTGCAAAAAAACAATTTTAAACAAAAAAAAAAGGGTAAGATTAAGAGGGGTGCCCAAACTTTTTCATATGACTGTATCCACATGTCTGCATATTAAATGTGTACAGAGGCCTACACATAAACAAATCATGTTCTTATTTCATACCCTTTTTCTATTTGAAAGAAAAAACAAATCCTGTAAATATGCTAAATTCACAATGTAGAGTTCTCATTAACAGACTACGACATATAAAGCTACTCTTTTTTGTGCTGTCAAATTGTGACTGGGTGGGCAAAAGTATAGTTTGCTGACCACAACATCTGAGCACAAATGCTAATGTTTTCCTGTGGTCTTTTGCCAAATGTTAACTGGTCTTTAATTTTAGCATTCTTTCCTCATTTAGATATGAGGTCACAACCCAAAGACAGAGGCACAGCATGCTAGTGACAAGTTGTAACATTTGTGCTTTAGCCTGCAATGTTCTAATGTTAGTGACAAATTTAAAGCACCAATCCGTTTTTTTAAATGTAACCCTGGAGTGGTTTTATATCTAAAGTCTATGGGTACATGAAAAACCCGTATAGCACATGGATGACATCCATGTGCCATCTGACTGCTGCACCTGTTTAACACTGAAAGTATAGAAGACACTTTGTAATATGTAATTGTAATATGTTTATGTGGTGCCCCAGGGTTCGCTTGCCATAATATTGCACTTGGAAGCAAGAAAAGTTACCCACATCAGATGAAACACACACACACACAACACCTTCGCAACTCCAGGTCAGAAGGGGGAGCTCTAAAACCCGAGTTCAGGGAAGGTCCCTTATAAATTCTGGTCTAAAGCGGGGTTAGGCAGTTCAGTTCTTAGGAGGACTTTGGAAGACGTCCTACGGCCAGGAGCTGTGTCAGGCCTGTCCGAAGAAACTGACTAGCCAGGTGAGGGTCTGAGGAAGTGGAGGAGTAGGTGTGGGAAGTGGAGCCAGTGCCAGCTCACCCCCGCACCGAGCGCAGAAACGGATACCGGAGTGGATACCAGAGTCCGAGGATGTGAGGGACTTTATGCCCAGCAACCAACACTGGATGGTGGGGGATTCCAATTCGCTCACCCATCAAAAGGCCAGGAGACACAGCAGCACCAAAGAGCTCAGGGAGACGCAGTCAGAAGAGAGTAACGTAAAAAGAGTTCAAGCCGCCTGTCATACGGGCCAGGACAGAACAAGAGAGGAGAGGGTCTCAGCATAGCTCCAAGCAGCTAGGGCCCAAAGGGAGTAGCGCAGTAGGGAGGCCTCAGAACTCGCCAGTTGTGGAGAACCTTGACTTGCTTCCAGGCTCTGGACCCCCTAACACCGCTTGTGGACAGTGCCCTGGACAACTTTGCTACTTTCTTCAGTAAAGGTAAAGGAGACTGTCACCCCTGTGTCTGTCGGTTATTTCGTACACTAAATCCTGCACCCCCAACCAACCTATTACCTCCATAGACTATTCGGTTGCCCTGGGGACCTGCTCTTCCCATGGAGAGCCAAACCATCACAGCTGCTACTCCCATCATCCCCAGAGGTCCTAACTGCAGCAGCAGCCCCACCAGCCGCCTTCCATGGGTGGCAGCACGACACCAACTCTTTTATTTTATTTTTATAATTTTCTTTTCATCCCTCTTTCAAACTTCCCCTTTTTATTGAACGCCCGATGAGGGGATCATGGACCGGGTCACGCCAACTTGACATTCTACAGCCCCGACGATGTCAAGAGGGCCCAGTTAGGAGTACCCCACGGTTCCTGCCGGGGCGAGTCATTTATTTTTGTAGCCATACCAGAAAAACCAAGGATGGCACAAGGATAACATATGCCTATCACATTAATGGCACACTGATTGAAAATACTGATTACACCAGTAATGGTTTTCTAAGCACATGTGAATCTGGCCTTAGAGCCAGCGGACAGACAATCCCTAGTATTTTGTAATAAGGAAATTTTACAGTACTAATGTGACCCCCTTTCTATTGTCCTTAACTATTCCCAATTAACACTTTCCCAATATACTTCTACTTACTCTGCATTTGTAAGCTGAAATCTATGCAGCTCATATATACCTTTATTGATGTTCTGGGTTCCAAAATCAGCCAAACAGGGCAGGGCATGTGTGGCACCCCATGGGTTAATGTGCCACAATAACATCACATGGGTTCTCTCCCCCACTACACACTGACGAACACTACCACCTCTGGGCCAAGAGGGGGAGCACAACCTGCTTCCTTATATACTCTTGCCCATGAGGGAGAGCTCAGTTCAGCTCGGAGCAGGGCTGTGAAGAGGACACAGAGCAGAGTTAGCTCAGTGCAGACCTAGTGAGGGTCAGAGGAACAGGAGAACGAAAGACAGAGGAACACATCTGGGAGCTGGAGTGATACCTTCACTTGCCCCAGAAGAGCGCACAGAACGGACACCGGATCCGGTACTTTGTCTGGCACCCACAGCACAGTGAATCCAAGAACAGTGGGATCTCTAGATGCCCCCTAGTACCAGAGCAAAGCAACACGGAGGGGTCAGCACAACACAGAGGACTCAAGTTGCCTAGCCAAGTGGTACCAGCAGAATACAGAGAGATGTGAGGAATCCCAGCAGCTCAGCTAATAGCAGCAGCCAGGACACACACGCACAGTGCAGCATAAGGACGCTGACGACCCCGGCCAGGGTTGGGAGAGAGCTTAGCCCCATTACAGACTCCGTGGACTATAACCTGCAACAACATCTGCAGTAAAGCTTTGGAAAACAGCAGAACTGTGAGTCTGTGTATTGATTGCGACCTTTGCTCCAGATTCAGCACAGAGACAATTCCTCCCTACAGATCCAGCCTGTCAGCTCTGCAGCATCAGGAGAAGAAGAGAATTGCATCAATGTCTACCAAACGTGAGTGTGTGTCCTTTAACCCTTCTCCACCATCTATAACCCCAATAGACTTTAACCCTTACTGCCCCGGGGGATACAGTTCTCCCCACTGGAACTACACCATCTACGCTGCCATTCCATCACCCCCGGAGGTCCTGCAGCAGCGGCGGCCCCATCACTGGCCGCACCAAGTGGGTGGCGTCACCCGTGACAAATCCCCTTGTAAATAATTCCCCTTTCATTGCCGAGCCAGGGACACGGTCCGGACCAAGCCACCCGTGACATCCCCAGTACCGTCCGGTCCGGTACCGAGTACCCCAGTCCTGTGGGGCCCGACAACCTAGCGTCACGACAGGATCTACCCGGTCCAAAAGAATTGGACCCTGTGCGCCATCCGAACTGTATATTTGAGAATCAGCCATTTTGGAGCGCTGCGCGCAGGAAAGAAAGGGGGCGGTACCCTGCATTGGTGCGAACCCAGCCTCCTCCCCTGGTGCTGATGACATCCGGCGGGGAAAGAGATCCCTGTTGCGCCCCGGAACCTCCCAGAGACATCCGGACGGAAGCGGAAGACAGAGGGCGCATATTAACTAAGGGGGCCCAAGATGTCGCAGCCCGGTGCACAAGGCGGCGACGGAGCAGCCGGTGGAGCTGCAGCGCCGGACCCAGCGATAGTCCCCGGCGGTGCAGCGGCGCAAGGAACAGCATCCATAATGCCATTCCTGATGCCGTATACTCCAGGGGCAATGTGGCTGCCCCAATACTCCGGTGAGCCCAATACACTAACTGACTTTATGCAAAAGATTAAAGAGTATTATGTGATGTATCCCCTCACTGAAGCCCAGCGTGTAGGAATGATAATGGGACAGTTAACGGGCAATGCACGGCGTGAGGTTGCGTCCTGGCTGGACACAGATAAGGACACTGTAGAGCATCTAGCAGCCAGACTGAAAGCAACTTTTGAATCTGCTGTTGATACCCGGGCTAAGATGAGGTTCTTTGCATGCCACCAGAAACCTAAACAGAGTGCCAGAGACCTTGCCTTGAACCTGCAGGAAGCACTCAAAGCCCTTAAGCTGGCAGAACCTGCTTTAGCCCCGGGAGCTGATAAAATGCTATTTGACCAATTCATAGAGGGCCTCCATTCCCCTTCCCATCGAGGACAGTTAAGCATGGTACTGCTGCAGAACCCTGACATGACATTTACTGAGCTGAAAGATAGAGCTATCCGTCTGCAGCAGCTGGAAGAGCCAAGGGAATTAACATCTGTGCTTGACACTGTAGCAGCACCTCAGCAGTCGGCAGCGCCAGCGACATCTGCTATGTCAGCGACTGCTGCTGAGGCCGGGGAATATATCTCAAATGCAGCCATCAACCAAAAGCTAGATGCCCTGACAGACACCGTGATCTCCATGGCCAAGGTCATCAAGGAACTGCGAGAGTCAAAACCTGCACCCAAGATCGAGTTGGCGACCAGCAGAGAGGATGTCCCGTGGATGAGGCCCAGAAGATACCCAGCAGCAAGAGGACGACCCAGCGATCGCTACCAACCAGATGGACAGCCCATTTGCCGCTGTTGCCAGAAATCAGGCCATCTTGCTCGTGAGTGTCTTTAAACGACGATACCCTGGGCAGGCGGGCCGCTCCCCAGGAATGAACGATCAAGGCCCCTCAGCCTGGTATGACAAATTCGTGGGAGGAAAGCCGGTGATCCCTATTGTGTTGGATGGCATCCCCTTTAGTGCCCTGCTGGATACCGGATCCCAAATAACATCCATCCCACATGTTCTATATAAAAGGTACTGGGCTGATTCAGACATTACTAATGCGCCAGATGACTTTAATTTTGATATATGGGCTGGTAATGGGTTGGTAATACCAAAGGTTGGATTCAGAGAGATGAATATTCAGGTTGGGAAGGTAGAATTACAGAACCAGGGTATTATAATCGTAGATGTCAACCGGCGAGACCGTGAACCCGTGATGCTGGTAGGAATGAATGTAATTGAGAAATGTTTTTCCGAAGTGTTAAGTGTTTTGCAGCAAATCGCCGAGACTGCCGGAACTGGACAACAGAGGCTTCTGCACAAAGAGATCAAAGCCCTGATGTTGAAGCAGCAGGTAGAAATCTCCGGAGGTGAGATCGGCAGTGTACGAGTAAGTGACCCAATACCCATTGTAATTCCTCCCAAAACTGAAATGTTGGTATGGTGCAGAGCCGCAATAGGCATTAAAGGGCAAGACTATCAGGCCCTGGTAGAACCCGTGTTACCTGAAGAAGACCCAAGACTTGAAGAACTGGAAATAGAATCCGAAGAGGAAGAACAAATTCCTGGTCCCAGCGAACTTGCCAGTCCTGCAGTCAGCCCTCCATCTGCCATAACACCAAGCACTCCAAATAGGTACACGTCTACTCACACTTTCAGACTAACTCCACCAACATTGCGCAGATCAGAGCGTAGTACGCAAGGTCAGTTACCAGCTAGGTACAAAGAGTAAGATGCAGAATTAAATATGTAATGTAAATATGTTTGTTTAAATGTAAAGTAAAGTAAGTTGAACTCAGTAGACTGTGTCCAAGAGAGTGGAGGAACTGGATTGACCCCCATGTACATTAAGTTACGGAAAGAAAGTGCCTGGGGGTGGTGTAGTGAATTCAGGCCTCCTAAGCAGAAACGCCCGTGGACAAATGTATATAGTTATTGCAATGTTAAAAAGCCCAGTACCTACAGAGACTATCCTGTATGAACCTTGAACTTTTCTTATTTACTTATGGACCATATATACCACGGACTGGTTGTGGTAAGAACTCTCTTGTATATATTCATCAGCCCGGAGGCAATAGACTAAACCCCTGGAAAGACTGCTTTTTGACTTTCGAACTCTTTTCACATTCTAGTGATTTTTGTACTTTTTCATTTTAAGTTTATGTCAATATTAATTGTGTTTAATTGTTGTTTACTTGTTTTTCTACAGTCCCGGAGTACTGTATTTAACTAAGGGGGAATGTGACACCCCATGGGTTAATGTGCCACAATAACATCACATGGGTTCTCTCCCCCACTACACACTGACGAACACTACCACCTCTGGGCCAAGAGGGGGAGCACAACCTGCTTCCTTATATACTCTTGCCCATGAGGGAGAGCTCAGTTCAGCTCGGAGCAGGGCTGTGAAGAGGACACAGAGCAGAGTTAGCTCAGTGCAGACCTAGTGAGGGTCAGAGGAACAGGAGAACAAAAGACAGAGGAACACATCTGGGAGCTGGAGTGATACCTTCACTTGCCCCAGAAGAGCGCACAGAACGGACACCGGATCCGGTACTGTGTCTGGCACCCCCAGCACAGTAAATCCAGGAACAGTGGGATCTCTAGATGCCCCCTAGTACCAGAGCAAAGCAACACGGAGGGGTCAGCACAACACAGAGGACTCAAGTTGCCTAGCCAAGTGGTAGCAGCAGAATACAGAGAGACGTGAGGAATCCCAGCAGCTCAGCTAATAGCAGCAGCCAGGACACACAAACACAGTGCAGCATAAGGACGCTGACGACCCCGGCCAGGGTTGGGAGAGAGCTTAGCCCCATTACAGACTCCGTGGACTATAACCTGCAACAACATCTGCAGTAAAGCTTTGGAAAACAGCAAAACTGTGAGTCTGTGTATTGATTGCGACCTTTGCTCCAGATTCAGCACAAAGACAATTCCTCCCTACAGATCCAGTCTGTCAGCTCTGCAGCATCAGGAGAAGAAGAGAATTGCATCAGTGTCTACCAAACGTGAGTGTGTGTCCTTTAACCCTTCTCCACCATCTATAACCCCAATAGACTTGAACCCTTACTGCCCCGGGGGATACAGTTCTCCCCACTGGAACTACACCATCTACGCTGCCATTCCATCACCCCCGGAGGTCCTGCAGCAGCGGCGGCCCCATCACTGACATGCCCAGTCTGCTGTCACTCACAAAGAGGTAGCCCCATCAGTGACATGCCCATTCTGCTGTCACTCACAAAGAGTTAGCCCCATCAGTGACATGCCCAGTCTGCTGTCACTCACAAAGAGGTAGCCCCATCAGTGACATGCCCAGTCTGCTGTCACTCACAAAGAGGTAGCCCCATCAGTGACATGCCCAGTCTGCTGTCACTCACAAAGAGGTAGCCCCATCAGTGACATGCCCAGACTGCTGTCACTCACAGAGAGGTAGCCCCATCAGTGACATCCCCAGACTGCTGTCACTCACAGAGAGGTAGCCCCTCAGTGACATGCCCAAACTGCTGTCACTCACAAAGAGGTAGCCCCATCAGTGACATGCCCAGTCTGCTGTCACTCACAAAGAGGTAGCCCCATCAGTGACATGCCCAGTCTGCTGTCACTCACAAAGAGGTAGCCCCTCAGTGACATGCCCAAACTGCTGTCACTCACAGAGAGGTAGCCCCATCAGTGACATCCTCAGACTGCTGTCACTCACAAAGAGGTAGCCCCATCAGTGACATGCCCAAACTGCTGTCACTCACAGAGAGGTAGCCCCATCAGTGACATGCCCAGTCTGCTGTCACTCACAAAGAGGTAGCCCCTCAGTGACATGCCCAAACTGCTGTCACTCACAGAGAGGTAGCCCCTCAGTGACATGCCCAGTCTGCTGTCACTCACAAAGAGGTAGCCCCATCAGTGACATGCCCAGTCTGCTGTCACTCACAAAGAGGTAGCCCCATCAGTGACATGCCCAGTCTGCTGTCACTCACAAAGAGGTAGCCCCATCAGTGACATGCCCAGTCTGCTGTCACTCACAAAGAGGTAGCCCCATCAGTGACATGCCCAGACTGCTGTCACTCACAAAGAGGTAGCCCCATCAGTGACATCCCCAGACTGCTGTCACTCACAGAGAGGCAGACCCACCAGTGACATACCCAGACTGCTGTAACTCACAAAGAGGCAGCTCTGTTCCAACCAGAGATGTGCCCAGACTGCTGTGACTTACAGAGAGGCAGCCCCACCATTGATGTGCCCAGAATGCTGTCACTTACAGAGGGAAAAATAGAATAAAAAGAAAGGTATTCTTGACCATGCTACGATATAAACAATCAACATTTATGTTGATAAAATGTGATTTTTACTCTCTACACATTTCTGGGCTCTCTGGTCCCTTCATCAGGAAAAAAATCACAGATGTATTTTTTTTCTGATTAAGGGGCCAGAGAGCCCAGAAGCGTGTAGAAGATAAAAATCACATTTTATCAACATAAATATTGATTGTTTATATGGTAGCGTGGTCAAGAATACCTTTCTTTTTATTCTATTTTTATTGGTGCAATTTATTTTGGAAGGCTGCAGCAAACCTTCCTACACGCTATTACACACTATTATAGTGGTTGTGGCTTTCACAATCAAGCCAGGTGAGTGTAAACCTTCTGAACATCTCCAATTGTTATGCAGGTAACACCCTAGGGTAGCGCCTTGTTTTTCCTTTCCAGTCTTCCTTCTGTCACTTACAGAGAGGCAGCCCCATCAGTGACATACCCAGACTGCTGTCACTCACAGAGAGGAAGAGAGGAAGTCCTGCCAGTGATGTGTCCAGACTTCTGTCACTCACAAAAAGGCAGCCCCGCCCTCACCAGTGACGTGCCCAGAATGCTGTCACTCACAGAGGCAACCCCACCAGTGACATGCCCAGACTGCTGTTACTCACAAAGAGGCAGCCCTGTCCCCACAAAGTGACGGGCCCTGCTTATTTTCTCCGATTCTAGTACCCAGACTGGTAGGATCAAAGCAAGAACATCAATTTTAGTATTTATGCAAAGCATACAGGTCAGCTTACATTAGGAAGGTGGGCATTATTAATATTATTATTTATTTATATAGCGCCATTATATTCCATTGTGCTCTACATGCTAAAAGGCAGACATGTACAAGAACAATAAATAAGGACAATTCGGGCGTACAGATACAAGAGGGGAGAAGATCCTGTCCGCGAGGGCTCACAGTAGTAGAAGTATATTAGGAAAGTGTTAGTTAGGAAAAGTTAGGACAAATGAAAGGAGGTGAAATTAGTAGTGGAAACACCTTTAAAGTTGAGGTGATGTCAGGAGGAGAACTGTGGTGTAATCATATCATGTGTTGGAATTCTGTGGAGGCATTTTAATGTTTTAGGGAGTCATACTGTGTTGGGGCTGTGAGGGCATAATACGGTGTTGGGGGCACAATAGTTTTCTAGGATCAATAAGGGGTGACCATACTTGCATAAGGGAGAGTTAAGGGACTTCATCGTGGAAGTATCATACTGTACAGTATGTGGGATGCATTTTTTAAGGCATCATACAATATAGGGGCCATGATAGAATATCACTATGGATTTTTACTGTGTATATAAAAAATCTGGGGTTACAGTGCATTCAAAATAAGAAAACTCACATAGTGACAGTAATTAAAAGTATCATTTTATACCGTAAGAACTATATTAAAAACCAATATAAAATATGAGCAACGATGGCTGTAAGACTATACGGAAGTGTAAAAAAAATCAAACAAAATGTTGAAAAATAATGTTTAGATGCAGATGGTTGATAAAAACAACACATAACGCACCTATATATAAACCTAAAACATGGTAGAGAAAGATGTTTTGATGGAGATTAATGGTAGACTATGATACATATATCATATAGTGTCTCTGTGAAAATGGTGGTAGCTTTTCAAATAAATGCTCTGTGGTGGTATTAATATAGCATGAAATGTGTTCATATAATATGACATGGATCATATTAAATGCACCTTAGCTATAGGTCATTATATTCGGTGCATACAATTAAATAGATAGTAATACCTGTGAACATTAGTGGCTAATGAGAAGACAGATGAAACAACATCCCTCCACCCCTCTTTCACTGTATTTTGGGCGCTCAGGGGATACTATTGGCATATTTGGGGAGGACTCAGGGGACATAACATTATGTGCAGGAATTCTAAATTATTATAGTGGGGGGGGGTCTAGGGGCATTAATAGTATACATGTGGGGAGAGATTAGAGCAATAATTGTTGAGGCAATGTGAATTGCTAAAAGGTCACTCGAGTCATGGCTCAGTTTTAGAGGTAATCACGGGCCATATTCACAGTTAAGTGGGAACTTAAGAGGTAATATTAAATCATGGGGACACTTAGGGTACTGTAGTCATAAAGAGGGCACATTGGAGGCCTTATTACCTTCTAGGGGACAAAATCTGAGCCCTATTATTTTCTATGTTACGGGTTGGTTATAATGGACGGGGGGGGTAAGGTTGCAGGATGTCAGTGACGGGCAAACACATTCAAGGGTTCTAGTCTTACTCGTAGCCTGGGGACCCTAGCTGACCCTGTTCCCAGAAGTACCTCTGAAGGTGAGGGTATCTGGGCTGCCACCATTGCCCTGCTCCTGACCAGCCCTCTCCTCCACCCAGGGACTGGGACACGCAACTCCCACACAAGATGGCAATCTCCAGGAAAGCTACAGGACAGCTTCAGTAGGAACTGCAACTGCTCACAGTCATGTAGAGAATAACTATCAGCGATATCAAGTGATAGGTTATGAGACTATTTAAAGGTTGAGGGAGTGGTCAAAAAGTGTTACCTGATACACATAGCAACACCAACTAACACTGCAGAGCCACAGAAACTGATGTTAACCCTTAAAGTACAAAAGGAAATTAATTCAATTTAAACTACTGCAGAGCAATTCACAGATACTACAGAGCAGTTGCTACCCATGACACAAAGCACTCACAAAAGGCAAGAATATTTTCTAAAGGGCAATTTTCCCATCAACAGGGCAAAGAGGGGGGATTTACTCGTAAGGCACTAGGTAGCAATATTCTTGTAGGGCACAAAAAGTAGGTAAGCAATATTTCACTTTGTAAGGTGCACAGTGTATAGAATTATGGCAGGTCAGTGTCACATTATGGCCATGGAATAGATAGCCACAAAGAAGAGAATGAATGTCAATTAGCATAAAGACAACCACAGAGAGCATGACACCTGAAAGTCACTATGGCCAGGGTCACATTTGCGTTATGCCGGATTCCGGTTTTATCTTAGAACTTTTTCCAGCGCCGCATAGCGTTACCGCTATGCGGTGCTGGAAAACGCTGCCCTTAGTTACCCGCTGTTTACCTTAACGACCTGTCACACAGGCAGCGGCTTGGAGTGCGCTTTACAGCGCCGCACAGGAAACGTTGTCTGCAACGGTTTCCTGTGCGGCGCTGTAAAGCGCACTCCGAGCCTCTTCCTGTGTGACAGGTCGTTAAGGTAAACAGCGGGTAACTAAGGGCAGTGTTTTCCAGCACCGCATAGCGGTAACGCTATGCGGAGCTGGAAAAAGTTCTAAGATAAAACCGGAATCCGGCAGGCTAGGGTCATAACGCAAATGTGACCCTGGCCTATCTCAAACTGTACTGTTACTTCTTAATATGCTCTGCACATCTGGTATCTACCACTATACAGTCACTGTATAGGAGTAATATCTTTTCTGTATTTGTCTTCGCATGGTGTGTTATTTTCACTAACAACATGGTCACCTGCTGCATTTCCCTTATATCCACTATGATTGGGAGTACCCCCATCCCCACCCCCAATTTATGGCCTCCAGCATAGTTGTAAATATGGTTATCTAGGTTAGTGGCCCTCTCAGATTAGCTTTGCTCCCCACCCCAGCACCTGTGCTAAACTCTTTGCTATGCTTTTGACTTCAAGTTGTTGATTCCATAGGTGGTTCCACAAGCTAGTGATTTATGGGGTGTACTTAATTATCACATGCTGCTTCTGAATTTAGGCCTAGTTTTTGTTAAACAATGATACAGTGAAATTTGGCATATGTTGACATTCATCTGAGGTTGTATTGGCCATTATTAAGACTTTTTAAGGTCCAGATCACTTGTTTTATTATGTTAATGATATAAAACCACAAAATTCAAAGAGGGTGTACTACTTAGTTTATATATATATGTTAATTTTATTTTTTACACCCCACAGATAAGGCATTGCTTCTTTGATGAAGATGAAACATGTTGTCCATGGCTTCCATCATTAATTATAAATGATGGCCCTCACTGTGAATTCTGATGTCCTTTAACCTTTTCCTGACACCAGCAGAGAAGAATGTCTACAGAAAATCGCTCCAGTCACAGCTGTTAGCAGCAGAGCATCCGAGCAATTCCCAACAAAGACCTTCCTCACTTTATGTGGCTGCAGTATCTGCTGTAATGGTTATTAAAGACCTGGGAGATTATTCTGTCATTACATGTCAAATACCATTAGAGTACCTCAATATACAACCTACAATCAAGAACTACACTCGGCTCCGATAATCCATTCATCTCAAATCTTTCTAGTTAGAATCCTTCAAACAAAGATATTTAATTTGGATTAAGAAAAACAACAGACTCTAATTATACAGTACAACAATGGCCCCAATTATCAAACATGACTAAAACAAAACTGGACTTGTCACGTCAGAGCTCGGCCTTCATTACTTAACTGCTGTGGTTAATACTAAGTACACTGTGATTAGTCGCTGTGGGCAACAAGACTAGTTTCCCAGCAAGACAGTTTACATTATTTTGCTTTACAATATATTTATGTATTTTTAATCTAAAAAAATAATTTTGGCCTATGTGACATACACATTAAATGAATGTCGTCCAAGCACAACAATTTGGGTGGGACTGCCCGACCATCTGATGTTTATGATGGAGTCTTTACTCTCTAAAGATGGCCCATGTCGAGGGAAAGAAAGTTTGGGTATGTTGACTTCTAACATGCTCAATTCCTTAGTTCCTAAGGCTACGTTCACACGCAACTTAATAGCTAGGTATTCCTGCTTTCATGCAGCTCTTTTGAGTGCTCACTTAAAAGCAGTGCAAAACAAAGATGGTTATGCCTTCCAGCAAAAGCATGCAGATGTCGCGTTTTGCCACGTAATTTTGTGCGGTCGCTTTCACTGCAAAAGCACCCACGCAAAAAGAATGGCCATGGCAATTTTTGGCTTTTTTTTTGATGCGCTTTCCCCATAGGCTACATATTAACATGGCCTCGGGGAAAGCGCATCGAGAAAAGCGTGGCGTCGACATGCAGTAGTGCTTTTTTGTGTGTGTGTGCACAGAGCCATCTGTCAGTCAGTGTCAGGCATGGTCACAACTGCTCGCTCACTGTACACTGAGTGGGGACTGAAGATGCCCTGGCCACGCCTCTCAGTGCAGCACTTTGACCCCATATCTGCAGGTTAATAGCATTTGGGGGCATGATAAATTCCTTTAACAGATTAAAGAACATTTGTTTCACAGTAATCTTGCAGTGTAAACAGGCAAAATGCTTGTTCATGGAGTGAAATGATCTTGGCGCGCATCGTCTTGTCTTGGGCACAATGGCTACCTATACACAATAAGCGATCAACAGGTCATTCCGATGCACATAGCGAGTCAGTCTACCTAAACAAATATTTAGACAACTACTGATTGGTACATATTTCCAGATCAATAGTGATATAATGCTCCAAATCTGTTAATGCAGATAACCCATACTCATCTTTACTCTATTGAAATGCTTAACCAAGGGCGCACAAAAGGATTAGCTATTGGCTGAACAAGCATTTAACTATCTAAAGTTTTCTGACATTTTAATAATGCAATCTAGTAGATAACACAGGTTAATGTACAAGTACCTAAGCATAGTACTTAATATAAGGGCTCTTTCAGATATTTCGGGTTTGTTTGCTGTCCATGTGCCAAACAGACCACTAACTGACAGGACATGAATTAAAGAGAGAGAATTTGGCTGTGCAGATAATAGTTTTTAACACATCCCAGGGATAAAAGTATCATTGATGCAACCTGTGGTCACCCCCATAGGGGCCCAAGAAGTAAGGGGGCCTACATCTGAGTCAGGCCGGCAGGGAAGGAGTTACTCAGAACCGGGATGGCGGGGGAGGGAATCACGGCTGGTCGGTTCCCAGTTCTGTGCCCTGGGCACTCAATGCTGTTGGGGGTGATGATCCACCCCCCCTGGGACCTACTGAATATACAGTCCCTGGTGCTAGGGTGGCTGTGATTGGGATTTTGTGGTTTTGATTACAGACTCTGTAGCTTCCTCCTCTATCTGTGACTATGGAGGCACTACACCTTCTGTTTGGGATGCAGTACCCCCCTGTGGTGTCCCGCCAGAGGGGCGCCACACATTAACCTCCAAAGAATATGGGATTGGGCTATTAGACTGCAAAGGGCCTATTTATTGTTCTCTCATGTGGGGGCCTCTTTCGTCTGTGTCCACCAAGGCAGATCTCTAGTCCAAGTGTTAAAAGTCGCAGCATATAGTGCTGTTCTTTAGCTCTGACTTACACATTAAACTTAATCATTGCAAAAAAAGTATGCCATTCAGACATCGTTTGTGTGGCACCCATTTTTATGGATCCATTGCAGTTAGGCCGGTTTCACATCTCCATACTAAAATTCAGGCCACATGTTGCAGACATGACGGGCTCAGTATGCTCATCTACATAACGGACTAGTAAACGCTGAGATCTATATCACATAAATAATTGGCTCATATGCTCATCTGAACCAGCTCTTATTAACAAAGAAAATTGTATGTCGCCTTTTATTATCTTATTTTTAGATTGTTGATATATAAAACAGATGCAGTACAGATGACAATACACATGAAAATCTCTAGCCTTTTCTGGATGAAAAAAATATCATGTTTCCTATTCTCATCTGGACCTAGACTAATGGTGGATAAACTGAGAGGTTAAACTCTCACCTTATTATGTTGTGGAATGTATAGAAAATGCTCCATTGAGAGTATGTTAGTTACAGAGAGTGATGAACTTGTAAGGACCTTGAGCTTCAAGCCTGATGATGTAGAAGATCCTTGTGGTTTGTATCTATATCATCTGGGTCGCACTAGGGTGGACCCAAGCAAAAAGTAATACTCTTATAGGCTCACCGTTATGAAGTTGTCCAGCACTACCATAGCGTATAAACTCCTTGTACTACAGATTCGGGGGCTGCCAGCATTCGTACGACCTGTGGGGTGCCTGGGACTTGTCTCCAGCGTCCACACTTTTCCACCACCTGGTTACCGTGCTGCACACTTCCGGTATGAAGAACGTCACATCCGGTTTAACGAAACATAAAGATGAAGCCGCACTCGTCCTCCGGGTTTACTTACTTTATTACATCAAACGGACAAAAGGTTTTTACAGTGGGGGTTGTGGGTGGGAGAATGGGGGATTCCAAATACGACGGCCGTTTTGCGCCACCTAGTGGCGCTTCAACGGGTAACAACCCCTGCTGTAAAAACCTGTTGGCCGTTTGATTTAATAAAATAAACAAACAAGGAGGACGAGTGCAGCTTCATCCCTATGTTTGGTTAATACTCTCATAGGCTGTGCTCTCCATGTAGATACAATATGCAAGTCAAGTGAGAAATCATACACATGGCACTTAAATTGTAAATGAAAATATATATATACTAATACTTGTATATCATACATACATGGTCCCAAAAGTGTCTACTGCTTAAGTGGCTTGTTATTCCTCGGGTTCATCCCAGCATAACCTTGCCCCTGCATACAATATGGGTTTGTAAGTTTACTTCCATAACAAATAAGCTACACTGCTCTATTACTGTGGTCAAGGCCCTTTGACCCCACTTTGAGGTTTCTGTTACTGGACACAATATGATCCAAAAAATACAATTCATATGAATGGCCCTTTGTTTAAAATGGTCTTTTGGATGTTTTTGGTTAGTTTAGATTTTGAAAAATGTCTTAGATGGATTATGTACTAGTTCTACTATTCAGTGGTAAGGACTTTAGTAGTGCAAGACGCTAGCCATAAAATTAAATTAAACTAATGTGTGAGAGAAAAGAAAATTAGATTGTGAGCTTCATCTGGTAGAAGGACTATTGGAGGTAAATGCATATTAATTTTTGCACTATTTACATAAATTCATCATGCTCTTTTTTATATTTTAACAGGTTTTTGTCTACAAGCTGTACAGTCCTGCAAGGCTTAGAAAAGGATGGTATCTGATCACTTAGAATGTGTGGCCGGTCTAACCTTCTCATGTAAGGACTAGAATCATTAGGAAAGCAGTGTTTTTTCAGCTGTTTTGGGTATCGGTTACATAGACCTCTGGGCCGACAATCAGCTCTCAATAACCATTACTTTCAGCTCACTTTATCTGAATTAATACATTTTGGAAAAATACCCAACTTGCTGGAAGACAACAATAAGAGTTCAGGAAACTTCCGCAGTGACTGCTTGTCCTCTACCACAAAAATATACTTCTAAATTTCATTATGGTCCAGAGAGAAAATCTTCTCATCCAAGTTACGCCTTTTTCTGTACCAAACTGATTGATCTTTAAAGAAATTCTCCCATCAGCAATATTCCTGCTAGCCAAGACAGTTCCTCTGCCCAGGATATTTAATTCTGTATTTTTTGGCTCTGGAGAAGGAGTTCTAATTTTCTGGATAAAGTCCATAGTATAAATATACCGTCTAGAGAGGCCAGGGTGATAAAGAAAATATGGATGTTCACTGCAGTGAAATCTGAAAGTTTTATTGTTCTCGTTACACCTTTTTGAGATGTACAGCAGAGATCAAAATCCTAAATATTCCCTTCTCTCTTATGGAAGCCTGCTTCACATTATCATGCTAATGTGTTTGTATTTTATGACTCAGAAAAAGCCTAAGGCAAAAAAAAAAGCCTTATTTTTTCTTAATTAGTTAATTGCGATCCACAGGGGAGACCAAAGGTCATGCTGCTCACCAGTCAATCAAAAGTAGAGTAGAGATAAGAAGACTTTGCAGAACAGCATCACTTGTCAGTAGTCCATCCGATTGATATAGTCAGTAAAGTGTTGGCACCCTTGAAGTTGTTACAGAACATAAAGTCTTTCTTCAAAAAATTATTCCAATTACATGTTTTGTTCTACACATTTATTTCCTTGCTGTTTATTGGAACAACACAAAAATCTGAGAAAAAAAGGCAAATTGGATATAATTTCACAAAAAAACAAAATTGTCCAGATAAAATTGTTTTCACTTTTCTGACATTGTGGGTAAACAACTTTGTATATGATGCTCATTCAAGCTCACCTGTAGCAAATAACAAGTGTAGGCAATATAAAAATCACACCTGAAACTAGATAAAAAGAGAGGGATTTGACTCATTTGTTTGCATTGTGTGTTTCTGTTTGCCACACTAAGCAAAGGGAACAGAAAGAAGAGAACTGTCTGAGAACTTGAGAACCAAAATAGTTTAAAATGTCAACAATTTCAAGATTACAAGTCCATCTCCAGAGATATTGATGTTTCTTTGTTCATAATGTGCAACATAATTAAGAACTTTACAACCTATGACACTGTAGCTAATCTCCCTGGTTGTGAACGGCAGAGAAAAATTTCTGAAAGCTTGTAACGTGGTACAGTCAATAAAGAAAGGAACACAATGAGAAAACAATGCACTTGGACATCATGCTATACGTGGGCAACTACTCCAGAACAACTTGTAATCCCAAAAGAAATGAGTGTATAACGCCCACTATAATGAAGTAACACCACACAGGTCCACACAAGTGTATAATGCAAAATGGTGGAGTTTAATTTTTGCATGAAGACAAGTTAATTACAGTGCATAGTGTTGTGGTGAAAAAGGTAAAATATAGTAGAGAAGGACAAAGATAGAGCAACACAAGGAGGAAAAGAATAATCTGCCAAGGAAGAGAAGTTACAGGTTATGGGAACCTATATACCCTGGTTGTAGAGCAAAGTGCTTACAAATAGAGATGAGCCACCACCCCGGTTTTCGAATTCGATTCGATTAATCAAATTTGCTATGTGTTCATCAAATGTTCGTCGAATGTTCATCGAAAACTGTCAAACACGTCAAACACCATTGAATATCAATGCAAAATGTGTTATAACGTTAGTACCCGCCGGGTGGAGCAACTACAGGAAGGGGTGAGTGCAGCAGCGGGAGCGGGGAGTTAAAGACACAGACTTGGAAGCCGGCAGTGAGAAGAGGACATCAATGCCGGCTTTCCTGCTCTGTTCTGCGCTCCCCGCTCCCTGATGCCCCCTCCCCGCTCCCTCTAACTGCTCTCCTCGCCCGGTCCTAACTTAGGATCAGGCGGGGAGGTGGTGGGGGGAGCAATGAGGCGGTATCAGGGAGCGGGGAGCACAGAAGAGAGCAGGAAAGCCGGTGGTGAAGTCTCACCGCTGGCTTTCCCGACGGTTATTTCAAATAATCAGCTGATGTAGATCAGCTGGTGCTTTGCTCTCCACCCGTTACAAACTTAGGATCGGGATGGGAGGCGGCGGGGGGAGCAGAGGATCGGGATGGGAGGCTGCAGGGGGCAGTGGATCGGGATGAATGATTGTTTAAAAGCCGGCAGCTTTTTACCGCTGGCTTTTAAACAATCATACCCCCATTTCAGCCTTCTCCTCTGCCCCCAGACTACTTTATAGCGTCCTTTTGGTGAACGAACTGTTATTAAACATAACCTTGAACTGCCGAATTTGAAGCTAATTGTTCGCATTCGTCGAATGACTCAAACATCGCAAAAAACAGCTCGAATTTGAGATTGGCGAACATTTCTAATCGAACTTCGCTCATCTCTACTTTCAAAGTAAAAGGAGTGAGGTCTAAATAGTAAGGGAGCAGCCCTGCAGTTGCTTATCCTCACCACACTGTATAACGTGCAGGTATTTTCCACAACTTAGTGAGGCTTACCCATTGAGGTGAAAGTTCTCCAATGTGTCACGTGTCACAGACCAGGACATGTGTTTCGCATATCGGCTGCTTTAGGAGTTATGGGGTGACTGTGCTAGGTAGGGCAGTATATATATATATATATATATATACAGTATATATATATGAGACCAAAAGAAAAGAACACAGTACTTACAGTCATATATAGTGGAGCTTCAAAGATGTATTGGTGTTAATTTGCTGCCTCTGGCACTGGGGCCTTGATTATGTGCAAAGCATCGTGAAATCTGAAGATTAACAAAGGATTTTGGATCGCAATGTAGTGCCCAGTATCAGACAGCTCGGTTTGTGTCCTATACCATGGGTCTTCAAACAGGACAATGGCCCCAAACATACTTCAAGAAGCACCCAGAAATAGATGGAAACGAAGTGCTGGAGGATTTTGATATAAATCCCATTAAACACTCATAAAGAGATATTAATATTGATGCTGTGAGAAGATGCCCTCAAATATGAGAGACCCAGAGCAGTTTGCAAAAGAAGAGTAGTCCAAAATTCCAGTTTAGAGGTGTAAGAAGCTTGTTGATGGATATAGCAAGCTATTGAAACTTCATTTATTGTAACTATTTGAAGGGTGCCAACACATTCGGCCATGACTGTTGACAATCCTCAACAGTGATGATGCAAGAAAAGTATTTTCAAGAGAATATAAACAAAACCATATAGCTGTTTAATGATAGTAATTAATTTCCCAATTCACATGTAAGGCTGGCTTCACACTACGTTTTCTTCCTGTTCATGGGGATCCTGTTTTCTGCACAAACAGGAACGGACAGCACTGGATTGGCAACTCCGGGTACCATTTCTGTGTCTGAGTCCTGGATCCGGACACAGAAAGAGCTAGGGGATAGCCGAGCCAGACAAGTGCTGTCGGCGCTGTCCATTTTTAGTTTAGCAGTGTATCTATATACACTGCTAAAGTGAAATGAAGTCAATGGTTGGTTAAAACTAAAAAAAAAATTAATTCTCACCTATCCGCCGACTCCGAGTGTCCAGCGATGAATTCATCTCCGAAGGCAAAAGGACCTGTGTATCAGCTAACCAGGAAGGGGCGGGACAACCCGATCAGCTGATAGGTCACGGGACCGCATCAGTGAGGTTTAAATCTGTAAAACCGCTCTGATGAGGTCATGTGACCCATCAGCTGATCGGGTTGTCCCACCCCTTCCCGGTCAGCTGATGCACAGGTCCTTTTGCCTTCAGAGATGAATTCATCGTGGGACACTCGGAGTCAGTAGATAGGTGAGAATTTATTATTTTTTTATTTTTAACCATCCATTGACTTAATTTCACTTTAGCAGTGTATACAGATTCACTGCTAAACTGAATTTACACACATGTACCACGGGTACAGAGCAGTGCTCTTGTTCTGAGCATGCTCTGTACCCTGGAACCAGATCCGGGAAACAATTCTGTTTTTTCCAGGATCTGGCTCCATAGGCCCTAATGTTAACTGTCCCGGACTAGACTGGATTCATTTCTGTCCGGTTTTATCACCGAAGCCCAAAAACGATGCAGACTCCATTTTTGGGACTGGTGAAAAACAGCACAGAAATGAATCCGGGACTGAATACAAAAATCCTGATGGACAAATAGGGCCAATCCGGCATCATTGGGATGTATGGGAGGCAAAAATGGATGGTCCTGTTCTGTTTGTTTCAAAAATGTGGTCATGTTGCAGTTCGACTCGGTGGCAGACGTTCCTGCCCCAGCCGCTGGGAGGTGCCAGGTTCCTTTGGCTGGTGGTGCTGGTAATAGGAGGGCAATTTTCTCATATGAGCTTGCTCCTTTGACACTTGCTTCTGTCACTGGGCATCGCCGTGTTACTCCTGTGGGTGATGTTGATTACAGAAGAGAGGTTCTTGCAAAGACATCTGGTAAGCACAGGCTTCATTCTTCTATCAGAAGTGGGGTGGTTGGTACCAGTCATGCATCACCATCTGGCCTGGTTTTAGGGACGGTCCAGATGAGGTCATCAGGCTGTAAGTTCCAGCCTATGAGAGGGAACGGCGCCCTTCAAATACCTTGGAGCATGTCCTGCAGGCCGCCACCTATAGTCTTGGTTTCCCCAGTAATCTAGTGTGTAATTTGCTATTTTGACTCTTACCCTTGCCTGGATTTTCAACCCTTCTACAGCCTGCCAATTTTGTACCTTGCTGCTGTTACCCCTCGGGGTCTGCCGCCCGTGCCCTGCGGCCTGCTTCCGTTATTCCCTCGGCTCCTATCGCTCCTGTCCGGCCTCAAGGATTCCGGGTGTCGTCCGTCCGCCGACGGCTCCGGGGCGCTGGCAGCCGCCGCCCGCGGATCAGTCGGGTAGCGTCTTCCTTACCGTATGCTCCCCGGGTGCGTGCGCCTATCTTCAGCCGCAGGGGTCCAGGACCCTCTGCTTGAGCAACACTGCTCCTCTCACTTCCGGTACCACTGCTTGAGCACATGAAACTGTCTCCTAATCAGTATCTGCTGGAGAGACTGCAGGGATCTGGCTCCTCCTCTCAGCCAATCACCATGCCTCTGTGTCCTGCCAATCAGGACTGCCCTGCTCTGATATAAACCTCCTGTTTCCAATCAGTCGGGGCCAGGGCAACTCTTCTCCCTAGTGGAGCTGCCATTACTGGTCTGGTCAGGTCGCTCCTTATTTGGTCTGTTACCTGATTTCTCTGTGTTACTTCCTACAGATTTCTGCCCTGCCGGCTCCTTGCTGGCCTCCGTGTTCCTGGCTGGTTTCCCGGATCTCTCCAAGCTGATCGCTGTTTCAAGCCTGGTTCCGGATTCCTCGTGTGCCCTGCCGGCTCCTTGCTGACCGCCGTGTTCCTGGCTGGTTTCCCAGATCTCTTCTACGCTGATCTCTGTCTCAAGCCTGGCTCCGGATCCCCTGTGTTCCTGGTTCCCCGTGTTCCTGGTTCCCCGTGCTCCTGGTTCCCTGTATTCTTGGTCCCCGTGTTCCCAGTTTCCCATTTCTTATTGTATACCCGGTTGCTGTTTTGTTACCACGTCGCCTGGGGTCGGTTGAACACTCGTGTCCGCTGCATTGGCCCCTCCGAGGTTGGTACCGGCGGGATCCCTGTATAGGGGTTAAGCGCTCCGGGGCCTCCTTCGGTGGGTTTCCAGTGCTGCGACCTTGTGGCTCTCCCCAGGGGTGTGGGGTCTTGTGTTGTTGTTAATAAACCTGTTGACTCTACGGTACTTGTCTGACTCTCTATCACCCGGTATCAGCATCCGCTTTACGCGGTCCAGTGGGTTCACATGTGGAGTCCGTCAGTAGGACGTGACAGCTGCCCTCCCGGTTTTGACTCTGACTCCTGACTACGCTTTCGGGTCCTGATTTAATACTCCCTTCCTGGCGACCTTCCTGCTCCGGTCCGCTGCTCATCATTGGCAGCTACCTCCTGAGCTCCGCTGTAATTCTAGATCCCTGTATAGGGGTAAAGGGTCTCGAGGTTTTACGAGGTACTGCCTTACCAGCAGCTCAGCCTCGCAGTGGATGGTCATCACAGTAGTGAGAAGCCAGCCTACGTTTGGTTTGTCAATTGCATACATTAATAAATGGACAGGTCTTCACTGGCTCCAATTTTAAACAAGGGAAAATAATTAGAATTGGACCACAATGATAAAACTAGTAGCCTTGTAATTATCAGCAATCATTATCTTTGCCTAATTAAATAAGCTTTTACTTGGCCAAAAAGATTTTTCTTTTAGAGGTATAAGAAAAGAGCCATTACTAGACAACTTCTGTGTTCTGTATATCAGGGAAAAAATTATAAGAATTTACCTAAAAAATGAAACCTTCCATTTTTTTCCTTCACAGTAAATATTTATATGCATCTATGTCAACACAATTTCAAATTCTATATGGAACATGAAGTCCTCCATACACATTAGACTAATGTCACCCAAGCACACTGATATCAACAGGTTGGGCAAACAGTTTTAATGCATATGAGGTGCTCACCAAATGATCATCAGGAAAGAAGTCAATTGTACATGTTTGGACATGTCAGATTTCGGACTGTTGGTTGCATGGTCTTCTGGAGGTAAGCAGCTTGCCAATACACGGTCAGCTGAACAAGCACTCCTGTGTACGATGGAGTTGGCTGAGACAGCTGACAGCTAAACGGCCATATTAAGCTGACAGCCATCTAATTATTATGGCCGACTTTAGCTCTAGGTTTATATGTACATGTCAATATCTGAGAACCACCGTTGCTGGCATCTACAGTGTATTGTACATACTCTACACTGTCATATATGACACAAAAAAGTGTAGTTAATCGGAGGACATGGGACATGAAATATAAAGTGCAGCCCTAGTATTGAGTCAAGAGATGCATCTGAGGCCACAGTACTCTGGTTGCTTGACTACCACTGTTTTAATAGTTTGGC
Source organism: Allobates femoralis (assembly GCA_033576535.1). Classification (NCBI taxonomy): domain Eukaryota; kingdom Metazoa; phylum Chordata; class Amphibia; order Anura; family Aromobatidae; genus Allobates; species Allobates femoralis. The sequence goes on along the minus strand of JARQOC010000011.1, from coordinate 95,558,508 downwards.
CAATCTGTATCTTCTATTAACTTAAAAATGATAAAGACTCATTAAGACAGCTGATAATTATTGCTCATTTGAAAGCATGTTGACTGATCATTGGCTTGGGTAAGCATGCTTTCTAGCACCTGTTGAATAATCAAAACATTCACTCATTCAATGATTGGATCGTTCATTCTTGCGTTTAAATCCTTGTTCTTGGCAGTACATCATCCTGTTCAAACAAGTGATTTGTGGCCAATAAGAATAATATTCTATTCACAAAAAATGTGCACATAAAATGTTGGTCAGTATTTCCAAACAGGCCATTAAATGTCTGGTGATTGGCTAATATATAGCTGATAGGCAATCTCCAGGAGTTGGATGAATGGTCTTGTCTCATAGTCTTCATGCTTTGTATGCTGTTAAAAGTTAAAAGGACATTGTAATAAGGACTCCACCCTGAATAAATGCTTTCATGGCCTGCAGGATTTTGAGTGTATATTACTATTATTACCAGTTCACATGGAGCAATGCCCCCGGTTTACCTTTACATCTGTTTCCAATTGTATCTAGCAGTTCGGTTTCTGTAGAAATGTAGTCCTGACACAACTGGCCTCCACTGTTTCCAATAACATCTAAGTAGCAATGATCTTGTTAATCCTGATCTGTAACAATATAGTTGTACTTAAAGGATAACTCTAAATACAATGTTCCTGTCCCAAATGATTGTGATTATTGGACAGTCTGTAAGGCTCACTAACTTAGATCTAGGATGATCCCTCCTGTTCTCGTGACATGTGATAGAAGTGAGGCGTGGAAATACCTTCAGTTTTATCAATTTATCTTTATTGAACAACAGAGGATTAGATGGATTCAGTATCAGGCGGCGTGAACTCATAAATATCCAGGTAGGTTGTTGCAACCGGCTCTTCGATGTTCTCATGTTGATTGTCACCTTTTCAATTCTACATTTTTGTAGCTTTTAGGTTCTATTATATCAAAGTATCCCAGATATTTCATTTTAATAATTGCACCAACTTTTCATCTACTCTGACATATTTATTGATATTTTGTCTTTATATGCATCACAATGTGGAGAATTACACAAATGTTTAAAATATTGATACATAAATTAAAGTTTTCCAGTTATCTGCTAGAGAAATAATATTGAGTTTCTGTATTTTCGGTGATTTTTGTGTGTGTTTAATGTAGTGTAGGTTCTTTATACTGGCATTATAGATAAGACTTACTACATGTCCAGAATTTAGAGGGGGGGAGAATGGAGTCCTCTGGCAGATGTTTTTAAATTAGCTAATTGTTTTAAGCATAGCAAATGAGCGATTACATGGTACCTGTCAATCATTCAAACAAAAGACCTAACACTTCATGGATCCCTCACAACTGCCACTCTTTTAGCATCAACCACCGCAGCACCTCATGTCTCAAAATATTTCCTTGTCGGTTTCTAGTACGTAATTATTTCTGTCTGGATCCAGAGTATGGGGTGCCTAGCAAGCTTTAGTCTATATTTATGTGTACTGGTGTTCTTGTGAATGGAAACCACTTAAACTGGATGTTGCTTGCAGTATACAAGGCTTTCTGAATTTACGGCTCTGTAACTCCAGCTTAGGCACAGATCTGTGAAATATAAATGGACCTTCTTATGACATCTTGGAGAGTGTAGAAGTGAAGAGCTCTGTCAGGTAATGAAATATAAGAACCAAAGGTGAAGACACCAAGGATCCCACTTCAAAGCTTAGTTCCTCATCAACCCATCGCAGTGCTTCAATCATAGTTCATCTGAACCCTTCACCTCTCTAAAGCCCCTAAAGTTCAACTTCAATGGTCCTGACAGTAAAACAAATTACATATCTAATCCCAAAAATCAGATGATTTATTAACTGTAAGGCAGATAAAAGCATGCCAAGAAACATCCTGAGATAATCATGTAATTACAATATTCAGGATAATATATATATATACATCTCAACGTGATTACCCTAACGTGATTCTCATATATCATAGATTCCTTAGAGTTGGAAAATATTTCATTTTTGACCCCAGAAAATGCAGTCATATGTTTTTAATATTGTAAATAGATCTCAAATATCAAGTTACAATATGATTTAAATGCAATATTATATCTGGAAATATAATAAAGTAGTTAAAGGGGTATTCCAATCTTTCAAAATGGTGGAGAATAACTAGAACAGCAGTCCATAATAGTAAAAGATCCCTACTTCTATAATGAATTAATTACAATTAAATTCAGTGTAAAGAGTGGTGCTGGTCCACACTGTATACACCTGGACACCGCCAGAGCTGATTACAGCTGATCGGTGGGGTGGCAGGTGTTGAACCCTGAGAGAAAAGAGATGCTTATGAACAGCCTAATTATGGATGCTGCCTGGAAGATAAGAGTGCAGAATCATGAAATGGATAAAAAAAAAACGTAAATAATGCATCTTGGTGCATGCTTTGCTGTAGGCTCTTGGCACGCCTCTAGATCTTGACAGCAGTAGCAAGTTATTGATACAGCCCTATGGAGTAGCAACCTGCACCTGCTGGGAAGTACAACTATCCTTGCAGTGGTTTTCTCTAAAGCTTTGCTGACTCTAGCAAACCAATAGAGCAGATTAATACCCTGAGTAATAATTTTGGTAATAAGAAAGAAAACTGAAACTTAGGCTTGTCTGTGGTAGGCAGGGAAACCATACTTTTATATACAAATTAGAAATCCCAGAATCCAAATAAGTAAAGTCATCTGTCTACCTCACAAAGAGCGCATGCTGGTAAACTGTCTATCTTTTTTTATGCACACACTTTTGTTGTGGCAGTTTATATTAGACCCATATAAAGACCCATATATGCAACCTGAATACAGAAACCATTTGTAGATGCTCACATATGGGACGGGAAGTTAACATTCATTTTTGGGAAGGTGTTGGTTACTATTTTTATTCTTTTATATAACAGACACATTTCAATATTTTGAATACCTGTGTTAATAGTCCAATTTTTGAAAGGAGCAGGTGGATAAAGGGTTAATGACCATGCTGATGAATTCCACAAGACATCAAATAATAAAGTATCACATTGGTTTATTAGTCTTCCTCAGGACAAATCAGACTGCTGCAGCCATGATAAGCTTTTATATAGGTTGTGACCTTTCACAACCATACAAGGTGAACCTGTGTTATCTCCTTGGTACTACTATTATATATCCTGGATAAGACCTTATTTGCGCTTGTCCCCTCCCCCCTTCCTGTTTGACTGGCTTCACACCACGGTTTGTTCCTGTCCATGGGGATCCTGTTTTTTGCAGGGTCATACGGACAAGAACGTACAGGACCGGATGTGTAACTCCGGATGCCATTTCTATGTCCGGATCCGGAATTTTGAGGGATCCGGAAACAGAAAATACTGGAAGCTGTACTTTCTCTTTCGCAATGTATCTACATACATTTTGAAAGGGAAAGAAAGCAATGTGGTACAAATAAAAAAAATGCTCACCTCTCCGCTGAGTGTCCCGCAATGCGAGGCATCCACCTCCGATGGCTGTAGGACCTTAATCAGCTGACCGGAAGGGGTGACATCCCGATTAGCGCTGATGTGTCGCATGACAGCATCAGATGAGCGGTTTAAATCGCCTGCCTGCTGATCAGCTTTTGCAGGTGATTTAAACTGCTCAGCTGATGCTGTCATGTGACACATCAGCTGATCGAGTTGTCGCCCCTTCCCAGCTGATTAAAGTTCTGCAGCCATCAGAGGTGAATGCATCACGGGACACTCAACAGAGAGGTGAGCATTTTATTTTTAACCATTTCTTTCTTTAATTTCACTTTAGCTGGGTATGTAAATACACTGCTAAAGTGAAATTACGAGAACAAAGCAGTTTTAGTGTACTGAGCATGCTCAGTATACTAAAACTGGATCTGGCAAACGATTCTGTTTTTTCCCGGCGACCATAGACTCCCATGTTAAGTGTGCTGGATAACCCCGGAAATGTTTCTGTCCGATTTGGTCCAGTTTGTTAACCGGAGCCCAAAATTGGAGCAGTCTCTGATTTTGGGGCCAGGACAAGACAGGATAGAAATTAATCCAGGACTGAACTGGCAGAATTGGATGGCCGTTTATAGCCAATCTAGCCCATAGGGATACATGGGAGGCAAAAACAGATCCTGTTCTGCATTTTTTAAAACGGACAGAATGGGGTCCCAAAAAACAAGGTGTGGAAGCCAGCCTTACAGCTGAATAGTCCATTGTATTAACTGTATCATGCTGCACGCTGTTGCTATGCTTTTGTTTCTAGGTGTGAACCAAGGTGCACTTACTATGTAACATAGCACTTAAAAAAATAAAACAAAAAGGTTAAGGTTTGCAACCGTTTTAATAGTCTAATTTAACAACCTTAGAACAATATGATGGCTGTGGCTGCAAATTTCTTTCTGTGTACGTACAAAACTAATTACATAGGATTTTAGACTTTCAAACGTTGCATTCTATTGTAGGGGGAGATAAATTAAAAATAAATACAAAAAGGTGAAGGTAGTAAAACTATTTTAGGCTAGGGTCACACATGTGGTGTTTTTTAGAAATCCTTATCCGGTTTTGAGCTTTCAAAAAGCTCAAAACCGGAGCAGGAAACGCTGCCCATAGGAGCACATTGTGGTAACTGCTTTACACGCAATCCGGTTACCGGCTCTGGATCTGCAGCCTGTGCAAAAAATCATGCAGGCTGCAGTTTTTGGAGCGGTTCTCTGACCCGCAATGCGATAACCACATTGCTCAGGATGTGTAATCCTGAGCAATGCGGTTACCATATAGTTTGTTCATCCCTGCTGCCACAGGGATGAACAAACTGTTAACAGTGTAATAAAAGATGCAATATTAATAATAGTTGTGGGTCCATGTGTGTCCCTACCTGGGAACACAGTATTTTAGAGTTACATACGTTTCCATCTATTGTCACCTAGTCAGATAGGCTAAGGTCCCTTGGACATTAAAAAGGTGCTGTTTGTATTAAAGAGCTCAAAATATCCTAAGAGGACTTCAAGTGTTATATACCTATTCTCAGAGCAGTTAGAGGCTTTTCAGTATTGAGATTTATTCTGAATTTATTCACCTTAAATCAAATTTTTAGATGTGTGAACGCTGAGTCTGACCTTCCTCATATGCTTTTTATTAAATATTTTGGTTTGAAAGGGTTTTTGGTCACCTCATATTGATGATGCAATAATAGGCAATGTCATAAACAAGCAACATGACATGAGTCCCGGGTCTGACACTTGGCACTCCCACCAATCAGCTGGTTTTTAGTGGGTGTAAACACATGGATCAGAGGTGCAAAGCGCAGCTTCATTCAATGCTAACAGGGTACAAAACAATAGAAGCTACACTGCAGGACCTGTCAGCAACCATTAAGTATTGAAGGGAGTTGCACTTTGCAGCAGCGGTCCATGTTTCTACATCCGGCAAACAGCTAAGTGCAAATATTATAATGAAAACTTATCAATATAATGTGACCTGGCAGGCCACCCATTCATCATTGAACACGTAAAAGTAGGATTATTCTTTGATTTGAGCACTCCTTTTAATCAACATGCAGTGTATGATTATTATTATTATTATGACTTATTTTTTTATTATGGCGCATGATCTTCTCAGTTTAAAATTCTAGTAATAAAAAAAAATTATAACAAGAGTAACCATAACAATAAAGTTACAGATCCATATTACATTTGTTACATTTTATGCAGCAAATAAAAACATTCAATTTGATACACAGTAAAAACCATAATGGTTACATTTAATTAAACTAAAATGTATCTTTTATAAATCTAGTGATTATTTTACTCGCAGTTGAGCAGATAATAATAATGAAAATTATTTTACATACTAGAAAAAGGCCCGATGCTATTGCATCTGGAGTGCGGTGAAATAAACATCTGTGTGTCCTTAGTGGTGCTAACAGGAGCAGTGGACATGTGTCACACTGTTTGCGCTTTCCAACATACCTTACCTGTTGTATGTCATCCTTCTGCATTTGTGTATTGTATTTGTTGCATGACTTGACTTCTTTTACACCTGTGCACTGTCTTTTGCTAGTTGTGTGCTGTTTAGTAGCAGAGCCTTATGTCCAGAAAGTACTGTGTACCTTAGAGAGTATACAGGTGCTGTAGAAATAGCTGTTTAATAGCAGAGTCCTCTCTCCACAAAGTACTGTGCCTTAGAGAGTATACAGGTGCTGTAGAAATAGCCGTTTAATAGTTATAGAGTAACAGTGAGGTCCAACACAGGCATCCCACGCGCCAGCGCTCAATCTGACTGGTCGCCGCAGTTAGCGGGGACCAATCAGAGAAGCGGCGTGCACCTTGGCGCCAGATTTAAAATACACTGAGTGCTGATTGGTCAGCGGCGACCAATCAGCGAGGCACAATTTAATTCATGCGCTGAGAGCGCTGATTGGTCACCGCCGGTGGCGACCAATCAGAGTAGCGACGCTCAGTGTACTTTAAATCTGGCGACCAATCAGATTCAGCGCTGCCTTGCGGGATACCTATGTCAGTCCTGACTGTTACTCTTGCATTCTATTCATGAAACAGGAGTTGTTTTATTGTTTCACAATATTCCAAGACTCGTAACGGTTTCATTTTTCAGTCAATAGAGCTGCGTCATGACTTATTTTATGTGGGACGAGACAACCTTTTTATTAATACCATTTTGGAATACAGCTGCTGCAAAGGCTAATAAAAAATGGGATACAGTAATAGAGGCGTAGATGCTCATGAGGAGAGCATAGTTTTACCTCTATACAAGTCACTAGTGCGACTACTACTAATATTGTGTACAATATTGGTCACCGGTGTATATGAAAGACATAGCTGAACTAGAGCGGGTGCAGAGAAGAGCGACCAAGGTTATTAGAGAACTGGGTTAGGTCTGCAATACCAAGACAGGTTATTAAACTTGGGGTTATTTAGTTTGGAAAAGGGGTGATCTTATTACAATGTACAAATATATGAAGGGACAGTACAGAGACCTTTCTAATGATCTTTGTACTCTTAGGCCTGAGACGGGGACAAGGGGGCATCCTCTATGTCTGGAGGAAAGAAGGTTTAATCATAATCACAGACGCGGATTCTTTACTGTAAGAGCAGTGAGACTATGGAACTCTCTGCCACATGATGTTGTAATGAGTGACTCACTACTAACATTTAAAAAGGGACTAGATGCCTTTCTTGAAAACTATAATATTATCGGTTATATATACTAGATTCTCTGATAGGGCGTTGATCCAGGGAACTAATCTGATTGCCGTATCTGGAGTCAGGAAGGAATTTTTTCCCCCAATGTGGAGATTAGTGTTGCCACATGGTTTTTTTTTACCTTCGTCTGGCCAACATGTTAGGGTATGGGTTGAACTAGATGGAGTTAAAGTCAACCTTCAAACTTAAAAACAATGAAACGATAGGACATTTTAATCACTTGTTACAGCATTTTTGTTTATTGCATCAACCAAAAAAATGTAAATTTGGTTTTTGAAGTTTTTTTGTTTACAGTGTGTACCAAATAGGTTAATTTTTTAGTTTTTGATAGATCAGACTTTTATGAAAACGGGTATACCAAATATGTGCATTTTTTTTAATTATCTGTATTTTTATTGTGGCAAAAAGGATTGATTTGAACGTTTATTTTTTTAAAATGTTTTCATATTTTGTAAAACATTTTTAAACTTATTACTGCTTTTAATAGCTCCTTTAGGGGACTTGAAGCTGCGATCATCTGTTTGCTTGTGCTATATGCAGCAATGTCATAGCAATGCTTTATAGTTAAGATCACAGTCTCCTTTAAAGCCAGGCCACAGGAGGGTTTCAAATTAGCACTGCTATGACAATTATGGAAGTCTTCATCAGGTCCCCTGCTGTCACAGAAAGTCACCGAGCCCACACAAATGAGCACTTAAAAAGGCACGCCCCCCCAAGTCAGCAAGTGTTAAATCTTGACGACATGGGCAGAGTCACACCTGGATTTTCCCATGAGCAGTGAGGTCATGTAAGACTATGTCAGCACCCAATGGAAAAATCTGGCCTGCTGCTGACTGGCAGTAATCTACAGACCCGTGTTTTGAGATCTTTCTCAGAACAAGACTTAATTGGTATCGATCAGCATCATTTACCTATTGGGTTATTGTTGTAACTTCAAGTTTTTTTTTTTATTTAATAAATTGGTGAACAACGGCATGTGGGGAGTCTTTATTCAAATAAAGTATTTTTTCTGTATATTTTTTATAACCATTCACTTGCCAGTTTAGTAATGGGGGTGTCTGTTGGCGCCCATCCATTACGAACCTCTGAGCTTGATATCAGCTGTGAATTCATAGCTGACCTCAACTCCATACATCATTACCTTGATTGCCACTGCACCAGAACAATTGGAAGAGTGCCTGAATTGTCACATCTAATGGATTCACCAAATCTGGGTCAGTTGTGGGCTGGTATAGTTCAGCTGAGAAGCACAAAATAACCATGGCCTTTACCACTCTGATAATACTGGCCCCCAGCTGTCTGCTTTAGCTTTCTTTTTAATTATTTTAATAATCTTAAAAACTGTTGTGAGATCCCCTCTATTTTTGATAATCAGCCAAGGTAAAGGACACAGCTAAGGCCTGCAGCCTGTAATTGTCTGTTTTACTTGGGCTTGGTATAAAAAAAATAGGTGGAAGCCCACATCATTTTTTCAAATTATTTATTTGTTTTTATACTAATACAGCTGACTGCAACCAATCACAGATGTCAGCACAGAGTGTGGACATGGGAATGGGTGAATATTAATTTTGTTTAAATCAAATTGCAGGGAAGAAAAAGTGTATCACAGTCCGCGCTGCCAAATCCACTCACTCCAAAGGAACACACGGGTAGATGATACTTCAAAAAGAACTTCTTTATTACCTCCGACGCGTTTCGGTGCCCTCCTGGCACCTTCCCAAGGGATCCCTGAGGAAGGTGCCAGGAGGGCACCGAAACGCATCGGAGGTAATAAAGAAGTTCTTTTTGAAGTATCATCTACCCGTGTGTTCCTTTGGAGTGAGTGGATTTGGCAGCGGGGACTGTGATACACCTTTTCTTCCCTGCAATTTGATGTGTCTCCACGTGTGAGTGGACGGTGGAAGTCCAGCAGCAGCCATCTGGAAATTATCATCTTACGCCTTCAAACCAGCTGTGGGTCTCACAACTGATATAGGTGAGTGGATTCATTATACACCAACTTTACATCAAGTGTCATAGTGATAGGGCACTATTGCGCCTCTTGTTCCCCTCCCTTTTTTCTTTTATTAATTTTGTTTAAATGGCGCGGGTATGAATAGCAGTCTGACTGCAAACAATCACAGATTCTGCCACAAGGAGTGAGGTGGGGAAGCAAGGAATATTATTTTTTTTTAATCAGAGGTCCAGAAAAGAACCTGACTGCTGTCTTATCATCGGGGAAACACGGGTTGTATAATTGTTCTGCTCTTACCCCCATTTTGCTTCCTTTTGCAGCTCCCTAGCTTACAAGTTGGGGTCCCCATTGATTTGTGTGGGTGTCTGGTGTCAAATTGTCAATTTTCACCTAAATAGGGGTAGACAAGCACGCAATAGGGTCTAATCTCCTTATTATGGTCAAAAATCAGTGCTTATACTGCTCACCTTGCCTGGTTGTGTGAACTACAACCAGTATAAATGCCTTATACAGCTGTTGCTGGATCCACCATTCAACATGGATGGTCATACATCTACCACAGATCACAGAGAAAAAAGGATAAAGATCTTGGTCATCCTCATTCATATACAGCAGCGCGGATCATCTTTATCCTTTGTCTCTTTGATCTGTGGAAGATGTCAATTTTGAGTCAAGTCTGATTCCTGAACCAAAGTTTTCTTTTAAAGTCCAGTCAAACCCCGTGAACCCAAATATCCATTTCCAGATACTAGACATATGTGCAACACTAACGTCTGATCACCTCTCGCTTCCTAAAACTCAATGTAGACAAAACTGAACTCATCATCTTTCCTCCATCTCATCTATCTTCCCTACCCGATCTATTTATTATGGTAAACTCTCTCAAACTGTTGCCACCTCCAGCTCAAAAATATTTCCAAAATCCACCCTTTCCTCAGCTCTCAATCTACTAAAACTCTTGTACACACCCTCAGCATATCCTGCCTTGGCTACTGCAACACCCTCCTCTGTGGCCACCCTGCTAGCACTCTTGCACCTCTCCACTCTGTCCTCATCTCTGCTGCCTGACTAATTCACCTCTCTCCTCACTACTCCCCTGTTTCTCCCCTGGCTCCCAATTGTACAACAAATCCAATTCAAGCTACTAACACTGACCTACAAAGCCGTCCATAACCTATCCCCTCCTTATATCTCTGAACTAATCTCCCAATATCCTCCCTCACTTAATCTTCGATCTTCCCAAGACCTCTTCCTCTCCCCCACACTCATTCGTTCCTCACACAACTGCCTGCAAGATTTTTCTCAGATATCCCCCATCCTCTGAAATTCTGCACCCCAACAACACGTCCGATTATCCACCACGCTCGGATCCTACAGATGGAACCTGAAAACCCATCTCATCAGGAAAGCTTACAGCCTGCAATGACCGAGATGCCGCCCCACCACCACCAGAACTGTCGCCTCACCACCACCAGAGCTGCCACCTTACCATCACCAGAGCCGCCGCCTCACCACCAGAAGAGCTGCCACACCCCGACCTTCTGTCTCCTCCCCATAATCTTGTAGAATGTAAGTCCGCAAGAACAGGGTCCACTCCCCTCTTTACCAGTCTGTCGTTGTTAATTTGTTTACAGTAAATTATATCTATAACTTTGTATGTAACCCCTTCTCATGTACAGCACCATGGAATTAATGATGGTATGTAAATAAATAATAATTATACTAATAAAGTGAAATGATAATTCAGAAATTGTGATAGTTAAAAAGTTTGCATGTAGTAAAGGACATCTATTCGACCATGTAACGCCGGCTTCACACCACGGTTTAATCCGATCGGGGGCTGTCAGGGATGAACCTGACAACCCCGGACTGGATTTCGGCCCCATAGTATGCTATGGGGCTGGATGGAGCCTGATGGCAGCTATCTGCCATCCGGTTTCCATCTCTCCGGGAGAATCCAGGAGAATTTGGATTTTTCTCCCGGACACAAAAACGTTGCTTTCAATGTTTTTGTGTCCAAGGAGAAAAATCTCCCCAAATCGGCTTCTCCGGGATTGTCCCGAATTCTCCTGGATCCTCCCAGATCCGGGGCAATCTGGCGCTTCCTAACATGGGAGCCTATGGGGCCAGATTGCCCCTATCCAGGAGGATCTGGGAAACGGACACCTGCAGCTTCAGGCTGATGTAATTTCAGGACTGCGGCTAGCTCCCTCTGAGCTGCGGTCCTGAATTATCAGCAGTGGCAGCTGTGTTTGGCTGCACACTGAACCGGAGGGCATATTAGCCCTCCAGTTCTGTGTGCTGATCCGGTCCGGGGCTGTAAGGTTCATCCCTGACAGCCCTGTATCGGATCTGGCCATGGTGTGAAGCCGGCCTAACAAAAAATGGAGGAAGAAAAAGGGCTTAAAGGGAACCTGTCAGGTGGTTTATGCCCCTCCAGCTATCACTGTCTGTAGCTGCAGCTTCATAGTACTATTCTAATTATCCCTGTCTGAGCTCATAGTTTAATGTTAAAGGTGAAAAAAAAGCATTTATACACTTACATTTCAGTCCCCACCTTGGAGGAGGGGGACTGTCTGGCAGGATAATAGTTAACTCACTTTTAACTTGGATAGTTAAAGGACCTGTGTGATGTAATGATCATGTGACCATAGTGGGTGGAGCTAAGCCAGCAAATGTATTATGTTCTATGAGAACTTAGCTCCGCCTATTGTACTCACATGGTTGTGACATCACATCAGGTCTCCCAACATGTTCTAGCATAAGGCTGAAATGTTAACTATTATATTGCCAAACAGGCCCCGTCCCCCAAGCTGGGAACTTACTGCCTCATTATATAAGGAAATGTAAGAGTATAAATGCTTTTTTTCACCTTTCACATTACACTATGAGCTCAGACAGGGATGATTAGAATAGTATTATGAAGCTGCAGGTACAGATAATGATAGCTGGGGAGGCATAAACTAGCTGACAGGTTCCCTTTAAAAGAAGACTGTCAAGTCCCTTATGCCCTCCAACTCAGCAGCAGTCCCATGAGTACACCAAAATTACCTGCTTAATCAGCTCTGTCTAATAAATTTACTAAAATCAATGTTTATAAAAAGCATTTATAAAGTGTGCTATTCTTATGCTTATTAGGCCTTTGACATTGTTTCCCCAGACTAGTCAGCCTCTTTCCATATTATCCTGTCCCTTTGGGCATGATAACATGATTTCTGAGTGCCAGCATCATTGCAACTACTGAAAATGTTGCGCATGCGTGTGGCTCATTTCGATAGCATCAGTGCACCTCTGAAGCTGGGTGTACAGGTGCCGGCTTCAGAGAGATATCCTGCAACTGTGTGAAAGTGCAGAAGTTGTTATTTCGATTATGATCAGTGCTCCTCTCTGAAGCTGAGATGTTCATCCCAGCATCAGAGGTGCGCTACAGTAATGCTGCTAAATGAGCCTTGCACATGCACAACATTTCCAGGAGCTACAATGACGCCGACTCCTGGAAATCATGTTATAACGCCCACAAGGGAGACTAGTCTGGGGAAACGATGCCACATCAACTAGTCAAAGACATAGTTAGCATAGGGAACGCACACTTTATTAATGATTTTTCCAAAACATTGATTTTAGCAAATAGCATTAGACAGGGCTGGTTAGGCAGGGAATTTTTGCACACACATGAATGCTGCCGGGATGGAGGGCACAGGAGACCTGATAGATTCACTTTAATTGCAATAACTATTTGTACTGATGAATTTCTGGTGTTGTATTTCACTTCACATTAAGATGGCAGCCCCTTAAAGGTTGTATATAATACATTGTAGAAAAGAGCAGATGACATGGGTTAAAATGCTCTTATCTGCAGTTAAATTCTATCCATTTAGAGCCTGAAAAAGCTGATCAATCACACTAATTGATAAGCCGAGTGCAGAATTAGGATCAGTAAAGACTTTCTGAAACTAAATTTCCCTGCACCCAGCATGTGTCGATGATAAATGGGGACGAAGTGGTTTCTTGTGGCCACCTGCCCGGCGCCTATTAAAATAATCAGTGCGGCAGTTTTTAGGTTTTTTTTACCTTTAACAATAGCAGCACAAAGGAATATACAATTTCTGTAATTTATTATATAGAGCACAGCAGCATCTGTTCCCCTATTTAATGGTTTAATTCAATTATTTATCCTGAAGCATTATTTAAAATAGTTGCATGGGGATGTTTCAGGATTACTTCTAGCAGTAAGAAATAAAAATTAAGTGTTATGTTAGGCTAGGACAACACACCATTTCAGTCTTGAAACACACTTTGCTGCTGCCACGTTGGAACATAATACAGGTGAATGTGGTCACATTGCAACACAGCAATTTACTGCGACCACTACAAGCAACTCACAAAAAGTCAGGACCAGTTTGATTGCTTGTGACTTACTATTCCCTATGCACCTGTATAATGTTGTTATGTAGTAGTTACACAAAACGATCTTTAGCCTGCATTTTATGAGGCTTTAAGGCCTTAAAGGCCGCTTCACACGCTAGGATATCGTTAACGATATCCTTGAAACGTCACGGATTTGTGAACGTTCGAACAATATCGTTTGTGTGTCCTTGTCGTGTAAACGAACGATATAAGAAGGAAAAATCGTTAGAACGTTCATCCAAGATTTGAGATCCAGACCTCAAATCTATCGTTCGTCGTCTAATTAACGCTGCTTGAAGAACGCAACATCGTTCAGTGTGACACCTTATGAACAATGTCTTCAAAACTCTCCTATTCCTGCCGCTTTAATAGATCGATCAGTCCTTGCTCTCCTATTTAACTGGTGCGTTGCCGATGGAATGGTAATGATATCCTTGTGTGTGACAACGAACTAACGATGTTGGTATGATCACTGTCACGTGATCGTTCTAAGGATATCGTTAATGATATCCTAGCATGTAATGCCACCCTTAAGGCCCAGGCACACACACAGATAATTTTGCAGAGATTGTTTGTAGATCTCTGGTTACAGTGAAATCATGGACACATTGTTCCATTTTGTGGCCGTGTACAAATAGAACAATGTGTCCATGATTTCACTGCAACCAGAGATCTGCCAACAATCTCTGCACAATTATCTGTGTGTGTAGCTGGGCCTTTACTCTAGGGGTATGTTTATGCTAAGGCCCTGATTCATCAAAGCAATTTTGACAGAATTCTGGTTTAAATTGCTTTGATAAGTTGTAAATTTTGTAACAATTCTGAGTGGAGCAAAAAATTATGGACTTTTGGCATTTCCCATCAGTTTCTCCCAGCTGTGCCCAAATAAGCAGAGCTTGGGAGGGATGGGGGTGCAGAGGAGACATGATGCCATAGCTTGTCAAATTCATGACTAGTAGTGGTGTTCCCTACACTAGGAATCTCACCTCAGTCCCTGACTGGAGTAAACATTATGGCGTGGCACAAGTGTAAAGAGATGGACATACCGCCTATGTTCTCCTTTGAATACACAAGTACTGTTATGATGTGTAATGTACATTCTGAGATGTGTTATTTGTGATAAATTGTATTTTGCCTAATAGTAGGAAACATTAGCATTAATATTGGGACTAGTACAGAGTGGGAGGTGCTAAAGTAAAGGGACAGAGACATTTTCCTGTCAGGAGGTTGGATAGGGCCCAGCGTGTGATAAAAACAGACCTAAGTTCTGACTAGTCAGCAGAGACTCATAGCTTGAATGTCCCTTACATAAGTGGAGACCAAAATAAAGGTTAGCGAGATCCTGAAAAGAGTTAAAAGGAGAGAATTGACCATGATTTACTGGATATGGGTCTTGAGATAGCATGTTTAGCAGTACAACTGATTTTATAATTCAGAGAGATTACAGGCCAGGATGGAACAGAGAATGTGAGACAAAGAGATTGTTCCAGGTGGGAGTTCCAAGGCATCAGAAGTAGCTAAGTTAAGTATCGGCTACATTGGCAAACTGATCCTGTTAAGAGGATATGGATCCTTGGTTTGAGATTGAGAATAGGACTCTTAGTAACTGGCTTTACTACTGTGCTGAGATGTGGTGAAGGCAGGCATATTAGAAACAGAGTTCAAGTGAGTTAAGAAAAAAGGAATTGAGACTGTGTGTGGAATATGTGCTCTATTAGAAGGTAATAATCTTTAATCCTTCATGACCCACCTTATTTTGACCCTAAAGACCTTGGCATTTTTGTCAATTCTGACCAGTGTCCCTATATGAGGTAATAACTCTGAAACACTTCAACAGATCCTAGCGATTCTGAGACTGTTTTTTCGTGACATATTGGGCTTCATGACAGTAGTAAATTTAGGTCAATAATTTTTGTGTTTATTTGTGAAAAAATAAAAAATGTAGCATAAATTTAGAAAATTTTGCAATTTGCAAATTTAGAATTTTTATTCTGCTAAACCAGAGAGTTATGTGACACAAAATAGTTAATAAATAACATTTCCCACATATCTACTTTACATCAGCACAATTTTGGCAAAAAAAATTTTGGGTAGGAAGTTATAAGGGTTCAAAGTTCATCAGCAATTTGCCATTTTTCCAGCAAAATTTACAAAACCATTTTTTTTAGTGACCACATCACATTTGAAGTCCCTTTTAGGGGTGTACATGACAGAAAACACCCAAAAGTGACACCATTCCAAAAACTGCACCCCTCAATCTACTCAAAACTATATTCAAGAAGATTATTAACCCTTCAGGTGCTTCACAGGAACTAAAGCAAAGTAGAAGGAAAAAAATGGACATTTTAATTTTTCTAAAAGAAATGTTCTTTTAGCCTCAATTCTTTCATTTTAACATGGGCAACAGGATAAAATGGATCCTAAAATGTGTTGGGCAATTCCTCCTGAGTACACAGATACCTCATATGTGGTCATAAACCCCTGTTTGGGCGCACGGCAGGGCTCAGAAGCGAAGGAGAGCAAATTGACTTGTGGAACTAATTTTCCATTCAAAAAGTGAAATGGCGCTCCTTCACTTCTGAGCCCTGCCGTGCTTCCAAACAGTGGTTTATGACCACATATGAGGTATTGGTGTACTCAGGAGAAATTTCCCAACACATTTTAGGATGAATTTTATCCTGTTGCCCATGTGAAAATGAAAATATTTAGGCTGAAAGAATTTTTTTGTGAAAAAAAAAAGTACATTTTCATTTTTACAGATGAATTTGTGTAACATCTGGGGGTTCAAAGTGCTCACCACCCATCTATATAAGTTCCCTGGGGGGTCTAGTTTCCAAAATGGGATGACTTGTGGGGGAACTTCAATGTTTAGGCACACAGAGGCTCTCCAAACGCGACATGGTGTCCGCTAACAATTTGAGCTAATTTTCCATTCAAATTGTTATAGGACACCATGTCGCGTTTGGAGAGTCCCTGTGTGATTAAACATTGGAGCTCCCTCACAAGTGACTCCATTTTGGAAACTAGACCCCCAAGGAACCTATCTAGATGCATAGTGAGCACTTTGAACCCCCAGGTGCTTCACACACTGATCCGTAAAAATGAAAAAGTATTTTTTTTTCCACGAAAATGTTCTTATTTCATTTTTACGGATCAATTTGTGAAGCACCTTGGGGTTCTAAGTGCTCACTATGTATCTAGATACGTTTCTTGGGGGTTCTAGTTTCCAAAATGGGGTCACTTGTGGGGGTGCTCCAATGTTTAGGCACACAGGGGTTCTCCAAATGCAACATGGTGTCCGCTAACAATTTGAATGAAAAATCAGCTCAAATTGCTAGCGGACACCATGTCACATTTGGAGAGCCCCTGTGTGCCTAAACATTGGAGCTCCCCCACAAGTGACCTCATTTTGGAAACTAGACCCCCCAAGGAAATTATCTAGATGCATAGTGAGCACTTTGAACCCCAAGGTGCTTCACAATTTGTTCCGTAAAAATGAAAAAAGAAAATGTTTGTGGAAAAAAAAATACTTTTTTATATACAGTAAAATACAATTGGAGCTAATTTTCCATTCAACTTGTTAGCGGACACCATGTCACGTATGGAGAGCCCATGTGTGCCACCAGCACAAGGAAAACTGGAAGAAATGGTGCCTCTAATAAATGCACTATTTTCTGGGGTGGCTGTGGGTTGCAATTTGCAGTGTGGGGGGCATACAACCTTTGGGTCTCTCCACGCTGAGGATTCCAGCCCCCCAGCTGCCAAGTTGTACCTGACTGGCAACCAAATATACGGCAAAGCTCCATGTCATTTTATGACGTGGGGCTTCGGCATATTTTTGGTCCAGCCAGGTACAACTTGGCGTCTACGGACTGCCACCAATCCCAAGCTGCCTCGTTGTACCTTGCTGGCAACCAAAAATACAGCAAAGCCCATTTTCTTTTCTATTTCTAGAACTAATTCTAGAAAAAAAATGATGTGGGGCTCTGCCATATTTTTGGTCCAGCCAGGTACAACGTGGCAGCTACGGACTGCCACCAACCCCCAGCTGCCTCGTTGTACCTAGCTGGCAACCAAAAATACATCAAAGCCCATTTTTTTTATTTCTAGAACTAAATTCTAGAATAAAAAAATGATGTGGGGCTCTGTCATATTTTTGGTCCAGTCAGGTACAACTTGACAGCTACGGATTGCCACCAACCCCTAGCTGCCTCATTTTACCTGGCTGGCAACCAAAAATACAGCAAAGCCCATTTTTTAATTTCTAGAACTAATTCTAGAAACAAAATGACATGGGGCTCCGCCATATTTTTGGTCCAGCCAGGTACAACTAGGCAGCTGGGGGCTGTAATCCTCAGCATGGAGAGGCCCAAGCGTTCTGGGCCCCCATGCTGCGAATTGCATCCCGCAGCCGCCCCAGAAAATGGTGCATTCATTGAAGCACCATTTTCTGGTGTTGTACCCAGACTCTTCCAATTGCCCTGATGCCGGTGGCAAATTGGGTAATAAAGGGTTTAATGCCAGCTTTTTTATTGACAGCTGGCACTAAGCCCAAATTCATAATGTCGGGCCAATGTTAGACCTGGCCATTAGGAATCTCTAGTAAATAGCTAAAAAAATACACCAGAGAAAAAAAACACAAACAAAACTCAGACTCCATCTTTATTATAAAGATTTGATGTAGTCCACACAGAAGGCCCCACGACGCTTGTTGCCTCCGACGTAGTCCACAACGAAGGTCCACGATGCTCGATCGCCTCTGCTACATCAAACATCCATAGTGGATCACTGCGCCCAGACTGTCAGATCGCTACTCTGCAGCCTGATCCCCCTGCATGGAGATCGAGCTGCAGAAACGATCTGACAGCCCAGGCACAGTGATCCACTAAGTGTATCAGTGTCTGGGCTGCCAAATTGCTATTATGCAGCCTGATCACCCTGCATCAGAATCGAGCTGCAGAAAGTGATCTGACAGCCCAGGCACAGTGTTCCACTAAGTGGATCACTGTGGCTGGGCTGCCAGATTACGATCTGCAGCTGATCCACCTGCATGGGATCGAGCTGCAGAAAGTGATCTGACAGCCCAGGCACAGTGTTCCACTAAGTGGATCACAGTGCTGGGCTGCAGATTGCCATTTGCAGCTTGATCCCCCATGCAGGGGATGGGTTGCAGAGAAGCGGCGGCGGCTCACCGGGTCCATCCAGACTGCGGGAGAAGCAGGCGGCGGTGGCTTGAAGAAGCAGGCGGTGGCCAGCAAAAGTGCCTGCACCGCTGCCATGTTAGTGAAGCTGATGGGGAGTGATCAGATCACTCCCCATCAGCGCTGGAGGGGGTGATCCCCGCCCCCTCCAGTGCTCCAGCCTATAGAAGGGGCTCTGACCGCACCTTCTATAGGTGGAGACAGGATTACTGTTATTGACTGTTTCAACAGCCAATGACAGTGATCCTGGGGCCATGGTGGGGAATCCTTCCCCCTGACCTCAAGCCCTGGTGCTCTGTGATAGGAATCACAGAGCACCGGGGCCAGATGGCGGTTACCGCGGCAAAAGTGCCGCGGTTACCACCATGACATTATGCAATGTCATGGGTCGTTAAGGCACGGAAACCCATGACGTTGTGCAACGTCAAAGGTCGGGAAGGGGTTAAGCTGTGTACTCATTTCTCTATTGTATATAACCCTCACCAAGTTATCATTTAATAAAAGGTTTATTTTTGAGTGGTAGTCCCTCTCATTGGACTGTTCAACATCTATCCTGGCCATCAGCAGCAAAAGGCACAGCAGACAATAATGGGGGATACAATGCGCTGCCATCCTGGAGTCCTAATGATGTAAAGTATCCAAAGATGTTCCATGGAGTAGATTGAAAGGGCACTGACCTGTAGTAGCTGCTGGTGTCTTTTCCTTTGTCTGGATGATGGTGGTTGGAATCCCGGTACTCAGCTTATAGATATAAGCATGTGGATTGAGGTAACAGATTAAAGCGGCACTCGTGGATCTTTTGTTCCATATGCTGTTTAATGATCCAGTTTAGGATGCATCCATCGGGGAGGGTGTGCAGGGAGGGAGTGTGCAAGCAACGGTGACTGTTTCGAGGATGATTCCTCTTCTACGGTCACCGTTGCTTGCACACTCCCTCCCTGCACACCCTCCCCGATGGATGCATCCTAAACTGGATCATTAAACAGCATATGGAACAAAAGATCCACGAGTGCCGCTTTCATCTGTTACCTCTATCCAAAGATGTTACATCATGAAATCTTTATTTAATCTTGTTGCGTTTCGTGAGACTGCTGCTCATTTCTTCAAGAGATTGGGTAAATCTGTGTATCTCCTGAAGAAGTGAGCAGCAGTCTCACAAAATGCATCAATATTAAATAAAGATTGCTTGATGTAACATCTTTGGATACTTTACATCATTGGGACTCCAGGACAGCAGCGCATTGTATCCCCCATTATTTTCTGATACGTGGCTTCCAGATGTCATTGGTGGCATTTAAACGTAGGAACTTGGTGCTACAGGGTTAACCACTGAGTGACCATGCTGCACCAATCTGAGCCATTGGCGCTTTATGTTGGATACGAAGCATCTTTTGAAATTATGGGGTGGATAGGAGATAACATAAGAGGTGAGCAGATGAGAGTTAGTAATTTTACTGATGTTACCACAGTGTGATGCAAATAAGATATATCCATTAGGAAACCTTCATGACATAACCATATAAAGTGAGGCTGAATGATTCTTTACAAGCATAAAAAAGCTAAGCCAACGTCAACACCACAGTGACAAAGTGCAGAGAATGGAGTGCTGAGGCAACATGGAGTCACCATTGATCAATGACATCACCAGGCCATGGCCACATTAGTTTAATTAAATGTCACCGTATAATAGTGGGGTCTATGTAATAATGTGCATTAACCACAAAGATATTCCAGAAAAGAAGAAATATTTCAATTCAGAAAACAAAGCAGTCAGTGATACAAAGGAAAAGAGACCATGTCCGATGAATGCTTCATGTCACAGGGTTTTGTTTGTGATCTCTGGATCAACACAGATAGAACTTGTCTGAATTTGTGAGACTAATCTTATGAAAGCTTACAAATTATTTCACTTTTTACTACATGAATAATGGGAATAAATGTGACCAAAGTAATAAAAGCAATAAAAGCAGTCTCTAGGTTACATTTTTCACAAATTGAACACAATAGTACTGAGTTTAACTTTCCTAACATTACTTTTGACTTTGTCTTGATAGATGTTACCAATTGCAGAATATTGGGATTGTTAACACTACATGCTTTGTATGGTGCTAAAAAGAATCTGACAGAAAAGTCTATGATCTGCTTTAAGATTTCTGGTAAAAACAATTAATGTATCTTTAATATCATCATTGTTATTTCTTGCAACGCTAAAACAATGTGGGAAGGTACCGTCACATGCTTCAATGTTGAAACAATGTCTGCAATGATCTTGGGTGCGCGCGGTCGTTGCAGACATCGTTGATGAGATGTCACACGTCTAGATATTGTGGTCAACTCAGCAACGATGTTGTGAGCAGGGATCGTTTGCAAACATCGCGAACGATCCCTGCTCACTGCTGTGAATGGGCGAAGTCAGCCGTGACATCGCTATTGCGGTGTCACACCGAACGATGCCGCAGGTTGCTTAAGTTGAAGTTGACAGGTTTTTCTGCATGCAGGAAAACCTGTCAACTCTGACTTGAACAACTATTGTTGTTGAATCGTGCGTTTACACGCAATGACGCAATAAAGATGTCGTTTCAACATCGTTCCAGACGTCACTTTTGAACGATGTCGGAAACGATGTTGAAACATGTGCTGGGGCCTGGAAACACACAGATTAGTTTGCAAATTATTTAGGCACGTGTGGAAAAAAAGTGTTAGAAATACAAGTGTTAGTATGTATTTTTATCATTTAACAAAATGCAAAGTGAATGAAAAAGAAAAAAGATCTAAATCAAGTCCTGGTAGTGATGAAATGGCCACTTCAGAGCCCCAATCCCTACATTATTAAGTCTGTCTTAAGGTACTGTTAGGCTGTGGTCACAGTACCATTTTTCACATGCATTTTTGGAGACCTGCGTTTTCAAAAACGCATGTAAAAAACGCACCCATAGGCCCCCATGTTAAAAAACGCATGCCCTAATAGCCAAAAAGCATGTGTGACTGTCCCATGCGTTTTTGGAGCATATCCAAAAACGCATGCGTTTTTGTAGAAAACGCATGCGTTTTTATAAAATGGGTTCCTATGGGAAACGCAGGCAAAAACGCATGTACAGTTAGTACCTTTTAGTGCCATTTAAAAACGCATGCGTTTCCCATAGGAGCCCATGTTAAAAAAACGCATGCGTTTCCGGAAACGCATGCGTTTTTTTAACATGGGCTCCTATGGGAAACGCATGCGTTTTTGAATGGCACTAAAAGGTACTAACTGTACATGCGTTTTTGCCTGCGTTTCCCATAGGAACCCATTTTATAAAAACGCATGCGTTTTCTACAAAAACGCATGCGTTTTTCAAAACGCTCAAAAAAATACTACAAGCACTATTTTTAGGTGCAGATTCAAAAACGCACCCAAAAACGCAGGGAGCCATCACACACCTTACAAAACTCATGCTGACATGAAAAAAAGCATGAGTTTTGTTAAATCACTTAAAAAAACGCATGGCAACTGTGACCACAGCCTTACACGGGGTGATGTTGCAGTGATGTCGGAAGCGATTCTGCGGGTGCGCGCTTGCTTCTGACATCGCTACCTAGGTGTCACACTGGGAGATGTTGCCCACGACGCCGCTGCGATGTTGCAGCAGCTATCGCTCGCTGGGTTGTGCACAACCCGGCGAGCAATAACCATCAATGTTGCAAATAGGCACCATCGCCAGCAACATCGCTATCGCTGTTTCACACAGAGCGATGTTGCAAAATCGCTGGATCAACATCGCCAAGTTTACCAACATATTGGTAAACCTGTCAACTGTGACCAGCGATTTATCACAGTTGCATCGCGCACCTGCGATGTCGCTGCAACATCGCTGAAGCAGGGAGTTTTCAGCGATGTTGCGGGCGATATCATGCCGTGTGATGGTAGCTTCAGACAACAAATAGCAACAATAGGATTTGCCAAGCCTACAAAGCTTTTATCCACAGGAGACTTGTGGTTAGTTTTCCAAGATGTTTGGAACAACCTTTCTGCTGAGTTCTTTCAAAAAAGTGTACCTAGAAGAATTGATGATTTCATGATGTTTTGAAGACAAAGAGTTTAAGGTTATCACCAGAATGTTTTGTACGCAAATCCCAAAAATGGCATGAGCCGCAACCTTGTATGGGCTGATTAAAATAAATTATCTTACCAGCTGAATTAGGTATATATGCAAGAGACAAAAAAAGAGCGGGTGCAAAATTGAGGAGCACCTGAGACATTATGATGGTCTGTGGTGGGTAACAATTTCGCTCACCTTTTTTTTTGTTACAATAGTTTTTATTGGTTTTGAAAGGTTAACAAAAGCGCAAAAGCGCAGTACAAATGAACAATCAACACAGAGAAGGAAAACCAAAGAGCCGCCTCATCAGGAAAGACGGGGAGGGGGGGGGAGGAGGGGGAAAAGGGGGGAGGGGTGAGAAAAGGGGGGGGGAAGGACAAGGGAGACAGGAAAAGGGAAAGGGTGTAAAACGTGAGCCCACCACACTTTTACAAGGTATAGGAAAAACCACCGCCACATTGTAAGGCAGTATAGTCAATATAGCCATTAAAAAGGTACCGGAACTGCACTTGGATGATTCAACCAATTCAACCAGTTGTCTCTGATCCGGGTCTTGGTCGGGCCATCCAAAGCTAATTGGAATTCGTGGTGGAAAATATTATTTAGTCTGTCAGTAACCTCAACAATCGAAGGGGTCGAGTCATCCTTCCACTTAGCCGCGACCACCAGTCTGGTGGCTGTTAGCACATTTGACACTAGTGTCCTCTGGTCACGCGGGTACTCATGAACACCCAGGTGTAGGACAGCCATTTGGGGAGTCAATGCGATCTCCAGACGCGTGAGCGCCCTCACCAGAGCCGCCACTACCGCCCAAAAGGGGGCAATTTTGGAACAATACCACCACATGTGTGACAGTTATCCATGTCCCCCACAGCCACGCCAACATAGAGGAGAGCGGTCAAGGGAGAAGAGGGCCAATTTAACCGGGGTGTAGTACCACCTCATATGGATCTTCTTCAAAATCTCTAGATGGTTCACACACCTGGACGCCCTTTGTAAAACTCTGAGGCCCTCCCACCAGTCCTCCTCCGGAGCTGTAAATCCAAGATCCTCCTCCCAGCGCCTCATGTAACTCAATTTAGCCGGACACAAGCCCGCGTTCAGTTGCTGATAGATACCCGAGAGTCCCTTGGCCTTCCCCGATGAAAGTATATATTTTTGGTAATGAGAAATCTCCTGCGGGGGCCTGACAGGCCAGAGTGTGGCAACACCACGTATGAAATGGGCAATTTGGGTGTATTGGTAGTGTGTAGACACTAGATCAGGAAACTTTAACACAAGATCCGAGAAGGGAAGGATCCTCCCGCTGACCAGAATATCTGCTAGGGACTGGATACCTGCTTTGCGCCACGAAGTAAGGTTCAAGAATTCAATGTGGAAAGACAACGCGTCTATGCTAATTTGGTCAGGGGGCAACCGGATCCACCTCCCAATCTCCTTCCTCCAGCATGCCAACGCAGCGGCCATCGCAGGAAAAGGCATAGGTGTTAACGTGGGAGCTAGGCACTCGGCCT
The DNA here is from genome assembly GCA_033576535.1 of Allobates femoralis. Taxonomy (NCBI): domain Eukaryota; kingdom Metazoa; phylum Chordata; class Amphibia; order Anura; family Aromobatidae; genus Allobates; species Allobates femoralis. The sequence continues at coordinate 95,534,112 of JARQOC010000011.1, read as the reverse complement.
CCAACAGGAGGCGCAAGGGCCGCCGTCCCAGAACCTCCTCCTCCATTGCCAGCCATCTCGGGGGGTCGTCTGGCCTCTTGAAGGATTGTGGCCTTGTGATACGCCGCTTTTGTTAGGAACCCCCATGCACCCTCTATTGTATGGGAGGTACATTGTATTCCCCGATACTCGAGCTTTCCTACCCGCCCAGACATATCGGTTAACCTGTTGTTGTATTCGGGTCAGATAACGTGCAGGAATCAACACTGGAAGACTCCTGAACAGATATAGGATTTTGGGGAGTAGGAACATTTTAAAAGTCTGTATCCTAGCCACCCAAGAGAGATTCCCCAGTGAGTGGCGCAACCTTTGAGCAGACAGAGAGGCAAGCAAGCGTTCCACGTTAACCTCAATCAGTTTGGCGGAAGAGGTGAGGGTGACACCTAGATGAGGAACCCCCTCCTCCCTCCACACAAAAGGAAAGCGAGCCTTTAACCTCTCTCTCATGTCCACCGGAACTCCAATCGGAAAGATTAGGGATTTCCCTGCATTTAATTTATAAAGGGAGAGGGAAGAAAACCTCCTCACAATCTTCAACACTGCCTCAAGGGAAGGTTCCACCTTGGTTCAGGCAATAATAATGTCATCGGCATACAAACCGATTTTGTGCACCGAGCTCCCCACCGCATAACCAGAGACATCCGGGCACACCCTGATGGACTCGGCCAGGGGTTCGATGACCAAGGAGAATATGATGGGCGAAAGCGGGCATCCCTGCCTCGTTCCATTCGAGAGACTAAAGTTAGAGGAGAGAAAGCCCGACGACAGCACCCTGGCGTTGGGCTGAGAGTAGAGGGCCAGAACGGCCGAGAGAATAGGGCCACAGAAGCCAAATTTCTCAAGTACGGCGGCCAGGTAACCCCAGTGCACCCTGTCAAACGCCTTTTCCGCATCTAGGGACAAGAGCACACCACCCATCCCAGCCTGTTCCGCAGCTTTTATCAGATTAATAATTCGCCTTGTGCCATCTTTGGTCTGTCTCCCCCCCACAAAGCCTACCTGGTCTACATGAATCAGAAAGGGGGTAACCTTGCCGAGTCGGAAGGCCAACAATTTAGAGTATATTTTTATATCGCAATTTAGCAATGAAATTGGACGGTAGCTCCCAGGGTCCTCTGGAGGCTTCCCGGGCTTCAGAATGGTCACAATGGTGGCCTCTAGGAGTCGAGGGGGAACCGCACCCGTCGACTGCCAGAAGGCACTTGCTCTGGCTAAATACGGAGCCAGGACCTGGGAGAAAGAGCGGTAGTATTCGGAAGCCCGTCTGGTCCTGGTGCCGAGTGTCGTTTAGTTGTTAGAATAACCTTCCAGACTTCTGCAGAGGTGAAGGGGGCATTAAGTTCCTCAATTTGTTCCTGGGTCAGCACAGGCAAGCTAAGGCCATCTAGAAAACCACGGATGTCCGAGGCACACGGGGGGGGTATCTCTTTCATCTTTCAAGTTGTAGAGACGAGAGTAGTAATCAGCAAAGGCCTCTGCAATAACGGGCGGGCTGACCTGTATTTTACCACCGCCATCCCTCAAGGCAGTGATTTGGGAAGTAATTTCTTTTTTCTTTATCCGTCTTGCTAAGATCGCCCCAGCACGATCCTCCATGGCATATAAGGTGAGTTTGGATTTCCTGAGGTACTTCTCATGCTGGGAGAGGAGGAAGGAGCGGAGTTGTGTTCTTACAGAGAAAAGCTCAACCGCCGCCGCTGTGGACGATGCGACTTTGTTGCTACTCTCCAAGACATGTAAACGAGATAAAAGCTCTTCCCCCACCCTAGCTCTCTCTTTTTTTTGTCTGGCTGCCAATTGAATAAAAAGTCCTCTAATGTAGGACTTATGGGCCTCCCACAGTGTAGAGTCCGAGACCTCTCGGTTACAATTCAGCTTAAAAAACTCAGTTAGCTCTGAATTGAGCTTAGAGACTACAAGGCTGTCCGAGAGGAGGCTCAGATTCACCCTCCAGACGCCCGTGGGGCACAGACCCCCCGCCAGGGAGACGACCAACGTAATCAGACCACGATATTTAGCCCACTTCCGCAGCACTACAGGATGTGAGAGTCCCACCGTCCACCAAAAAGTAGTCTAGGTGGGAATAGGACCTATGCCTGTTGGAATAAAACGTGTAATCTCTCTCCCCGGCGTGGAGGCAGCGCCACACATCGTGGAGATGCAAGGAACGACAAAGCGGCCCCATCTCACCCCTGGCAGGCGAGAGCCCTTTAGTGCAATCTATCTGGCGTGACATCACCACGTTAAAATCCCCCCCCAGCACCAGATGGCCACGGGAGATTTTGTTAACAGTTTTCATGAGCCCACGTGCAAACTTAAGCTGAGAAGTATTCGGGCCGTATACATTTACAAACGTGTAAACAGAATCAAAAAGTTTACAAGTAATTAGAAGGTATCTACCAGCCGGGTCAGCCAATTCAGTAATAAGTTGGAAAGGCAAGGCAGACTTGACAAATATGCCAACTCCTGCTTTTTTCATGGGGCTGTTAGCATAAAAGGCTCTAGAGTACATCCGGTGTGCAACTCTATAATTATCTCCCTTGAGGAGGTGCGTCTCCTGTGCGAAGACCACATCCGCCTTACTCCGGCTAACCTCCGACCATAAGAGGGAGCGCTTGATCGGAGAATTTAAGCCGTTAACATTTAACGAAAATATTTTAACACTCATGGTGGGAATATTACCTCTGCATGACATGGGCTAGACTCACAACAGATAGGAGGGTCAGGCAAGGAAAGGGATCGGGAGGAACAAGGGAAAACAAGACAAACAGAGAGAAGAAGAAAAAAATAACACCAATGTAAACATTACAGGCAAGCCGAAACTTGCAAGGCGGGGGGGGGGGGGGGGGCAAGGTGACCTGGCGATGGTATACCAGGTACCCTCCGTCGGCAAGACCTGACAGACTCGCATGGTCAGACACTCAAGGTCTCGCCGTCCCGGGCTGTCAACTAATGACCATCACCCCACAGATCCATCCTAAAAAAAGGAAAGATAACACATGGACCGCTGTTTAATGCACTGTGTCCCATTCAGGGTCAGTCTTCCTCATTGGGGAGGAATGGGAGTTTGGTGATGCCTCCCGACTGCGTCTCGGGGACCTAGGAAAATCCTCGCCACGGGGCGGAAGACCCCACGCTTGCAACGCTCTCTCTAACAGCTTTGGAGACTGGATCCCCTTTGTAGCTAAAGCGTACTTTAACCGGCGTTCCCCAGGCATACGGGATCCCCGCTTCTCGGAGGACCTTGCACATAGGTTCAAATTCTTTGCGCTTTGCCAAAGTTCCAATGGATAGGTCCGGATAGACCGCCAATGAGGAAAACCCACTCGGGATCTCCGGTCTCTGTCTGAGGGTGCTCAGAAGTTTGTCTTTGAGACCAGGATGCTGCATAGAGACCAGCACGTCTCTCGGGAGGGCTGGATTGAGGCGAGGGGGGCGAGGAAGGCGGTGGATCCTCTCAAAATGCAGGAACTCAGGGGGGCAGTCTGGGATGACAGCCTGCACAAAGGTTGTAACAAAATCAGAGAGCCCTGAGTCCTGAACCTCCTCAAATATGCCCCTTATCTTTAGGTTTCCCCTCCTGCCTTTGTCCTCTAACTCCCACATCTTGCTTTGCTGTGCCTACACCTGCCTTTCCACGGCGTCCAGATTATCAGCCAGCTTGTCATGTGCTGAGGCGAATTCAGCCATCTTCCTCTCAAGCCGGTCTGTCCGGTCTCCCAGGCTGGACACATCCCTCCTTATCTCTGCAATCATACCTTGAATGTCCGAGTGTATTGCCTTCTGAAGGGAGGACATCATCCTCTTCATCGCTCGCTCTGTCAGCGGTGTGTCCTCAGCTTCCAGGTGCTCCTGGCCCTCTCTGTAATCAGCAGAGGCATGAGAAGAGGGAAAGCGGGACGCTGCAGCCGGCGCCATTTTGGAGCGGGTGGGGGCTACTTCTCTATGGAAGAAATCTGACACTTTAGCAAGCCCCGGCTGGATTTAGAGTGTCCTCTTGGCATCTCCGGTCCTCAGGCAAGAAGATGAGGCGGTGCAAGCACTGTTTGCAAAGCAACAGTGGTCGCTGGAAGCCGCTGAAGATCTGTGGCTGTGGAGCCCCGGGATTATGCGACCGACGGCATCAGCTCTCAGGTCACGCCCCCAATTTCGCTCACCTTGAAGTGTTGCTCGCCTCTGCACAACACCAGTTAGCACTCAAGGCTTTAGACCTCCGCAACCTGCCAGGCATCGTCGCCGTCGCTCCAGCGTTCCTTTCCAGGAAGTCGACCCCACGTGATCCAGGGGCCGGAAACATCACCGCAGGTCCTTTAATGATGGTCCCAGTTGCCCAACAACCATAGGTCCTTTAGCTCCGGTGAGTGGCTCTGGGGTTAACACTTATTCCTCCTTCCCACAGCAGCTCCTGCCAGCCTCCCAATAGGGATACCACGAATAATAAAAAAAAAAGGCAGTCTAATGGAGCGCTAAGAAGGAGAAGATTACTATTCATATATCAAAGCATCCAAACCTTTATTAAGATGTCCCCTATACACCACAACGCATTTCAACAGTCTACAGCTGTCTTCCTCAGGTGATATAAGGGACTTTACCACAGAAATGCTTTAAATAAGGAGTGGAAGCCTGGCCCCAGGAATCTAATTGGTTCATTGTAAAATTCTCACAATTAACCCTTAATAATCCTAATATCCTGGTCTCAGACTTCCCACAATCCATAATAAAATATATTTGATAGGTATAATACATTAAAGCACCCTATAAAAACACATTATATGTTGTAAAGAAATCTATAAAACATATACATATAATGCCATATAAATTCATAAATGTCCATATAAAATACATTAAAATCCATACTCATAAAATCTATTAAAAATGACCACAAATTATTAAAAAATTGTCCATAATTATCATCATTCTCCAACTGCTACTCACTATATACACGCACATCCCCAAAATTCGTGCATATGTGACATAATAACTCCCCCATTCTATGTATATAAGTCTCTATGTCTCTATATGTCCCACTGTACTTCACTATTATCCAATTCATAAGTCATTCATAAGCTAACGGACATATATTGCACTACCCCTAGTAAACACAACCTAAAAGGATCTTCCACCATTATTATTTGGCCACATTATCCAGCGTTAAGTTGTGTCCCTCAGGGCTTAATGTCCCCATCTTGTAGATCCAAAAACTTTCTTTCTTGATTAAATTAGCCAATGGATTATTCCCTCTACTATTCACCTTGTCTATAATGGTTAGGCTCAATTTACTTGGATCTCTTTGATGCATGACATTAAAGTGTCTAGAGAGACTATGTAGTTGGTATCCTACCCTAAAATTATGTCTTTGCTTGTTCAACCGATTGTGCATTTCCTGTACTGTGCGGCCTACATATTAGAGACCGCACGTGCACTTCAACAAGTATACCACAAAGGATGTTTGGCAAGTGACCCTATGTTTGATTTCAAATTTTTCCCCAGTAGTTCTTGAGGAGAAAAACTTCACACCTTTTCTGATCGATCCACAACATAGACATCTCAGTACCATACAAGTGGAGCAACCTCATTGTTTCGGATTGGTATCATCTCTCACTAATCTCTTTGAAATAACATTTCTGGGAGCCACCATATTACCCATATTCCTATTTGTTCTGTAGGTAATAATAGGTCTATCAGGTATGTGATCAGACAGAATAGGGTCCCCCTTCAGCACAAACCAATATTTTGCCAATAACCTATAGATAAGTGTCCTTGGCTGACAAAAGGTGGTTGTTAGGCCCCATTTTACACAATCTATTACTCTTTTTTTCTTTTTGTCATCAGTTGGACTAGCCTTAATAGGTTCAATACATGATCTCTGTGAGAGCTTATTAGTTTTCCTAAAAGCATCCTGTAATAATCCTTTTGGATATTCTTTCTCTAGGAATCTTTTCTTTAGAATTTTTGATTCAACCCTAAAGTCTGAGTCCTCCGTACAGTTCTTTCAGACTCTTAAGTACTGACCATAAGGGACATTCTGCATCCAGCTGGGGAGGTGCCCACTATCAAACCTGAGGTAGCTGTTGACATCCACAGGCTTGAAGTGGGTAGATGTAGTAAACCTCCCCAGCTGGTCCACCTTGATCTCAAAATCCAAGTACTGTAAATTTGTATCAGAATAAGATGCTGTGAAGGACCGACCCCACTCATTATTATTTAACTCCTGAACAAAGTCCTTAGCCACTTGTTGTGGCCCTTTCCACAAAAAAAATAAGTCGTCTATAAATCGACGGTACAAAACGACATGTTCCCTTACCTTTGTGGACTGCGCAATGGAGACGGATTCAAAAGCACCCATAAACAAATTTGCATAACTGGGTGTGAATCTCATCCCTATTATGCAGCCTTTTGTTTGCCTATAGAATTTCCCATTGAACGTAAATACATTATTCTTCAAAATGAACTGTATAGCTTTCAGGAGAAAGTCTCTCTGTTCAACAGACAAGTTAATATCTCCAATTAACAAATTGTTTATGGCTAACAAACCAAGATCATGTTGAATGTTGTTATACAAAAGAACATACATGTAATGAAAGGAGTATACAGTTCTCAACTGGTGGCAGATTCAATAACTCCCTAATCAACTGAGTTGAGTCTTTCAAATAAGACTCCAAATTGACCACATAATCCAGTAAAAACAGATCCACATAATGTGAAAGGTTGCTGGTCATGGAATTGACTCCAGAGATAATAGGACGACCCGGTGGGTTTTTAGGGTCTTTATGTATTTTTGGTAAGAAAAAATACAGGAAGGGTACCTCATATTGGGGGATATCCAAAAATCTTTTTTCTTTTTTGTTCAAAAGGCCCTTCAAATGTGCATCTTTTATCAGATGCAGATCATATCAGGAAGATTGTAACTGAGGGGTGGTGGTCCAGAGGTTCATAGAATTAACGATCCTCCAATATTCTAATACCTTCATTAATATACTACTCTCTGTTCATTACGACCACCCCACATCCCTTATCTGCTTTTTTGATAATCACATTAGTATTTTCCTTTAGGGAAATAATCGCCTTTCTTTCTTTTGATGTAAGGTTATTCTTCTTCTTAGGAAAATTAAAGGATCTCACCTCTTTTAAAACAAGCTGATGAAAGGTCTCCACATGTGATCCTTTATGGTGTACTGGATAAAATCTACCAGCAGAACCTTTTGGATTCACATGTTTTACCCCTCCTATTGGTTCCCCCTCCTCCTCTGGGCTATTTACCAATGGACCCTTCGATTTACTTCTCTCCTCTAACAAAACATGTCTTTGCACTGTGATTTTTCTAAACAACTCATTTAGATCCAAATAGAGTGAAAATGGATCCAACCCAGAGGATGGGCAAAAGGAAAGCCCATGTTCCAATAGGGATTTCTCATCATCTGAGAGAGTATGATCCGAGATATTAAAGATGTTACATCATCACAATCCCCTATAGTTCCCCCTTCTTGTGGACCCCCTATACTGTCTTTGTCTTTTTTTGTTGTACAACATCCTGATTGTTTATTCCTTTTTCCAAAGTTTAAATTTTTGAATAATAATTTGTGGTAATTTTTAATTGGTTTTATAAATATGGATTTTAATGTATTTTATGTTGACATTTATGAATTTATATGGAATTATATGTATATTTTTTTATAGATTTCTTTACAACATAGAATGTGTTTTATAGGGTGTTTTAATGTATTATACCTATCAAATATATTTTATTATGGATTGTGGGAAGCCTGAGACCAGGGTATTAGGACTATTAAGGGTTAAATGTGAGAATTTTACAATTAACCAATTAGATTCCTGGGGGCAGGCTTCCACTCCTTATTTAAAGCATTTCTGTGGTAAAGTTCTTATATCACCTGAGGAAGACAGAGGTAGACTGTCGAAACGCGTTGTGACATATAGGGAGACATCTTAATAACGGTTTGGATGCTTTGATATATGAATAGTAATCCTCTCCTTCTTAGCGCTACATTAGACCATTTTTTTTTTTGTGAATTTGGTATATATGACACATAAAAAGTTTTTCTCACTATCTGACATGACAACAGAGTAAACTTTTCCCGTTTTAGGTCAATTAGGATTATCATAATTATTATTTACCAAATGCTAGAATAATGAGAGAGAAAGAGAGAATGTTTTAAGACATTTTTATTAGTTTTTGCAAAGTCATAAGTTTACATACATTAAGATTACTATGTCTTAAACAATTTGGAAGCTTCTGATAGGTTTATTGGCAACACTTGAGTTAATTAGAGACAACCCAGTGGAAGTATTTCTATGTACACCTTTAAAAGGATCCTGTCACCTCCAGAACGCCTCCTAAGCTAGCAAAATATGTCCCTGCAGCATATTATCACTAATCTCACACTTCTTTTGTCTCCTAAAAGCATCCTGTGAAAGTGCATAAAAATGTTTTAATACTCACTCATTAGTGATTATAATTAGCAGGGGCTATATTCTTTAGTCACCAGGGTGGGCTGTTTTGCAGGCTCCAGGATCCACCCTGTCTCTGTCCGTTTGCGCTGCTTGTGCAGGCTTTACCCTCCCCCTTCTCTATTACTCACAGATTGCAAATCATTAGTCCTGCCTTCAGTTCCACATAACAGCAGCACAGACAGAGAGAGGGTGGATCCTCAAGGCTGCAAAACAACATGCCCTGGTGACTAAAGAATATAGCCCCTGCTAATATAATCCCTAATGAGTAAGTATTAAAATGTTTTATGCACTTTCACACGATGCTTTTAGAAGACAAAAGAAGTGTGGGATCAGTGATGGGATGCTGCAGCGACATGTTTTGCTAGCTTATGAGGCGTTTTAGAGGTGCTTCTTTGTGTAGTATCATTGGAAAGTCTAAGGAAATCAGCCAAGATATTATGAAGAGCATTATGGACTTGCATAAGTCTGGTTCATCCTTGGGTACAATTTCCAGATACCTGAAAGTGCCTCGTTCATCTGTACAAACAATTATAGGCAAGTAGAAACAAGATGGGAATGTCCAGCCATCATACTGATCAGGAAGGAGACAGGCTCTGTGTCCCAAAGATGAATGTGCTTTGGTTAGACATGTGCATATCAACCCAAGAACAAAATGCAAAAAACCTTGTAGTGATGATGGCGAAAAACACGTGTAAATTGTGTCATTATCTACAGTGAAACGAGTATTGTATCAACATGGGTTGAAAGCCTACTCATCCAGAAGGAATCCATTACTCCAAAAGAAACATAAAAAAGCCTGATTAATTTTTGCAAATGCACACATCCACCATGCTATATATACATCCACCAGGCTAGCCAGGATAGGATACCTTTTTGAAAGGTACACTGAAGTTGATGTAACATATAAACACAGTCAAGTCCAAAATTATTCGGATGGCGACAGGTTTTGTCATTTTCATGGTTTATCAAAACATATTAATGATACAGGTATACAATCAATATGGGTTTAAAGTGCAGACTCTGAACTATCTACCATATAATTCCTAGTGTGAAATTTGCATTTGGAAGCCATTGCTGTGGTGCAACAACGCAGGCAAATGAGATCTCAGTGGAAGAGAAAGAGACAATCAAGCTGAGAAAAAAAAATAAATACACCTTAGAGACAGCAGAATTGTTAGTAGTGGCTAAATCAACTGTTTGGTGTATTGTGCAAAAACAAAAAAAGTGTGCACTGGTGAGCTTGAGAAATCAAACAGGCCTGGAAATCCACAGAAATCAACACTGGTGCATCTCTCCATGGTGAAGTAAAACCCCCTTCAAAACATTTCACCTAAGTGAAGAACACTATCCAGAAAGTAGATGTTTCAGTATCGTATTTTGTGTATTATAAAACACACTCCAAATTTAGTGGGAGAAAATAGGAAAAATAATTTTTAATATTAATAAAGTGTGCCTGTCTTAAAATCTGAGTCCGTTTTATAATCCTCAGCTTTCATAAGGGGGAGGACGGAGGCAGCGGTGGTGGAGCTGGGTAACAGGAAGCATTATCGCTGGGGATAATGTAGGCGGTACATTGCTGCGGGTGGTGATGTGGGTGTCATGGGTGGTGCTACTGCAGGTAACAGGTCTATGCCGCCCTATTATATGTTTGGCATGGCTTTGGTGGCTCCCGAAGTGCCCACAACCTAAAAGCTAGTTAATTTGCGATGCTGCAACCTTTCAACTATCTTTATTCGGATGAGCAAACTGAGCAAGAAGCAGATATACACTTGAAAGCCCTTGTTCAGGGTTCAGCACTGGAAACCAGGTGTTCGGTACAACCCCCGAACTTTACAGTTCTTGTTCGCTCATCTATAGTCTGAGGTATACCGTATGTGAAATCTTGTCCTTCTGTTGTGACTTTGAGCCACATGTAATTGAAAGCATCAATGAGTTCAGTTATTTTTGTGGGGTTTAGCATCTTCTTGACTACTGAACCTACATCTTTGAGGATATACAGTATATGTTATGTGAAGCAGATGACATTCTTTGGTGGGTAGATGTAATTATCATAGTGCGCACATTAAAAGTCATTTGAATCCAGAATGTTTCCTCAGTTCTTTGTTCAAATCACATACCATCCTTTTACCTGTTACTTTGAGCCACAAAGATAACCAAACAGGTTCATATTATGTATTTTTTACCCTAATTTCCAAAGGTTAAAGAGCAAATTACATGGATATGGTCCTTATGTCCTTGCAAGTTTAAGCTCCTCGTTATTTTTGGAGACATGGAAAGCTGTTCCTATTTCTGAAAATGACTATGTAGGCAATGCAAACCACATAAAGCCATGTAATCATCTATGCACAATCAAATGACTGCTTCTTGAAATTTGAGTTCATGTTATTTATTTTCTAAATGAAGAAATGATGCTTAAAGCACCACTCCAGTTTTTTTTTTCAAGACTGGAAGTAGGCTTTAAATGTAAGTTCACTGCCCCCTGACTTATACTCAACTACCGCTGTCTTCATTTGTTTTCAGCATTGACCTGGTCGGTCTCTTATGGTTGCTGACCTTCCGGCAGCTGTAGCGTTTTATGGAACACACCAGAGGTCACGACTCAATAAAAGTCTATGAGGCCTGGTTCTGATTCTCATAGAGATGCATTGAGCATTTGTGAGTAACTTATGACGTCTGGTCAGTCAGATGTTATGCGCACAGTATGGTGCCACAGGACCGGAGAGGCAGAGAAAAAGAATGAAAACACCACAGTGTAAGAATAAGACAGGGAAAGGGTACTTAGATTTAAAGCACTACTGCAGCAGTAACAAAAATAATGCTGGAGTAGTGTTTTAAATAAAGAAAAGACTTTTGCCACAGTCAGCTTCATTTTTATGTTATTACTAGCTGTAGTACCCGGCTACACCGGGTTAATAAATAACTGTGTTAGCTATAACAAAATAGAATTTGAATATGTCATATTAATGACCTGTAGGAAAATAGAAGCTGAGCTGTGATTGGTTGCTATAGGCAGCCTAATAAATTTCCAGCCAACAGTAAACCCTCCCCCCGGCCGGGCAGTATATGTTACCTCACACATACACATAATAGACAGCTCATGTGACTGACATCTGCCCTAATTCCCTATATGGCACATGTGCTGCACATTGGCTGTTTTTATTCAGATGTTTATTTTTGGAAATTAACCTCTTTACGACCAATGACGAGTATACTCGTCATGAAAAGATGTCAGTTCCCGCATCATGACGAGTATACTCGTCATGGCTTTGAACTGTCACTGCTTCTAAACGAACAGTGACAGTTCAATTCTAAAAGCTGTCAGTGACAGCCAAGGGTTAGGGGAAGAGGTGTGGGGACCCCTGTTAGAGGTCCCCACACTCAGAGCGATGTGATCGGTCAGTCAATCTGACCGACCGATCACATCAAGATCGCGCAGGAAAGTGCTGAATGTCAGCACTTCCCTGCATGATCTCTGCAGGAGCCGGGCTGTCAGCTGTGCCCGGCTCCTGCACACATCCCTGCCTGTGCCCGCTCTCCTCCCTCCCGGTCTGTGTCCGTATCCCCCCCTCATCAACCCTGTCCCCTGCTGTGTCCGCCCTCCCCCCCCCTCATCCCCCCTGTCTCCGGCCCACCGCGACAGTACCGGTGACCGGCGGGGGACCCTCCACTCCAGCAGCTGGAGTTTGTATCTGGGGGGGGCTTAGGGGCGGTGCTGAGGCTCCACAGCACCGCCGCCCTCCAGCTTGCACCGCCGCTTACCTGCAGCCGGTGCCAGGCACGCAGGAGGACGGAATGCGGTGTTGGCGCCGCCCCCTTCTCCACTGCCGCTCCCCCAGCCCTGATGGTGCGGCCCTGGGTAAGATACCCTGATCCCCCATCCCCAGTGGGATCCCTGATCCCCCATCCCCCTGCAGGGGAATCAGTGATCCCCCATCCCCCAGCAGGGGGATCCCTGAACCTCCATCCCCCTGCAGGGGGATCCCTGATCCCCCGTCCACCTGGAGGGGGACCCCTGATCCCCCATCCCCCTGCAGGGGGGCCCTGATCCCCCATCCCCCTGCGGGGGATCCCTGATCCCCCATCCCCCTGCAGGGGGATCCCTGAACCCCCATCCCCCTGCAGGGGGACCCCTGATCCCCCATCCCCCTGGAGGGGGACCCCTGATCCCCCATCCCCCTGAAGGGGGATCCCTGATCTCGCAATCTGATCCCCATCCCCCTGCAGGGGGATCCCTGATCCCCCATCCCCCTGCATGGGGATCGAACCTGCAAGGGGAAAGAAAGATCTGACAGCTCAGGTGCAGTGATCCAGTAGATCACTGTGCCCAAGTTGTCAGACCGCTTTCTACATCTTGATCCCCATCCAGGGGGATTCTTCTGCATGGGGATTGAGCTGCAAAAAGCAATCTGTCAGCTCGGGTGCAGTGATCCAGTGGATCACTGAAACCAAGCTGTCAGATTGTTTTCTGCAGCTTGCTCTCCATGCAGGGGAATCCCCTTGCATCGGGATTGAGCTGCAGAAAGCAATCTTGACAGCTCGGGCGCAGTGATCCAAACTGTACAGTGATCCACTGGATCACTGAAACCAAGCTGTCAGATTGTTTTCTGCAGCTTGCTCTCCATGCAGGGGATTCCCCTTGCATGGGGATTGAGCTGCAGAAAGCAATCTGACAGTTTGGGTGGCAGTGGTCCAAACTGTGCAGTGATCCACTGCACAGTGATCCGGGCTTTCAGACCACTGCGCCCAAGCTGTCAAATCACTTTCTGCAGCTTGCTCTCCATGCAGGGGATTCCCCTTGCATGGGGATCGAGCTGCAGAAAGCAATCTTGCAGCCCCGGCACGGCACCCGGGCTGCCAGATTGCTGCTCTGCAGTCCGATCCTCCTGCATGAGGATCGAGCTGCAGAAAGCGATCTCGCAGCCTCGGCGCTGCACCCGGGCTGCCAGATCGCTACTTTGCAGTCCGATCCTGCATGGCGATCGTGGGACCTTCGTTGTGGACTACGTCGGAAGCGATCGAGCGTCGTGGGACCTTCGTTGTGGACTACGTCGATCTTTATAATAAGATGGAGTCTGAATTTTGTTGTGTTTTTTTTCAATAAATTTTTTCTCTGTGTTATTATTGATATTACCAGATGATTCCTAATGGGGGTTTTCTAACATTGGCCCAATATTATGAAATCTCGGGCTTAGTGCCAGCTGCCAATAAAACTGGCATTAACCCTTTATTACCCAGTTTGCCACGGCACAGGGCAACATGGAAGAGCATGGGTACAGCGCCAAAAATGGCGCTTCAATGAATGCGCCATTTTCTGGGGTTGCCAGCGGGCTGCAATTCGCAGCATGGGGGGTCAGAACGCTTGGGCCTTTCTATGCCTCTGAGGATTCAGCCCAGCTGCTATTGACTGGTGGGCCAAAATATGGCGGAGGCTAGTCTTTTCTTTTTGCTGAGGATTTCCAGCCAGCTGCCAGTTGTACCTGGCTGGCCAAAAATATGGCGGAGCCCACGTCATTTTTTTTTTCTAGAATTAGTTCTAGTAAAAAAAAATGGGCTTCGGTGTATTTTTGGTTGCAGCCAGGTACAACGAGGCAGCTGGGGTTGCTGGCAGTCTGTAGCTGCCAAGTTGTACCTGGCTAGACCAAAAATATGGCGGAGCCCCACGTCATTTTTTTTTTTCAAGAATTAGTTCTAGAAATAAAAGGCCTTCGCTGTATTTTTTGTAGCCAGCCATGTACAACTTGGTAGCTGGCTGACTGGAATCCTCAGCGTGGAGAGACCCAAATGTTGTGGGTCCCCCACGCTGCAAATTTCAACCCACAGCCACCCAAGAAAATAGCGCATTCATTAGAGGCGGCATTTTCTGGTGCTGTACCCCAACTCTACCAGTTGCCCTTCTGCTGGTGGCACACAGGTTCTCCATATGCGACATGGTGTCCGCTAACAATTTCAATAGAAAATTAGCTCCAATTGTTAGCGGAAACCATGTCGGGTATGGAGAGACCCTAACTGTGTGCCTGAACATTGGAGCTCCCCCACAAGTGACCCCATTTTGTAAACTAGACCCCCGAAGGAACGTATCTAGATGCATAGTGAGCACTTTGAACCCCCAGATGCTTCACAAATTCATCCATAAAAATGAAAAAGCACTTTTTTTTTCCACAAAAAAGTTTATTTTTTCATTTTTACGGATCAATTTGTGAAGCACCTGGGGGTTCAAAGTCATCTAGATATAATCCTTGGGGGTCTAGTTTCCAAAATGGGGTCACTTGTGGGGGAGCTCCAATGTTTAGGCACATAGGGGCTCTTTATATCCTACAAGGTGTCCGCTAACAATTCCAATTGTTAGTGGACACCATGTTGCGTATGGAGAGCCCCTGTGTGTCTCCACATTGGACCTCCCCCACAAGTCACCCCATTTTAGAAACTAGACCCCCGAAGGAACGTATCTAGATGCATAGTGAGCACTTTGAACCCCCAGGTGCTTCACAAATTGATCCGTAAAAATGAAAAAATAAACTTTTTGTGGAAAAAAAAGTGCTTTTTCATTTTTATGGATGAATTTGTGAAGCATCTGGGGGTTCAAAGTGCTCACTATGCATCTAGATACGTTCCTTAGGGGGTCTAGTTTCCAAAATGGGGTCACTTGTGGGGGAGCTCCAATGTGGAGACACACAGGGACCCTCCAAACGCAACATGGTGTCCGCTAACAATTTGAATGGAAAATTAGCTCAATTTGTTAGCGGACACCATGTCGCGTTTGGAGGGTCCCGGTGTGTCTCCACATTGGAGCTCCCCCACAAGTGACCCCATTTTGGAAACTAGACCCCCTAAGGAACGTATCTAGATGCATAGTGAGCACTTTGAACCCCCAGATGCTTCACAAATTCATCCATAAAAATGAAAAAGCACTTTTTTTTCCACAAAAAGTTTCTTTTTTCATTTTTACGGATCAATTTGTAAAGCACCTGGGGGTTCAAAGTGCTCACTATGCATCTAGATACGTTCCTTGGGGGGTCTAGTTTCCAAAATGGGGTCACTTGTGGGGAGCTGCAATGTGGAGACACACGGGGACCATCCAAACGCGACATGGTGTCCGCTAACAATTTGAATGGAAAATGAGCTCAAATTGTTAGCGGACACCACGTCATGTTTGGAGGGTCCCTGTGTGTCTCCACATTGGAGCTCCCCCACAAGTGACCCCATTTTGGAAACTAGACCCCCAAAGGAACATATCTAGGTACATAGTGAGCACTTTGAACCCCCAGATGCTTCACAAATTGATCCGTAATAATAAAAAAATTATTTTTTAGTGGAAAAAAAAGTGCTTTTTTCATTTTTACGGATGAATTTCTGAAGCATATGGGGGTTCAAAGTGCTCACTATGCATCTAGATACGTTCCTTCGGGGGTCTAGTTTCCAAAATGGGGTCATTTGTGGGGGAGCTCCAATGTGGAGACACACGGGGACCCTCCAAACGCGACATGGTGTCCGCTAACAATTTGAGCTCATTTTCCATTCAAATTGTTAGCGGACACCATGTCGCGTATGGAGGGTCCCCGTGTGTCTCCACATTGGAGCTCCCCCACAAATGACCCCATTTTGGAAACTAGACCCCCTAAGGAAGGTATCTAGATGCATAGTGATAACTTTGAACCCCCAGATGCTTCACAAATTCATCCATAAATATTAAAAAAACACTTTTTTTTCACAAAAAATGTCTTTTTGCCTACATTTTTTTAGTTTCACATGGGCAAAGGGATAAAATACATCCCAAAATTTGTTGGGCAATTTCTCCTGAGTACACCGATACCTTATATGTGGTCATAAACCAACGTTTGGGCGCACGGCAGGGCTCAGAAGTGAAGGAGCGCCATTTCACTTTTTGAACGGAAAATTGGCTCTAAAATTCAAATTGCGCTCCTTCCCTTCTCAGTCCTGCCGTGCGCCCAAACAGTGGTTTATGACCACATATGAGGTATCGGTGTACTCAGGAGAAATTGCCAAACAAATTTTAGGATGCATTTTATCCTGTTGCCCATGTGAAAATTAAAAATTGAGGCTAAAAGAACATTTTTGTTACAAAAATTAAAATGTCCATTTTTTCCTTCAACTTTATTTTAGTTCCTGTGAAGCACCTGAAGGGTTAATATTCTTCTTGAATATAGTTTTGAGTAGCTTGAGGGGTGCAGTTTTTGGAATGGTGTCACTTTTGGGCGTTTTCTGTCATGTACGCCCCTCAAAGGGACTTCAAATGTGATGTGGTCACTAAAAAAATGGTTTTGTAAATTTTGCTGGAAAAATGAATAATTGCTGATGAACTTTGAACCCTTATAACGTCCTACCAAATTTTTTTTTTTCTTCCAAAATTGTGCTGATGTGAAGTAGACATGTGGGAAATGTGATTTATTAACTATTTTGTGTCACATAACGCTCTGGTTTAGCAGAATAAAAATTAAAAATTTGAAAATTGCTAAATTTTCAAAATTTTTGCCAAATTTTTTATTTTTTCACAAATAAACGCAAAAATTATCAACCTAAATTTAATACTAACATGAAGCCCAATATGTCACGAAAAAACAATCTCATAATCGCTAGGATCCGTTGAAGCGTTCCAGAGATATTACCTCATAAAGGGAGAGTGGTCAGAATTACAAAAAATGGTCCGGTCATTAAGCTGCAAAGTGACTCGGTCCTTAAGGGGTTAAAGATACCAGATGTATGAGGCGAGTTGTGTGAGGCGATTTGTGCATATCTGAGTCTGTCTGTGTGGTGAATGTGTCCCTGGGGTGTGTGCAGGGGCTGGCTGGTCCCTCTGCCCAGGTGGCAGTTATGGTCTGCCAGCCCTGAGTTGAGGAGCGTGGGGAGTGGGGGGGTGCTATCAGGATTTGCGGATGCCCGGGGGGAAAGGGGTGCTATCAGGCCACCGCAGCTCACTTACCATGTCCGCCGCCATCTGCTGCTGTATCGCCGCGCCGGCCCATTTCTGTGGTGTTGGCAGCCCTAGATGTGGGCTAAACGACCAGCCCAGGGGGCACCTGGGCCAGTCCGCCCTTGGGTGTGTATGTGTCCCAGTGGTGTGCTTGTGTCCCTGTGGGGTGGTCCCTGTGGTGTGTATCCTTTTGGGGGGAGGGGTGTCCCTGTGGTGTGTGTCCATCCCTATGGGATCTGTGTGTCCCTGTGGGGTGTTTATGTGTGTATGTCTCTGTGGTGTGGTGTGTATGTCCCTGTTGGGTGAGTGCATGTGTCCCTATAGGGTGTGTATGTGTGTATATCCCTGTGGGGGGGTGTCTGTGTGGTGTGTGTGTCTCTGTGCTGTGTGTGTCTCTTTGTGGTGTGTGTGTTTGTGTTCGGGTGCGTGGTGAGTATCCAATGTTGGGGCCCTACCTTAGTGACTATATGCTGGTATATGCTGTTAGTCTTTGGTCCTGTCATTAAGCCCCTCTCATTCACAACTGTCACTTTCTGTCCATTATGTAGATAGGGCCAAAATTGTTTGGTGAATTGGAAAACGCGGAGTTAAAATTTCACCTCACAACATAGCCTATTATGCTCTCGAGATCCAGACGTGTGACTGTGCAAAATTTTGTGGCTGTAGTTGCGACGGTGTAGATGCCAATCCCGGACATACACACATACACACATTCAGCTTTATATATTAGATTTGACCAAACAGCTCAAACCAAACAGACACTCAGACCAAAAAGTGACAAAGCTCCATTATCTTCTTGCTATTGTTCTGTTTCCAGCATTTTTGACCTAGCTTTTTCTTACACTTTACACATAGTTAACCTACAATTCAGCTAGTAATTTATATCTATAGGAAATGGTCTTGGGCAATGTCCGAGTGAGTGTCTCATCACTATATTATGTTTACGAACTCGTCATAATCTTCCTTTTCTTAACACTGAATTTACACGTGCGTGTTTAAGAGTGCATGGATGCAGCACAGACGTCATTCATGTACCATCCATTAAATCAGAGAAATATTTTTTGATGCATGTCAATTTTGTGCAAACGTTAAACCAAACTCGGACATATTTGTGTGTTTTTATAGCCAAACGTTGATTACCGCCCACCTAACAAACTGATCATGTGAAAAGGTCTATTGACTTTAAGGGTTATGTGTTACATTTGCAAAATAAATGTATGTAAAAATCAGGCCTGCAACTTGAAGTGTTGTCTGTTCTGTACTGGTCATATCACCAAAAGATACTGATTCATATAATCATTGATTACTAGATGTGGGTCCGATGAGTGATGATGTCATGATAGGGGTTGGGCTCTGTAGTTCTTGGCGCAGCTGCTGACTCTCCCCCCATCCACTCGCTCATCCTGCCCTGTGCTGTCTTCTCCCCATTCTGCCCTCTCCTTTGACCTATTTCCCCCCCTGTATGCTACCTATTTCCCCCCTGTGCTGTCTTTTCCCCTCATGTGAATTCTCCTTTGAGTTATCTCCTACTGAATGCTCTCCCCTTTATACCAGGACTCAAAAGATGGTGACTGTGCAGATGCACTTACTCAGGCGGTGATGTGTCAGCGGCTGCAGGTGGTCGCGGTTTTAACACTTCCAATGCTGCTCAATGTTCCTGTTCCACCACGTGGTGCCACATTTGGCCACCCATCACTCTCTATCCCCCTGTGCGCTCTCTCTCTGTGCCCCCTTGTGTTCTCTTCACCCCCTGTGCCCTCTCTGTGCTCCCCCTTGTGCGCGCTTTGTAGTCGCCCTTGTGCGATCTCTGTGCCCTTCCTTGGGCACACTCCTCTCTATTTGGTGTCTCTCTCCACCTGTTGTGTAAAAAGAGGCAGTGGCAAGACCAGGTCATGCCGCCACCATATTTGCATACCCAGGTGTACAAAAATGGCAGCCACGTGAGGGACTGTGCCTGCAAGAGCCCAGAGCATGTAGGTGCAGTGACTGAGGCTGCCACCATATTTGGACACCCATGTGTCTAAAGATGGTGGCGTTCTCAGGAACTGCACCTGCAAGCGCTGTGTTCACGCAGGCACAGTTCCTTGTTCAGTGTGTGTGGAAGGCTGCATGCCCTGGGATCCTGGCTTTGGTTTCATGTGTTATTGTTTTTGAGTGTTGGTGACACTGCTGGTTGTACTGTGCAAGGGGTCAGTATCACCAGTGTGTGCCTTAATTTTACCCTATCACTTGGGTGTTCAAATATGGCTACCACCGGTGCATCATATGCAGGCAACCTGATGCCGTAAGTGATAATGGATGGGACATCTCATCCTCTTGTGCACTGCCCCACCTCATGCACAGTCTCTCTCCTCTAGTGTGCTGTCTTTTTCCCTCGTGTGCTCTCTCTCCCCCAGTGTGTTGTCTCCCCCCAGTGTGCTGTCCCCCCCAGTGTGCTGTCTCTCCCACCCTGTGTGCTGTTTTTCCCACCTTATGCACTCTTCCCTAGTGTGTCATCTCTACCCCCTGTGCATTGTGTCTCACCCACCCTGTGAACTCTCCCCCCTGTGAGCTCTGTCTGTTCCCCCTGACTGGGGGCCTCTGTGTACTCTTTCTCTCCCCTGAAAAGGGCACCAGTGCATTTTGTCTCTGTCCCCCTTCCCTGACAGGGGTCCCTGTGCACTGTGTCTGTACACCCCCCCCTTTCAGGGGGCCCAGTGGCTGTTTTTCACTTCACTTGCCGGAGCTGCCGCCCAGCCGTCTTCTCCACATGGCAGTACAATGTGCACATTGTCGATTGCTGGCATCTTATCAAATTAGGCAACAGCAGATCTGTGTTGCTAACCCCAGCATTGATTTTCTTCACCACGGGTATACTGACACTGCTGTTTGCTAATTCATAAGCTGCCATCAGTCTGATGCTGTGCACATCGTACAGCCGTGAGGTAGAAGACAGCTGCACTGGTGGGTGAAGTGAGAAACAGCACACTGAAACACCCTGACAGGGTTGGGGGGATGCACAGAGTGTGCTGGGTCTTCCTGATGGGGTTGTGTGGTGTGCAGACAGAGCTCACAGGGGCCCCCTGACATGGGTGTGGGGGGTCAGACAGAGCACAAAGGGGCGCCCGGACAGGGGTGTGGGAGCACAGACAGGGGACACAGGGTGCTGATACCAGCCTTGCTTGGCGCCACCACATAGCTAATTTGCATGCACAAACTGTTGGTGGGCTTTGTGTCCCTGACTCCAGCTCTACGCATGCACACTTACTCATGCCCGTGATAGAAAAACATCCGGATGGAAGTGGATAATATTAAATTAAAAGAAAAGTTGGAATTTTTGACCACGCTACCATATAAAAAATCAGAAGATTCTTTGCAATTGATAGTGATATTTATTTCTCAACGCGTTTCAAGGCATTCTGGCCCCTTCACCAGGAGAAAAACCACCGATATACATCGGTGGTTTTTCTCCTGGTGGAGGGGCCAGAATGCCTTGAAACGCGTTGAGAAATAAAAATCACTATCAATTGCAAAGAATCTTTTGATTTTTTATATGGTAGCGCGGCCAAAAATTCCAACTTTTCTTTTAATTTAATGTTATACCTTTTTTTGGAAGACTGCTGTAACCATTTGGATTGGATATATATGAGCATATAGTGGTTATGACTCACAGCCACATGCAGTGAGCTCCCTATTTTATTTTAATATCCAATTGTAAAAAGGGTAACACCCTATGGTAGCGCCATATCTTTCCTTTTCGAGCTTTCTACCGGATGGAAGTGGATTTCAGATGCCACAAGGCAATTATGTAAATAGATTGTGCACATTCATTACTACACGTATAAATAATAACAATGACTACAAAATAGAAAATGAGGAATAAGGTAAAATATCATTGAAAATATATAAAAACTAGTGTAGACAAGATCATATATGCTTTTCAATGTAGAGTTTTATCCCATAAATGGATGTAAATGTAAATCAACAGCTTTCTGTCCTGGTTAATTAGTTTAAAAATAGGGTCACTTTCAAATTCACATACGATTAAGATGAACTCTGCACCTGAACTGTTACATGCTGCCATATAATTACAACAGTTGGGGAGTTCCTGCAGAGGTAATTTTGGAGGATATTCATCTTATCTGCCAGTGGCTATCGTCTAAAAATGGCCCATTGAATTGTAGATTTCGAAACGCTGAAACATACAACAATAAAGGTGATATAGCGCGTAAAGATCTTTTTGTTATACATTTTTACACATTTGACTGATTACCACAGCCTTAAAGGGACTCTGTCACTAGATTGATGCTGTTGGAACTACAGTCAGCATGAATCTGAACCTGAATAAGCGATTGCAGGCAGGTATGTTTGACTATAAATCGCTTTTAGGTTTTAGAGGAAACAGTTTGAAAAGCTGGATGGGGGCCATTGGGAGACACCTGACTAGTCCGATGCATTGACATGTCTCTCCCTATGTAGAATGGTGTGGTGTAAAGACAAGATGGCTGGAGGTGGCGCTAGACTAGTCTCATCTTCCCCAACAGTCTCTGATTGTCTTTTCAGGGTAAACCGTGCATGACTGCAATTATGCCAGGTACAGATTTATGCTACCCATTGTTTGAGCAGCATAAATCTAGTGAAATATTCCTTTAAGGTCCTGATAATGAATATATGTATGTCAAAAATAGGGATATTAGACTGAAAGCCTCATTGGGAAAAGATGCCTAGGTGTAATTTCTGTTCATCATTATTGAATATTTTAGAATTGAGGTAATAATATTCACAAGACCCTGGTAGAGTGGATAATTCAGTAGTCCATCATCATCGGACACAACCCTACAAACCTTTTCCTACATGCCAGCATCCTATGGTGCCTCTGCTGATCAATATTCCTGGGGCGACAACATCGTTGTGGCAAAATCAGGGTCCTGCAAACATTTTTGCTCTACTCAAGTACAGATTAGCGCTATATGAGCAACATTAAACAAATTAGAGGAATTAGTGACCTAGTAGTCTCATTATTGTGAAGATATCATCAAGCTTAGCAGGCAGAAACATATAAAAGATGACCAACATTAAAATAGATTTTGTTTCAGAGCAACATTCTTTTCATTTTCTGGCCTCGCAGGATGAGTAAACCGAATACATCACACAATGGCTTTGTTGCAGTTAACTGATTAATTGTGGGGAAAAAGTGGCTGGACTGCTTTATGAGCAAAACGCAGTCAGGTGTAAAATAGACCAGTAAATTTTCCATCCCGAAAAGATTTATTGCATTTTCAAAATGTCTTGTAATGCACTTGTAAATTAGGGGAAGAAGGGCGTCCTTGCTTATAGTTTTTCGATCTGCTATTCTCCGCCAGGCTGAAATCTATCAGCAGTGTAACTCTGTCCATAGATCACTACAGAGGAATATATGGATCAGTTGCTCATATACCCTGCCGGGCTATTTGTAGGTCACCATTCAATTAGCCTAAGCCACAGTCCCTGGCTGAAAAAGGGTGCCCATTGTTAAAATTCAAGTTACTGCCATCTATGTTTACAGTTTTAGAAAAAAGAGCCATTGTGGAGTTTAAGTAGGGGTAACACCATAAATAAGACTATCAGGACACATAATAACCTATTTGGAAATATATCCATCTCTGCTTATGATTTAAATTCTGCAGCGTTACACTGTTCAAACTACATTAAGCCAGCTTGCCCTTTCCAAAGACTTCATAAGAAAGGGAACTATGCAATTTCTCATTATTTCCATCTTCTATATCTACGCTACAGGAAAAGCTATAGGTTACACTGTGCCTGTAAGTTATTTACTATTTAGGTACTGGTCTGTGCACTATGATTGAGAATTACATGTTATAGACAGCGGCCACGCTCTTTGAAAATCGAAATGAACACAGAAAAATCTGGTTACATTTTTTATTAAAAGAAACCTATTTTTATAGTAAGTTATAACTTGTATACTAAAAGATGTCAAAAAGACCATTATGTAGGGGTCTGTAGCCCATTTTGGTATTATTGTATCTAATGAGATATTGTTGTAAGCATAAAAAGAAGAAGGCCTTTTAAAATGATAATTTCGCCACATATTGTTGGGAGCAAGATTGTCTTCCGATTTGCACATAAATCTAGGTAAAAACCAATTGGCCGTTACACAAATTACAGAATGGAACAACAAAATGGAAAGATCCGCGTCCAAGCTATGAATCAATTGTATGTTGTTTTAATTGAATGTAAAACAAAGTCGTTTACAGGAAGATGGGAATTTTTCTGCATGGGAGAGAAAAACAACACCCACATCAAGGAATTGAATAATGGAAATTAGTTATATTGATCTGAAAACATAACAAAAGACAGATCTGGGATTAAATAAATAACTATAACAAATTCCAAGGAAAAAATTCTAAACGAAAGCTGAAATTTTATTGTAATGTGGATATGAAAAAAGTGAAGAAATTCCTATAAACTTTACATGTATACACTATATACTTAGTATCTAAGTTAAAGGGGATGTTCAGGCTATTCACAAAATTCTGCTGCCATTCTATGTGACTTCAGGCTTGTGAATTCTAACATTGTAAGGATTCTCCAGTGTCGGTGGCGAGAACGAACAGTCATGTGACCTCATGTATGCAATTTGTGTACTCCGGGCCAAAATCCAGAGAATCCTTACAGAGTGCACTGCACACAATACAAGTATTCACAAGTTTGCAGTCACATAGAGTGACAACAGACTTTTGTGAAAACCCTGGATAACCCCTTGAACATTATTGAGTCTCCTCCTTTAAAAGAAAACACTTTCCTCACTCTTTTTGCTCCTTTGCATTGTCAGTACTATATTTCATCACAAACAACCTTGTAGTAGGAGGGTCCTTAACCATCAAAATGTTTGATACCATAATAAATCCCATACCAGAGACTTATTTGCTTTCGTGAAACAGGGGAGAAAATCATTCACAGCCTGACAAGGAAGACTTCAAGGAAGACATCAAGAACAGTGACGTAATTGTGGTCAGCAACTAACATGGCATTAGGGTCAGATGGAATGAATACACAGAGGAGCTCTATGCCACCGCTAGAAATGACCTCTCAGTTGAACTCTCTGTCCAAGTCGACCAGAGCCAGATCTGATGGATAGTGAAGGGGAGTGGGCAATGAAGTTATTGCCAAACAACAAGGCACCTGGTATCGATGGAATTCCGGCCAAACTGCTGAAACCCATACTGAAGCCAGCGATAACAGCACTATGTCAAAAGATATGGAAGTCATGCTCGTGGCAATAGAAACAATCGGTCTTCATGCTGTTGCCAAAGAAAGGTGACTTGAGACACTATGCTAATTAGAGAACCATCACCCTGATCCCACAAGCCAGCAAGGTGCTTCTGAAAATCACTCAAAATAGAATGGGCAACATCCTGGATTTTGAACTTCCAGATGTCCAAGCTGGCTTCCACAGAGGCAGGGGAACCAAAGACCACTCTGCCAACATAAGATGGATCTTTAAGCTTGTAAAGAGCTGGATATTGACTCAAAGGGCCACTTAATATGGTGGTTATCATGGCTAGGTCCTTCACTAGAGGAAGATCTGGCTAGTCCTGTGTTGAGACTCCTAAACGAGGCTCCACAGACTCTATTTGCATATTTAAAATTCCCAGGGGGCAATGGGCCTAGGAATTCACTGTGTTGAGCACTTTAGCCGGCTGCCCGCAGTGTTTTCTTGAACTGGTCTCCCTGAGATCAGTGAATACTTTGTTTTGTTGGTCTACTAGGCATTGCTCCCACCTAGCCAGAATCCTACTCCACACTGATGAGGGGCAACACCCTGAAACAGCTGTCTGTGGATGGTTGCCTGGCCTTGGTATTCCCTTGTCATATCTTTAAGCTTGTAAAGAGCTGGATATTGACTCAAAGGGCCACTTAATATGGTGGTTATCATGGCTAGGTCCTTCACTAGAGGAAGATCTGGCTAGTCCTGTGTTGAGACTCCTAAACGAGGCTCCACAGACTCTATTTGCATATTTAAATTGTTTTGTAATTCATTGAAAAAAATGTATACATAAAAACACAAACACATTTAGGGACTGCATATTTATTAATCCCCTGACCCTCATCTCTGTGCTGAATACTCTCGGCTCTGCTTCATCAGAGACCAAGGGGACGAACAAAGCTTCTATCCCCTTGATTCCTGAAGGAAATCCCAGAGCATTGCAGCATCATAAGGGGGGCAAATCAGGTCACCTGAGCTGTCCTCAGGGGGCCCCAGTGTCTCTCCAGTTACAATGCCGCAGATTGCACTCCTTACAACGCTTACGCACTGAGCTATCAGAAGATTGCACCAAAAAGCATGACAATTGCACCAAAAAGCATGAAATCCATGGCAAAAACCGTGGGATAAATGTTGCAGTTTTTGTGCTTTTTTTGGCCCAGGAGATGCAGATGAACACCTTGGACACAATGCATGCAGTTTGAGGCCTAAATTGCACCAAAAAGAATGAAATCTGTGGCAAAAACCATGGGAAAAACGTTGTGGTTTTTGTGCTTTTTTTGGCCCATGAGATGCAGATGATCACCTTGGACACAATGCATGCACTTTCAGGCTGAAATTGCACCAAAAAACATAGAAAAATATTGGAATCTGTGAGTACTCAGTGTTTGATACCTTTCAATTGTTAACTGAAAAGATGGTAAACATAGCAAGCTTTCGGGACACTATGGCGCCTTCGTCAGGCTGATAATGACACAAATTCTGAAGACACATACATATATACATAAGCAAAAGAAAAAGAAAAATGAAAAAAACTGTGTTAGATGCTGTAGTAAACACGACAGGTGACGTAAAGCAGAGTCAGGGTAGGGAAAGAGAAAAAAAATTCTAAGATAAGTGGAACAAATTGTATTATTGTTATATGGTTAGTAGCCTGTGAAGACCTGAAAATACTTAAGTGCGTTGTGGAGAGCAATAAATCTAGTACACATTGAAAAACACAACACAGAAAAAAATATTTTATTAGACGGGACTCCATCTTTATAAGGAAAAAAACTCCCTCCGACATAAATCAGGTCTTCTTAGCTTCACCTCTGCTACATCTTTGCCAACAGACAAACATGTCTAGTAGCAAAGAGAACAGGTACAAAATGACACACGGGTGCCATGTGTGGAGTAAGCTGAAACCAGCCCAAACATTCTACCATACTAGAACGTATGGGCTAATTGAAGATTGTTTGCGCAGCCAATCACAGATGCCCAGTCTGTGTCAGTGTCTATGATTAGCTGTTTGAGCCATTGAAGTGAATATCCCTGGAAGATAATGAGTGGCCAGGAAGTAGACGTGGCAGGACAGCAGGTAAGTATAATAAATCTGCTTAATAATCATGTGCTTTGTTTTACAGCTCCTCCCCCCCCACCCCACCCTCGGACCCAAACCGCAAGACCGGTTTCACACCACGGCAAGATCAGGTCCGGCGCTGTCCGGTGTGAACCTGACAGCCCGGACCTGATTTTGCACTAATGCAGCCCTATGGTGTTGGACAGGGCCGGATGGCAGCTATTTGCCATCTGATTTTGTCCCTGTCTGGCAGCATCAGGCTGCGTTAGATTTTTGCCCCGACACAAAAACAGAGCTTGCATCATTTTTTGTGTCTGGGGCAAAACTCGGACAAAATCGGATCCTCCTGGATCTTCCCGGACCCGGCGCCCGCTAACATGGGAGCCTATGGGGCCGGATCACGCCAGATCCGACAAAAAATCGGATCCAGGAGCCGGACGCCAGCTGCTGGAGTTTAGCAGAGAGCGCTACTAAACTTCAGCACCTGGAGCTGTCCCCTGCTGTGATTTCAGAACCGCAGCCAGCTCCCCGCTAGCCGCGATCCTGACATTTCAGCAAGGACAGCTCCTGAGGCTGTGAAATGCCAAATCCGGCTGCAAACCGGACCGGAGGGCATATTTGTCCTTCGGTTCGGTTTCAAAATCGGGTCCGGGGCCTTATCTTGCCGTGGTATGTAGCCAGCCTAACAGATATCCCAGGGAAACTCATGTTAAGGCTGTGCCTGAACACTAAGTGTTCAATACGGACCCCAAACTTTACAGTTTGGGTTCATCCATCACTAGTTGCTTACTGTTGTCCATTACTAGTAAACAAATTTTTGTTACCCTACCATTGTCTATAGTGGCTGTAAGCCTACGAGAGCCCCTCCAAATATGAAAACATTAAATGAATATGAAAAAGAGGAATGTTTCTGCCCCAAACAAATCAGATGTCATGAAATGAGTCATACTGTATCTTTTTCTCTGAACATAAAATAATTTTAATGCTTTTCTTCATAAAAACATACAAGGATCATGGTTTTTACATACAGTACTCGTCATTTTACAATAACATCATTTTACAAACATTTAATACATATAAAGTGACCAGGTACACAAAATAGAGACAAAATTAATCCCATTAGAGGTATGACCCTCCCTACATTTTATTATCCATGGGTCCTATAAATTCCTATGGGTTTTTTTTGTCACGGTTTCTATATTTGTCCAGGAATATATACTCATTAAGGCTCACAGTAACTATTATGGCTATGACTACTATCATGGTTCTATGTACAATAAACCTATTAGGGGTATCAGTGTATAGTTAATATAGTTAATAGTGCACCCCCTATCCTTTCCCAGACCTATATGATCCTCAATCAACCAATAATCCCAATAGTGTTGTTTTATATTGATGTATTTTAGGATAGGTAGGGTAGTCTGGGTGCCCCCCAGACGCATTTCGCTTTAGCAGCTTCCTCAGTGGGGTAGTGAAGGACTCTCAAGATTCCTCCTTTTATCCCCACATGCTAACACACCGGCTTCCATCGCCGCACGTCTGTTGCCTCCCCGCTTTCCATCCACCGCATCAGCCAATCACCGGTCAGGGCCATTCCGGGTATGATCCAAGCCATCAGGAAAAACAAAATGGTCTCGGAGACATTTCTGCCCTAACGGGGGTGGAGCCGAGGGGTCCGTGCATGTGTTTTCACAGTGTTGTTACCCAAACCAATGGATTACACTGCAAGGGAGAAAGCATGGCGTCCATACACTTGACCAGGTCGTTCCATAATGAACTGTGGGGCTATTCCCGAGTCCAGAATGCGGTCGAGCATTCCGTATAATCCAAGCCAATCGAAAAAACAAAGTGGTGTGGAACAATTTCATGCACCTAGAAAGGGTGTTAGCCGAGGGGTCAGTGCATTGTCCTTTACAGGTGTTGTTACGCAAGAAATGGGAATTAATGCAAGGGAGAAAGCATGGCGTCCTACACTTGACCAGGCGTTCCATAATGAACTGGGGGCTACCTGGTGGCCGAGTCCAAAAGCGGTTGAAAATTCAGTAGCTAAACAGCTGCTGAATCAAAAAACAAAGTTGTGGTGGAACAAATCATTCATGGAACGGAACCTAGCAAAGGGTCTTAGCCCTAGAGGTTTAAGAGTACAGGTATTCCCGTCCTTTAAGGTGGAAAATAAGAAAATTAGGAAGAAATGGGAGGAGTTATCTTCTACCTGCTCTAAAGGATATATGAGTGTTTTGATAGAATTAAATTATGAATCATTGAAATCATTGGAGATGGAGATTGAGGGCATTAAGAACAGCCTATCTGAGCAGATGACTGAGGAACAAATGAGTCAATTAGAACATGACCTGGATTCTGGGCAGAAACTCTCCTCTTTTTCAGATTAATTTAATGTTGTCCATTACTGTAGCATACAAAATGAGGGTTTAGAGTTATAATTGTGGCAGGGTTACCTGCAAAGCCAATCCACAGTGGAACAGGACAAGGGAACTTACTAAATGAAAGAGTAGTTTCTGTTTAGTGTGTGTAGTGTGAGGAAGAAGCAAAGCATGCAGGTTAAGCTAAAAAGGAGCATGAGTGATAAGGATAAAGATGAAGGGTCAATTCTCAAGAGGCAATAAATAAGTGTATTCCTACAAGCAAGCATGTGAATGATGTGGATAGAGTTTTGGCCAGTGTAGAAATGGGGACATTAGAGAATAAAGTGACTCCTGGGTATGGCACACTGGCATGAGTGAATCAGCTCTACAAGCAACAATGAAAGGTAGCAACGCAATGCAGAAGTGAATAGTGTTATACTTGTTACCGTATGACTAGTACCCAGTAGGATGCAGTACCAGCAGCTATGCCCTGACTCTGCGTGACCTCTGTGTTCAAGTGCAAGAAAATTCTTAATCCCCATACTGAAGAGCCAGCTTTTGTTAGAATTGAAAATGGAAAGAGAATGCTTTGTATGAATCTGTTTAAAGAGGACCTGTCACTCCCCTGCTGCATGGCATCTAAATGCAGCACTAAATGCAGCATGTCTGCTGCATTCAGTGAAGGGGTCCCCCATGTATCTGTGTGCTGTGTATCCTGAGATATAGCCTTAGAATAAACTTACAGTTAGAAGCCATGGAGGCAATCACTGTGGCTGGAGAGAGCTTGATTGACGGTAGCCATTCCATCCCCCACTGCCTCTGTTTCCACCTTCTGCTGTGCTGGCTCTGCCCTCCTCCTCCTCTTCACTCACAGCATGCAAATCATGTTGTCCGACCTTAGCTCCAGATTCCTGCCGTGACAAAGCATAAACAGCACAGTAGGAGGCGGCACACAAAGAGGCCGAGGGGGAGGGAATGGCCACAGTCAATCAAGCTCCCTCCAGCCACAGTGACTACCTCCATGGCTTCTAACTGTGTTACAAAGCCTATATCTCGGTGTACACAGCACACAGACACATGGGATATCCCTTCTCTGAATGCATCAGATATGCTGCATTCAGCGATGCATTTAGATTGCCATGCAGCAGGGGGGTGAGAGGTCCTTTGAAAGTTACCTACAAGTAAAAGCATGAAGTATTAATACTGGGTTGTAGGCTGTCTTTCATAGATATTGAACACAGCGGTACTGTACTCAGTCTGGTGGAAGAAAAGGTGTCGGCCTCTGGATTTAAGGCAGTGCCTAAAGAAGTAACACACACCCACACACCACCCATCCACACATCTGTTGGTTGTGACGTTTCGGGGCGAGAGTGAAGCCCTCTCCATGACTACCACCCTGCACAAGTTACACATTACTGCTAACAGCTGTTCGTTGATTGATGATCTTTCCTAAGTATAGGTCATCAATATAAAAGTACTGGACAACTCATAAGGTACAAATATAACAGTCACTCATAGAACGATTTTTACTACAGAAAAAGGCAGAAACAACAGGATGAATTTGTACTTTTAAGGCTGCTTTCACATCACAATTTTCTGAAAACAAGACCCCACGGACAGGAACGGACAGGCTCGGATGTGTACCTCCTGTAGCCATTTCCGTGTCGTGAAAATCACGGATCTGGGCACAGAAACGATGCGAGGAGCTCCGAGCCTGCAAAGCGCAGGCAAGTGGGGTTGATTTTCACTTTCGCAATGTATTAACCATATTTTTTGCTTTATAAGACGTACTTTTGTTCTCCCAAATTTTGGGGGAAAGTGGGGTGTGTGTCTTAAGAAGCGAATGTATGGTAATTAAAGAGATGCTTGCAGGTGAGGGTGGGGGCAGCTCTGGAGTGTGTCCAGGGGTTGGGACGGGCTGGCTTCGGGCTGCAGGAGGTCATGTGCCCCCACTCATATAATATGCACTGCCGCTGTCCATCACCTCGATGCTGAAGCTAGTGCCGAAGATATGGACAGGGGAACAGGGCATATTATATGTTCCTGCAGTCCCTCCCCATCCTGGATATGGCGCCCCCATGCTGCTGGGCAAAAAATAACAATCATTTTCAACTTACCTCTCCGGCGCTTGCCTCCGTCTCTCTGTGCCTCTCTCCCTGACTGCCGCAACCTTCGGGGTCCCAGAAAGCCGGTCTTGTGCTCGGGTGCACACTGATGACATCACCGGCACTACTTCAGTGCCGGGATGTCATCAGTGTGCACCCCGATCACATGACCGGCTTCTCCGGGACCCTGGAGGTTGCGGCAGTCAGGAGGAGAGGCACTGAGAGATGGAGGCAAGCGCTGGAAAGGTAAGTTGAAAATGGTTGTTATTTTTTGCCCAGCAGCACAGGGAGCCGTGCACCAGGTAAGGGGGCCATACACCAGCTAAGTGGGCTGTACATACATTGTGGAAGTGAAATAAAACGAAAGCAAGTGTTAAAAATAAAAAAAAAAATCCTCAGCTCTCTGGCGAGTGTCCCACAATGTGCGGCATCCACCTCCGATGGCTTAAGGATCTGAATCAGCTGACCAGGCGGAGCACCTGATCAGCTCATTGGTCCCATGTCCTCATTTAAATTGCCCGCCCAATTGTTTTGGCTGGCGAGCGATTTAAACTGCTCAGCTGATGCGGTCAAGTGACCAATCAGCCGTCGGGTTGCCACGCCCCACCTCGTCAGCTGATTCAGGTCCTTAAGCCATCGGAGGTGGATGCATCGTGGGACACACGTCAGAGAGTTGAGGATTTTTATCCTTTTTTTTTAACACTTGCTTTATTAAATTTTACTTTCGCAATGTATGTATATATGTATAAAGTGAAATAACACGGAACAGAGCAGTTTTAGTGTACTGAGCATGCTCAGAACACTAAAATCGGACCCGGGAAACAATCCTGCTTTTTCCTGGGTCCGCGCTCCATAGGCCCCTATGTTATTTGCCGCCGACCGTGCCAGATCCAATTCTGTCCAATTTGGGTCATTGTGCCCAAAATCGGAAGCAGTCTCCGATTCTGGGTACAGCAAAATATCGGCCACAATCGAATCCATGACAATTTGGACACAATCGGATGGCCATACAGGACCAATCCTTGCCCATAGGGATGCATGGGGGTCAAATCGGATCCGTGGCTATCCGTTTTACAACAGATAGTCATGGATGCACAAAAATCGTGATAGCAGCCTAAGTCATACAAAGACAAAGGATTATTAATTAAAAACGAAGTGGCCTGCAATGTCCACCCACCTACTGTATCTAAGTGAAACTGCTTACAAGACTCTAGTACCACACTGCTCTTATGGGTTTATCTTCAAAAAGTGGTTATACTTTTTGCTATCTGCAGGTCATATGATACTAATTTTGAGTATTCACATACAGCACATCATTAATGATACATAAAGTACAATTCCCCTCTTTGGAATTTGTGTCTTTTTGTCTTTTGATACACATCTATTATGAATAATAACAATTTTCTACTGTAAAGTAAGCCATCTCCATAATATAAGCCTACACACTGTTATACCATAACCTATGTTTGAAGTATTGCAACAATACAATGTTCCCCTTACAAATAAATTCAGAACGCATTTTTGTAAATATAATCAGCGTGATTTCTAAGATCTCATTAGTGCTGTTGTTTACCATTTTTATTTTTAGCACTGAAATTCTTGTAGTCTGCATAAAAATGACAAATATATGAAAAGATTAACAATTCTTATTTGATTCTTGCTTAAAGGGATCCTGTCCCTCCAAAACGCCTCATAAACTAGCAAAACATGTCCCTGCAGCATCCTATCACTAATCTCACACTCCTTTGTCTCCTAAAAGCATCCTGTGAAAGTGCATAAAAACGTTTTAAAGAGGACCTGTCACCAACCACACATGGTGATCTAATTACAGAACTGAATGCAGCATGTCTGCGCATCCAGGCAAGGGGTCCCCCAGCACTTGACCCCCCTGTACCCCGAGATAATACACTTAGAAAACTTACATTGTGGAGCCAAATAGGAGGTGGCTTGTGGCTGGAGCCAAAGGGCAGTTTCACGCCCCCTGTATGTTTAATCCGCCCACGGCCGCCTCCCTGATGCCAATCATTGTCTCCATCGCCTGCTCATAGTAAAAGAGCTTATTGCAGTGATGGCCGCTTGCCCACCCTGCGTGATGTCACCACTTATACCCGCCCTGCTCCATGGTTAACATGGAGCAGGGCGGGTATAAGCAGTGATGTCACTGCAGGAGGCGGGGCGGCCGAACCTCTGCTCTGACATCACTGCCTGTGTACTAAATCTTTGAGGGGCAACTATAAATGTGCACATTGCAACTGGTGCCAGCATTTGGTTGTTGGCTCTAGTGTTAAAATCGGGGGTGATTTGTTCCCCATACATTCTTTCATTAATTGTCGAAGCAAATGGCTTGTATACATTTATATGGTGTCCCCTGTCAAGATTTTAATAGGCAAAAGACATAGTCCATGTTTATAAAGAAAGAGCACTGTTTATCTCATTATTTATTAGAAAGATCACTCAGGTTAATTGAACAGTTCAAAATGCCATAAAGTAACTAAAGTATGCTGCATTTGCAGGGTTTTCATGAACGTGGTGTGATTCACTAAAAAGCTTTGCAAGCTGAAGCAAATGGATTCTCAAAACCAATGCACAGGAGCATGGCCTTAACGATAATTAACAGAGTGTTATTCTGTAGTAGTCTGTACATGCTAACCTATCTCTAAGGCTGCTTCACATGCAGTTTCTATCCTGATGATGTCCATCCTGATTGTGTACCAAAAACCAGGTATTGTCCCCAAAACCAGAAAGTTTCAATCTTCATTAATAGTTTTCTTGTCAATGTTCCTCTTGGTTCCCTCAGTACCGTCACGCGATTTTGAAAGCATTTCATGGCCATATTGCTGGTTTGACAGTGAAATCTGATACTGTTCTGTTTTGATGCAGGTGAAGGAACATGTATCCATTGATTTCACTGCAAGCAGGCCAATGCCAGTTAATTGTAATAACTGAGCAAATGTTCTCGACAGTACCGTCTGGGTTTGAACAAAATATGATGGATTGATCTGTGAAAAAACTGTCAGTGTGAAGCCCTAAGGTTATATGTATCCCTCTATACTTTACCTGAATTTGGTGTGTTCATTACTCTAGGTTTCTCTATTTATATGTTGTATTTATTCTGAAGTAGCGGTAGCTATATGAATATTAGTTATGTCGTTTCCCGTTACACTGCTACAGCCTCGCTGGGGGATCACTGGTTGCGAGTGTCCTTCTATTTTTAATGTATTCACACACGGGCCATGGGTTGTGCGCTGCTAAAAAAACTTAAAAAAACTTAATACTAACTGTTCTGCTCAAGAATTTTTGTAATTCTGTTGTCATCATGGTTAATATTTTGTCCACCTTGCGTTATTGTTGGCATGGATTGAGAATTTATTCTAAAAAAATTTGATGTATTAAATATAATGTATATTCGCATTTCTAATCAATTATGGACTGACAATGCGCATGGAGGTTTAGTATTAACTACGTGCAGGTATTATGCCTAATTTTTATGATGTATTATACTGGACAGTCGAGCATAAGTAGCGCACCTTGGAGCCCGTTATTAGGTTCCTTAGCAACCATGGCGCCAGGGGCAGTGTCCCTACAAGGCTGGTTGTATTAAAATCTGAGTATTACGTTGACAGAGAATAATTGTTAAATCTCTTGTATATTGGCTGTCTGTGAACTGACTTGTTTGTTTTTAATTAATGTTTTTAGCAAACAGTGCCAGCTGTGATGTCAGCATGGAGTCTTAGCTCCACCTATAAAGGAAATGAACTGACATCACTCCTGGCCTTTGACCATTGAAGCGCAACAAGTGCGCAAAATGGTGCCGTCGTCTGTTCAGGCACCCCTTCCCTGCACGATGTTCTAACGATCCTGTAAATAAAGCACCCCAGCAATTCATCCCGGTGAGTGCCATCTCTTTTTTTTTTTTTTTTTTTTACCGACTCATTTATGACCAGCCCACTTGGTGGAACTCTACCTATCATATGTTGTCGAGGCTTAGTGAGCAGCAGAGTGCAGTAGCTGAATACCAGCTTCAACATGCCCGTCAGATTGAGAGTCAGCCAACAAACATAACAACTGTCAAGTGGGTGTGAATCACTAACATTTGTGACGTTCTTGAGAACTTTGAGTACTGCACCAATCTCGTGTACAGGTTATTCTCAGCGTAATCATCCGCTGCTGTGTCTCCTGAAACAATCGCTGCATAATCTCAAAGTTGAAGCTTGAGTGGTCAGCATGTTGGTATCGAGACAGATTTCCGAATGGGTGATACTACCCAGCCCAGCCAATATTCTAAGGCAACATAGTGTGATGCGGAATAAAATGAGGAGGCTGAGGAGTGAGAGGACTTATTTTTCTGTGTTGCCGAGGGGACTCCTAATTCTACAGGGGGACACCAAACCATAGTTTCATGTCTTTCCAGCCTGGATGGGCTGGAGAAGAGGAAGTGGAAGAGGAGACTCAGCCTGAGAAAAGAATGGGCACTGGTTCTACTGTTGGGGACTCCGAAGATTTGCCTTTTGCCAGCTTGGACCACATGGCACAGTTCATGTGTAGCTGTCTGTGTCAAGACCCCCGCGTGATACACATTTGATTCAACAACCTATACTGGTTGGCCACCTCTCTCAATCCACGGAACAAAGAGAAATCCTTCTCACCTTTTGGAGTCACCAAACAGTTTTATAATGGAATCCTTCAAGAGGGTCGTTGTAGATCAGTTGCTGAAAACATCACCCTCAGACAATACTGGTGGCAGAGGTATCAGCTTTTTTCAATACCAAGGGATCATGGGGAGACAAATGAATACCCGGTCTAACAGAGGTGGGGGGAAAACGTGCACAAATTGGTCAATTTTCAATACATGAACAGAACACCAAGGGCTATCTGTGCATGTAACAATGCAAAGGAGGAAGACGTTGCAGAACATGATCAAAGGGTGCTGAATTGACCATATGTGCGTCCTTTCTGATGCTTCAGTTCCGTTTAATTATGATATAATCAAGCTGAACACTTGGCACAACCTCTCCGTATATACCTTGGAGGTGCTGTCCTGCCTGGCTTCTAGTGTGATGTCAGAGCGTGTTTTCAGTTCCGCTGGGTCAATCATCACTGAAAGCCTCTCAACGGAAAATTCAGACAGACTTACCGTATATACTCGCGTATAAGCCGACTTTTTCAGCCCAAAATTTGGGCTGAAAAGTCCCCCCTCGGCTTATACGCGAGTATATGTATATATACAGCCGCAGCCCCGGAGGTATACAGGCCCCCCCCATCAAGCTCCAGGGCCCCCCCCTTGAGCGGCGTCCTGTAAAGGAATATCATACTTGCCAGTCTCCTGTCGCGCCGTCCGCAGCTGCCGACACGCGATCCCGGGCTTCATTCAGTGAGAGGTGTACTGAGAAGACCTGTGGTGACGTCAGAGGGGGGGCGTTCCCGGGGCGTTCCCAGCGCTGATTGGCTGTTCGCGGTCATGTGATATGTATCACATGACCGCGAGTGCCCGGGAACGCCCCTCTGACATCACCACAGGTCCTGTCAGAAGAGATCTCACTTGGAATTGGGGATCGCACAGCGGCAGAAGGCGTCGGACAGGTGAAGTATTGATTCTTTTTTATTTTTCAGACCTCAAGGGGGGGGCCCTGGAGCTTGATGGGGGGGGCCTGTATACCTCCGGGGCTGCGGCTGTATACAGCCCTTGGGCTGCGTCTGTATACAGCCCTGGGGCTGCGTCTGTATACAGCCCTGGGGCTGCGTCTGTATACAGCCCTGGGGCTTCTGCTGTATACAGCCCTGGGGCTTCTGCTGTATACAGCCCTGGGGCTTCTGCTGTATACAGCCCTGGGGCTTCTGCTGTATACAGCCCTGGGGCTTCTGCTGTATACAGCCCTGGGGCTTCTGCTGTATACAGCCCTGGGGCTGCTGCTGTATACAGCACTGGGGCTGCTGTATACTACCTAAGGGCTGCTGTATACTACCACTGGGGATGCTGTATACACCACTAGGGCTGCTGTATATACCTCTGGGGCTGCATATACCTCTGGGGCTGCATATACCTCTGGGGCTGCATATACCTCTGGGGCTGCATATGGGGCTGCATATACATATGGGGCTCCATATACATATGGGGCTACATATGGGGCTGCATATACCTCTGGGGCTGCATATGGGGCTGCATATACCTCTGGGGCTGCATATGGGGCTGCATATACGTCTGGGGCTGCATATGGGGCTGCATATACCTCTGGGGCTGCATATGGGGCTGCATATACCTCTGGGGCTGCATATACCTCTGGGGCTGTATATACCTCTGGGGCTGCTGTATACTACCACTGGGGCTGCTGCTGTATACTACCACTGGGGAGGCTGCTGTATACCTCACTGCTGGGGGTTGTATACCTGTGCTGGAGTCCACCCTCGGCTTATACGCGAGTCAATAAGTTTTCCCAGTTTTTGGGGGCAAAAGTAGGGGGGTCGGCTTATACACGGGTCGGCTTATACACGAGTATATACGGTACTCTGATTCATTTCAACAAGGACTGGATATCTCCACAGTTTGTAATCCCTCCAGAAGACAGCAAGCCAAACTAAATTCACCAAAAATGCAGATTCTTTATGCTATTGCTGTTAATATCTACCCCCTTCCCATAAAATCCAATTTCCTTCCATTGTCAACCATAACTTAGCCCATAGGGCTAGTTTTTACAAACCCTCTGCACATTGTGTAGTGGACAAACTAGGACACTATTCTTACTCTAGCCTAACTACTATTTGTGGCTGGAGGCCCTTGGGATGGTGGCTTCCTGTGTCAACCATGAATCAGCCCATAGGGCTAATTTTTACAAACCCTATCCACATTCTAGAGTGCGCAAATCTGGAATATACAGAGGTCCTACCAAACTAATATTTGTTATTGGATACCTTGTCACAAGTTGTGCCACATTGTGACTGAGATAGGGGATAAATATTCAATCGAGTCTACTATCAGTCACCCTATTTGGCAGAAAAACATGCCTGGCTTGTGTCACAATGTGACTGAGATAGAGGATACATATTCAATTGAAATCTACTGTTAGTCGTCCTATTTGGCACAAAAACATGCCTGGCTTGTGCCACACTGTGATTGAGATAGGGGATACATATTCAATTGAAATTTACACTGACTATTGATGACTGACTGATGGCCCTCTGAAAACTCGAATTAAGAACCACAACTACTACAGTAGTTCATTGTAGAAAATGTTTGTCAAGGGAGGCCCTTGTCATGGTATCCTCCTGCACCTTTGACACAGCCTGCAAAAGTCATTTTTGGAAATATCATGCACATTCTGCAGTGGACCATGTAGTATAGTATCAAGAAGTCTTCTCTTCCTGTATAATCTGGGGAATATTGTCAATGACCATCTCTGAGCCATTTGTAGGAGTTTATCCAACCCATCCTGGAGGGAGGGGGGGGGCACCATATGTCCTTTGTCCATTGACTTGCACAAGAGATATATTTGAGCTCATTATCCAGTTGACTAGTGCAGCATCATTTTTCCGGTTCACAGAGTTCAGCCAAACCTAAGGATCACAGTCCGCATTCACTTCTACCTTCTATGACTCCATGTTGCTTGCCCTTTTCCCATGTAGTCTCTGCCCTATTATGAGTTAAATAATAGAGTGAGGGCCTTACACTATGAATAAGTGACAGCACTCTCAAATGTACACAAGAGGGACCTCCAAAATTTCTAGAGAAGGGCACTACCAAAAGCAAGTTAAAGGGCCCCATGAGGACTCTCACTAAACTCAAGTTTCCTGCCTACTGCAGGCCCTCTGATCATTTCAGTGTAGGGTCACAGAATCACATGGCGGTGGAGGAGGTAGATGATGAGGCGGAGGTGAAGGCCAACGCTACAATGGACACATTGTAAAATGCTATGGAATATGTATTCCACTATATGAGTATCAATGAAGGAGGGACCACCCAAAAGTCTAAGCAAGAGAGGTCCCTCCAAAACGTACGTAACAAGGCCATCTCTGGGCCCTCAGCAATCTCTGGTTTCCTGCCTATGTAGCGCCCTGTGCCAGGTAAGCCACAGAACCAACTAGTTCACTAAGGGATTTCCACATCTGGTACCTCACCTACACACACAACACCTTCCACTCCAGGTCTGTAGGGGGAGCTCTACTGGTTGCTGATAAGCCAGATCCCCTATAAATACAGGTGCTGGCGGCGGAGATAGGCAGAGTGTGCAGTCGCTAAAAGAACTGTGAAGATCAGCTCAGTGCCTAGTGAGCTTACCTGGTCATCGGAGCCGTGCTAGGCCTGAGATCAGTAAACCGCCAGAGCCAGTGTGAGGGTCCAGAAACTGAGGATGAAAGGCAGAGGCGAGGAACACTACAGTGCAGGCAGAGGAGCCATCCCGGCTCACCCCAGGAGAACACCGGTCACTGGAGTCCGAGTCTGCAAGGGAAAGAGGTTAGCCCTGCAGAGAATCCCAGTAAACCATGGAGGCTTAGCTTCCCGGACACCTGCAGCACCCACGATTGAGAGCCATTAGCCGCGAAGAGATAGCGGTAGCTAAGCGAGAGCCCTCAGTGCAGCAACATGGGTGTGGAAGAGCAGGAAAGGTCAGGCCTGGTTTCATACATGCTAGACTCAAGATAAGGGAGCAGGACAAGGAGGCCTATAGTTCACTCAGTGTGGAAATCCCAAAGTGCACCCTTCAACCCTGGACGTGTACCTGGAGAACCATCAGTAAAAGGTACAGAAAAAGACTTTATTGTGTGTGTGTCCCTTCTTCAACCTGCCCCACACCACAATGACTATGCTGCCCCATTCCTACCGTGCTGCCCTATTCCACCATCATACCCTACAGCCACGGGAAACCCGCTCTTCCTGTAGAGAGCTACATCACCTTGCTGCTTTCCATCACCCCGGAGGTCCCAGCAGCGCCGGTGCCATCACCGGTCCTACAGGTGGCGTCACGACTGACAATAACTTTAATCCCTGTAAATATACCCCTTTTTATTTTGTCACTAGGAGCACGGATTCGGGCACCAACCACAAGTGACATCCCCGTACCAGTACGCCCGAGATGCGAGTTCCCCAAGCCCTTGGCGCAAGACACTTACTGCAGGCCCTCTGAACATTTTAATGTAGGGACACAGAATCACATGGCGATGGAGGAGGTAGATGATGAGGAGAAGGATGGTGAAGGCCAACGCTACATTGGAGACATTGTAAACTGCTATGGAATTTGTATTCCACTATCACAGTGTCAATGAGGAAGGGACCACCCAAATGTGTACGTAAGAGCAGTCCCTCGAAAACGTACATTACAGGGCCATCTCTGGGCCTTCAGCAAACTCAGGTTTCCTGCCTATGCCTACTTCAGGTCCGTTGAACATTTCAATTTAGGACTGCAAAATGTCATGGAGGTGGAGGAGGAGAATGATGGTGAAGGCCAATGCTACAATGGGCACATTCTAAACTGCTATGGAATATGTATTCCACTATTGGAGTATCAATAAGGGAGGGACCACCTAAATGTCTAAGTAAGAGCGGTCCCTCCAAAACATATGTTACAGAGCCATCTGTGGGCCCTCAGCAATCTCAGGTTTCCTGCCTACTTCAGACCCTCTGAACATTTGAATTTAGTGCAGGAAATGTCATGGGGGTGGAGGAGGAGGAGGAAGAGGGTGAAGCCCAACGCTAAAATGGGCAAATTGTAAACTGCTATGGAATATGTATTCCACTATCTGAGTATCAATGAGAGAGGTACTGTCCAAAACATATGTTACAGGACCACCTGAGGCCTCTGAGGTCAAAATCAACATACCCACTGATACGTTGTAGCTGGCCTTGTAAAGTGCTGGGGAATAGCTAACTAAAAATGAAGTATGACAGAGGAACCTACAAAATGTATAAGTCAGGGCCCTCCCAATTGTAAAAGGTGAAAGAAACTACAACACTACCCGTTGTGAAGTAGCGCATGTCTAGGGGACTCGCTTGGCAGCAGATGACACCAACAAGCATGTTTTGACGTAACACTACAGAAGTTTATTATTTTTCTGCCATAAACTGCTCACATTGGTCAACATACATCACATATATGATATGCATAGAACACTATTCACATAGTAACACTACAATTCACATAACAGAACCTTACATCATACATCAACCAAGAGCATTGATCACATCTCCATAGAACAACAAGAGCACTAACGACAGCTCAGATGGTGTTTACGGTCGCCTGGCCTTATCTATTCCTTACATTTACACATAATACATATTCAACAGAACATATCAACATCACAGTCTGTTGTAATGGCAGCTATGCCCGCCTGGCAATATTTACACTATACATAATCAACAGAACCTTAAGGCGACCTCCCTGTTTGGTTCTAATGACAGCTATGTTCGCCTGGCACTACTTACATTATGCATGTGACTAGCCCAGGGTATGGGGACTCGGGTATCTGGGCCCTCTGCTGCGGTAGGGATATCACTGGTGGCTGGCCCAGACCTGTGGCCCTGGTGGTCAACTAAAAAGGGAAAATTGGAATGGAATAAAAGTTTATAAAAGTTTATAATGACGCCACCCTCAGATTCTGGTGAAGTAGCACCAGCGCCGCTTCAGACCTCCGGAAGGCGATGGTATAGCAGCCGAGATGGTACAGCTCCCTGCAGCAAGAGCTGGCCCTCTGGGGCAGGGATGCATCGGTGGTAATGGAGGTGCTGATGAGGAATGGAGCAGGGCACGGTATAGCAGAGGAACACATACACGGAGACTTGGTCACTCTACCCGGGTACTTTACTGGAACAATGCAGATGGCGATACAGTTCACAGTGGCAAACTAGTCTTTATCCGTCCAGGTAGTCACAGTGGGCTGAAGAGTCTCTGTAAGTCTCCCGTGGTATGCCTTCTTGGCTCTAACCCGTGTCCTGCTGCTAGTGCCTGTCCTAGGGTGGCCTGCTTAATACCAGGCTCGTTGAGGTGCTTTGATAATTCCACCCTTCACTCTTTCCCTCTCTTGCTCTGGGATTCGACTGTGGTGGGTTAACCAGGTGTGACTGATCCTGCCAGACAGGGTGTCGGGGCCGGTAAACATATCTAAAGGGTTGAGAATGCGCAAAATAGGGTCTTATCTTTTATAGACAGATGTATGATGTTAATATTAGTATTGCTCACCTGATGTGGTTGTGTAGCACACAACCAGCGTAATCGCTCAGGAAAAAACACAGCTGCTGCAGGGACCGTACTTCCACAGGGTGCGGTGCTCAAATCACAGG
The DNA here is from genome assembly GCA_033576535.1 of Allobates femoralis. Taxonomy (NCBI): domain Eukaryota; kingdom Metazoa; phylum Chordata; class Amphibia; order Anura; family Aromobatidae; genus Allobates; species Allobates femoralis. The sequence continues at coordinate 95,491,636 of JARQOC010000011.1, read as the reverse complement.
TTTATTTTGGACGAAGTACCTTTATGTCCGCGCTGCTGTCAGAAAAGTATACCACCGACACTGGATGTCTAGGTATTAGTGATGATTTATTTCCTTATTTCCAACGCGTTTCGGAGCCACGTGCCGAGCTCCTTCCTCAGGGAATAACTTGAGGAAGAATATTCCCTGAGGAAGGAGCTCGGCACATGGCTCCGAAACGCGTTGGAAATAAGGAAATAAATCATCACTAATACCTAGACATCCCGTGACGGTGGTATACTTTTCTGACAGCAGCGCGGACATAAAGGTACTTCGTCCGAAATAAACCTGGGGCCGGTAAACAGACCCACGACCTCCGGTGTTCTCGGCACAGGGGCTGGACTCCCTGACCATCTTCGGAACCGGTGCTCCGGTCAAGTGAACCAGGGTTCCCTCCCTAAGTATGGGTGTTTTGGTAGTTGCTTTTGTGTATCTGTAACAGTGACGTAATTCTGTGACAAAGTTATTCCCACAAACCATATGTAAGTAATAAATGCATGCAGGCATATTCTCCAGGCTCTTCCCATTCTGTTTCATCACTTTCCCACCCTTTCCAGCCTTTCCCTCAGACCCCCAGACCCCTTTGTAGGGAATTACTCGCATTTCCCATTGACTTGCTTTGTACTTGCTATTCAGAACGAATACGTGATTATTACAAAGTACTCATAATGAGTATAGCGATTACAAATATTACAGTACTCGCTCATCACTATTGATGTGTTCAACAATCATTCCATCCGTTGTACAGTATATCATGACTTTCCAAAGCAGCCTCTGCTCCTAAACAAGATTCTTTCTTAGGCTAGGGTCACACTTGAAAGGCACAATCTGGTAACGGTATTCATTACCAGATGTGGTTTTACTGTGTGCCTTCATACTATCATTTGATAGTAAAATTGCAACCCTCATTCCGGGTCTGGATGCATTAATGCATCACGTTTTGCAATGTGGGTTTTTGCAATTTTAAAAACCGCACCCGGATCCGGATCCGGTACTGCAAGGTACAAAATGTACCTTGCGGTACTGGATCCGGTTCCTATAGGCGCCCATGTTAAAAAAACGGATCCAGTTTTGCAACCGCTCCGAAAAATGCAGCCTGCATGATTTTTACTACAGGCTGCATAACCAGATGCAGTAACCGAATTGCATTAAGTGCAATCCAGTGTTAACATTGCAGCCTATGGCTGCGGATCCGGATGCAGTTTTGAACAATTTTAATGCTCAAAACTGGATCAGAATCTGCAAATAGAACCGCAGTTGTGACCCTAGCCTTATTCAGTTATTTGCCCATGATATTCTGCCAATCCCTTTCATGGCAGAGGGAGAAGAGCTTCTCTTCCATTCAATTTTGCATGTTGGAATACAATTGACAATCAATCTGGCTACATTTAATGATGCCCCCTGCAGGTTACATTTATACCACGTAACTAGAACTAAATCCCACATCAGAATTCCCACACACTGCACTGATGAGGGGCAGTTACCCCGAAACACAGTGTCTGCAGTTTGGGGTTCCGATGTGGCACAAATCCCAAGTCATATTAAAAGGCTTGTTAAAGAGTCGATTAGGACTATGAGGACAGCTACCAAAAGGTGGCGCTAGAGTTCATTCACTTCCTCACTGAAGTGACAATTTGCATAGAACTAAATGGTTACTTGAACTCAATATGAACCTTTCTTGGTAGACGTTTAGACATTATGTTACCACTTTCATAATTGCTAAAGATATCCAAAGCAGGGCTTTTCCATTCAACATGTATCTATATATGAATTATATTTCATGAGTTTTCTTCATTTTCCGCCTGGTCCTTCACCCTTTCTCTGGACTATATTAATAGTGATTAAACAAGCGCTGAATCTTTCTGCTTTACTCTGTATTACAAGCCCTCTGAGCCACCCCAGCATTAATACTGCAGGTGATGTAGGCAGAAGCGTTTGATCTGAAACTACAATTAATGTTGTAAAAAAAAAAATATGAGAGTTTGTCTTCAGTGAGACAATTTAATTGGAAGAAAATAGACCAAGGACTGCCACCTTTTAGCATGAGAGCAGGGAAGTGCCCTTTTGAACATGCATATAAATTAGCATGCTTGTGTGTTTCTCCAGCAGGGAGGCAGCGCCAGGATGACAGAGTCATTCTCCAGCAATAACACCGTCTTTCATTAAAATTCAGAGTGGCACTGTTATTATATCTGTGGCACTCTGCCCTGTAGCAATATTTTTCTGTCTTCCCTGAGGCTTCTTCAGAGTTTAATTTTACAAGTTTTTTGCTAGCAGTTAAACTACTCATCTATGCTGTACATTTCCTCTGTGATATTGCACTATAATCATAATGTAAGATATTCATGTGTGAGAGGTTCATCAAACTATATGGTGTACATGAGAAATCAGCAGAAGCGAAAAGGGAGCGCAGTAAACACAGTTAAATAGTTACAATGAGAGTCAATAGGAGTGGATATGCTGAATATAAATGTTTATTTATATAATAGATGGGTGCCAGATGCTATTGACTCACCGTTGCCGGGTTCTCGGGTCTCAGGCGATGCTTCACTTGTCACGGTTCCGCGCCTGAGGCTGTGGGGCCCAGTGGTCAAATAAAAAGGGATTAAAGGATTGGGATAAAGTCTTGATTGTCGTGATGCCACCTGTGGGAATCCGGTGATGGCACCGGAGCAGCTTGGGCCTCCGGGGATGTGCAGCAGCTAGACGGGATGCTCCCCACAGGATGAGCAGTAATCCCCGGGGCCAGGAGCTGTACTGGATGGAATACGGCAGCTCGGTTAGTGCGATGAGCAAGGTTAATAACAGTTCTGGAAGAAATGCACTGACACAATGCTCCTCTGTAACGGGTCTTTACTGTAGATTCGGTGCGGTACACGGTATACAGTCTGTAGGTAACGGACCGGGTGGTCCCAGTGATGAACTGCCTCTGTCCAGAGCTCCACGGTGTTCCTCCTTTACTAACTGTCCTATTTTTGTTGCCGTTGCTGCCTTAGTGCACCAGTTCAAGGCACTGGGAAACTCTATTGGATTACCTCAGCCAGGGCGCTAATTTAGGCTGTGAAGGGTCCAGAGGCCCAATGGTAGGAACCCTGCTGGTAAGACTGCTGAGTTCGTGGCTGCAGTGAGGCGCTCCTAAGAAGCTACTCCGTCACTCCGGTTTTGCAGAACAGTGGTGGACATCTGTTTGCCTCGGAACCGGCGTCCAGTGAGACTGGGCATGGGTGTCTTTTAACCCGTTGCTTAGTTGCTTTGTTGCCCGTTTTCTGGTCTGGGTCACCGCTTGATGGTGCCCTACCGGTTAAGTTACTTTTCCAGGACTGCACGGCACTGTGCAGGCTCCTGCTCCTTCTTCCTCAACACGACTCCCCTCTTTCCAACCCCAACTCCAACTAACTCCCCCCACACTACACCTTACACTCCTCCCTCCAGGACCTGATTGGCCCTCTACCTCTGAGTGGTGCATGTGGTGTATGGAGCTCTGGATTTAACTATTTCATCACTGAGACGGAAGATATTACATCTTCATTCAGGGATGCAATACCTTCCTGTGACGCACTCTTTGCGGGGCGCCACACTATCGCATCAGGTGGGCAGTGATGTCATGATGGGGACATGTACTGTGGCGCTGGGATGGCGGCTGTCTCTGCCCCTGTGCACTCTCCCCTCTGTTTGTGCTCTCCCCTCTGGGTGCTGTCTCTCTCTCCCTGTGTTGCCTTCTCCACTCTATGCTCTCTACTTTGATCTGACCCAACTGTGCACTGTCTCTCCCCTCTGTTCTTTGTCTCATCCCCCTGTGCTCTCTCTTCCTTTTGCACTCCCTCTCCCCTTGTAGTCTCTCTCCCCTGTGTGTTCGCCCCTGTGCTTTGTTTCTCCCTTGTGCGCTCTCTGTTCCTCCTATGCTTTGACTCTCCCCATATATGCTTTCCCCTATGCGCTCTCTCTCCACTTGTGTTCTTTCCCCCTGTGCTGTCTCTCCTTCTGTGCACTCTCCCCCTGTATTTTGTCTCTCCTCTCATGCGCTCTTTCCTCCCTGTGCAGTTTCTCCCCATGCATTATCTCCCTGTGTGCTTGCCCACCTGTGTACTTGCCCCTCTGTGCTTTGTCTCTCACCTTGTGCTGTTTCTCCCAACATGCACTCTTCCCATTTGCTATGTCTCTCTCACCCCTGTGCTTTGTCTCTTCCCCTTTGCACTCTCTCCCCTATGTGCTCTCTCTCCGCTTGTGCTCTCTCTCTCCCCTGTGCACTCTTCCCCATGTGTGATTGCCCACTATGCTTTGTCTCTCCCCATATGCTCTCTCTCCTGTACACTTGCTCACACTACCAATACTGTCTCTCCCCTCTTGTGCTCTTTCTCCCTTATGTGCTCCCTTTCCTCTGTGCTGTCTCTCTCCCCTGTGTGCTTGCCCATGCAGCCTCTCCACCCATCTTTGAGTGCAAATGTCCAAAGATCACAATCTTTGTGTAACCAGGTGTCCAAAGATGACAGTGGCGTAAGTGTGCATGCGCACTTGCTCATGCAGCCACCATCTTTGGACACTTGGGTTTACAGAGATGTTGGCCACCCAGGTAAGTGTGCATACTTTCTCAGGTGGGTGGGATCTGTGTTAGCGGTGACAGTTGCAGTTGGCAGCATTTGTAGCTGATGGCGGTTGCGGGAGAGGACCATGTGGCATCACTGGCAGTGCAATATGCCAGTTTCATCAGTGGGCACCATATTTTCAAAGCCATCTCTTGGGTGTGCAAATATGGCTGGCGCTGGCACTTGATAGGAGGACATACTGACGCCGGACGTTGGTGACAGACGGAACAGGACAATATATATACATGTACACGGCATATTTAACCCCTTTCCACACCCTGATTTAAATGGACTTTCCCATGAACAAAATTAATTTTAATCCATAGATCTTAGCACAATAATAATTTCCACAACTGGATTTGTTTAAATAAATTTCTTGTGTTGAGATAATCTTATACATGAGTCCCTGCTATGTACTATGTAATGACCGTGTCTGACCAACCGTACAGGTACATGGTCTGATCATACCACATCTCCTGGGCAGTGGAGGACACAAAAAAGTATACAGACATTGCAGCATGGGATCATAACTGATTTTTTGTTTGTGAGGTAAAACATTTCCTTGTCTGTTTTTAAAAAATGTAGTGCCTCAAAGAAAACAATTTGTGATCCTATGCTGTAATGTCTGTATACTCTTTTGTATCATCCCCCGCCCAGGAGATGTGGTATGATCAGACCATGTCCCTGTAAGGTAAGACATGGCCATTACACTGTACATAGCAGGGACACATATATAAGATTATCTCAGCACAGGAGATGTGGTATGATCAGACCATGTTCCTGTACAGTCAGACACATCCATTACACAGTACATAGCAGGGACACATATATAAAATTTTCTCAGCACAGGAGATGTGGTATGATCAGACCATGTCCCTGTATGGTTAGACACATCCATTACACAGTACAAGCAGGGACAAATATATAAGATTCAAATATCTGGACAAAGTACCTCAGGTCCGCGCTGCTGCAGGATAGATGTAAATGACACCAGAAACATCGGGATGCCTGGTTGAAAGTGATGGATAGCTTTATTTACCGACGCGTTTTGGAGCTACTTGCCGAGCTCCTTCCTCAGGGATGTTCCCTGAGGAAGGAGCTCGGCAAGTAGCTCCGAAACGCGTCGGAAAATAAAGCTATCCATCACTTTCAACCAGGCATCCCGATGTTTCTGGTGTCATTTACATCTATCCTGCAGCAGCGCGGACCTGAGGTACTTTGTCCGGATATTTGATTGTTTACCGCATTAATCTGTGGAGGTACGGTCCCTGCAGCAGCTGCATTTCTGAGCGATCAAGCTGGTTGTGTGTGACACAACCTCATCAGGTGAGCAATTCTGATTTAGACCATTTTTTTAACTGATTATAAAAAGATAAGACCCTATTGCGCATTCTCAACTTTTATAAATATATAAGATTATCTCAGCATAGGAGATGTGGTATGATCAGACCATGTTCCTGTACGGTCAGACACATCCATAACACAGTACACAGTAGGGACACATATATAAGATTATCTTAGCACAGCAGACGTGGTATAATCAGACCATGTTCCATATGGTAAGACACAGCCATTACACAGTACATAGCAGGGGCACATATATAAGATTATCTCAACACAGGAGATGTGGTATGATCAGACCATGTCCCTGTGTGGTCAAACACGACCATTACACAGTACATAGCAATGACACATATTAGGGATGGGCGAATCTACTCGCTAGGACTCGTTACTCGGCGAGTAGTAAGGGACTCGCAGGACTCGGTCCTCTGCGAGTTTCCCAGTGATTACTCGCACGAGTCCAATGCAAATCAATATCAATCCTAGTTTTGTCAGAAACGCTGACAAAACTAGGATTGCCATTGTTTGCATTAGACTCGGCTACTGTGCCAGTGATAGCAGGGAAACTCGCAAAGTAACTGCTGTTACATTGCGAGCCGAGTCCAGCTGTCTTCTCTGTGCAGCTCCAGGGTCCTAGAGCCCGCCTGCTCACAGACATGATGTAGCAGTGCTGAGATTGTTCTCAGTCTGCTCATTCCCTGTGCATAGACATCTATCTATGCACAGTGGATGTAGCAGAGAGGACATCGCGTTTTGGACTACGTCGGACGGAAGAGGATTTTTTTAATTAAAGATGGAGTCCCTAATGGCTTTTTTTTTATTTCAAATAAAAATTTTTCTCTGTGTTGTGTTTTTTTAACCCTTTATTGGAGATTCTTAGTGGCTGGGTCAAACGTAGCCTGACATTAAGAATCTCGGGCTTAATACCAGCTTGTATAACAAAGCTGGTATTAACCCCTTTATTACCGAGCGTGCTACCGCCACCAGGGCCGCTGGAAGAGCGGGGTTCAGCGCCAGAGGATGGCGCTTCAATGAACGCGCCATCTTCTGGGGCGGCTGCGGGCTGCAATTTGCAGCGGGGGGTGCCCAGAAAGCTTGGGCATCCCTGCGCTGCGGATTCCAGCCCCCAGCTGCTTAGCTGTACCTGGCTAGACATAGAAATTGCGCGGAGCCCCACGCATTTTTTTTTTATTATTTCATGAATTTCAGAGTCAGAGTCTCAGAGTCAGAGTCTCAGATTCAGAGTCAGACTCAGAGTCAGACTCAGAGTCAGAATCTCAGAATTTCATGAAATAATTTAAAAAAAATGCGTGGGGCTCCGCGCAATTTCTATGTCTAGCCAGGTACAGCTAAGCAGCTGTGGGCTGGAATCCGCAGCGCAGGGATGCCCAAGCTTTCTGGGCACCCCCCGCTGCAAATTGCAGCCCGCAGCCGCCCCAGAAGATGGCGCGTTCATTGAAGCGCCATCCTCTGGCGCTGAACCCCGCTCTTCCAGCGGCCCTGGTAGCGGTGGCACGCTGGGTAATAAAGAGGTTAGGGCCAGCTTTGTATTATCAGCTGGCCCTAAGCCCGAAATTTATGGCGGTCACGCCAATGTTAGACATGACCGCCATGAATTTCTATTAAATTGTTTTAAAAAAAACACAACACAAAGAAAATTTTTATTAGAAATAAAAAAAAAAGCCATTAGGGACTCCATCTTTAATTAAAAAAATCCTCTTCCGTCCGACGCAGTCCAAAACGCGATGTCCTCTCTGCTACATCCCCTGTGCATAGATATAGATGTGTATGCACAGGGAATGAGCAGACTGAGAACAATCTCAGCTCTGCTACATCATCTCTGTGCACAGACATTCATGTCTGTACACAGGGAATGAGCAGACTGAGAACAATCTCAGCTCTGCTACATCAGGCAGCAGGCGGGCTCTAGGACCCTGGAGCTGTGACAGCCAGCACACTGAGCAGACAGGAGTCTTATCTGTGCGAGTTTCCCAGCGATTACAGTTGCAAAGTAAACGAGTCCAATGCAAATAAATGACAAAACTAGGATTGCTTCAGGCTGAAGCTTCCGAGACATATCTGCGATTTGTAAATCTCACACTACTCGCTATTACTCGCTTCCCCATTCATTAACATTGGACTCGCTAGACTCGCAACGAGTAGCGAGTCCTGTGCTCGGACTCGCTAGAGTCAAGCGATTCCGAGTAATTTAGGATTCGCCCATCACTAACACATATATAAGATTATCTCAGAACAGGAACATTTTTTAAACACTTTCAATTGTGGAAATTATTATTATTCCAAGTTCTTTTGATTAAAATAACTTCAAAATAAAATTTGTCACTGGAAAAACCTTTTTAACTGTACATTACAGTCAGGACGCACATATATGAAGCATACTTAGTAACTAAGACTTCTCTATAAACAATAGATGTCAGCTGTAATACACAGCCAGCATCAGATTGTAAAAGCAATGATCAGAACAAGACTCAATTGCTGCTGTTTCATTTAAATACTGGTGTCAATAACTGATATTATCACTTAAAAAGTGCAGTCACCAGTAAGCAAGCCTACCTGCTTCCATCAGTCACAAGTGGGTTGCTATGCCAGACTTCGACCTATTGAAAGTCTCCCTTGCTGCCATCTTTGTACTTTTCTGAAGCTTATCTATAGGCTGAGACAGTATTGCAGTATATAGTATAAGCAATCAAATGCTCGCAGGTTCAATTCCATAGGTAAAATAAATATAAAGTGAAAAAAGGATTATCAGTAAAATTACCGAATTTAATACTGTACGCTGAATGTAAAAAAGAAAAAAAATCCAAAGAAACATTTCCAATTCTTAAATAAATGCAATTCTTCCTCCAAAAAATGCAATAAAAAGTGATCAGTATGTTGTACAGACTCCAAAATGGTATCCAAATGTAAGCTGGCACTCAAAAAATAAGTTCTCACAGAGTTCCATTGATGAAAAGGTAAAAAAGTTAGAGAATGACAACACAAACATTTTGTTTCTGCAAAAAATAGGTAAAAAATGAGTACTTTATTTCAAACATTAAAAATCCATAGAAGAGTGGTGAGTGGATTCTGATCATCAATGTGTTTCATACACTATTTACATTCTTAATTATGACAAGAACGCCTCAGTGCTTGAACAAAGACTAATGTCCTTTATCTTGTCTTAGCCCACTCACATTGCCAGATCAGAATATCCCACACACTACACTGATGAGGGGCAGTTACCCCGAAATGCAGCGTCTGTAGTTTGGGGTTCTGATTTAACTACAATCAGCATTGTATTAGCTAAACATCTTGTACCGCTGCTGTCACAGCGCTACAAGATGATAGCTTACTGTACCCACAAAGCGGGAAATTTAAACTCTGTGGCTTTGACAGCCGCAGAGTTTCTATTCCCGACAAATGCTGCCCGCGGTCCTTCAGGACCATGGACAGCATCACAAACACGCACCACACACGCACTCACAGCTCACAATCACAGCACACTTACATACATACAGCCAGCCACACTCACCATACACACCACACTTGCACCACACACACCCACAAACACGCACAGCACTCGCATCACTGTCATGCATCAAAAACATGGCATTTTTGATGCATGATAGTGTGCCTCCACCCTAAAAAGAGGTCTAGAGTCAGTGAGTGTCAATCACACAATAGCATTAGGGGGCAAAAATTGCCAGCAACAGGATTGAGTAGGGAAGGTGGCTGAAGAGAATGTCTGAGGGAAATCAAGCTTTGAATTCTCTTAGACGATTATCCTCAACAAAATAAAGTGATATTTCTCATCATTACTTACATCAAAGCATGTTGGCACTTTCTTAATAAGTTTCCCACCAAGATATTGGTTTGTCAATTACTGGTGATGTGGTGCATCCTACATCCAAGACCATTTCACACGTCAGTATATTCTGGTCAGCATTTCATCAGGATTTGTAAGACAAAATACAGAACAGGTGAGAAGCTTTCTATTATAGTCATTCTATATTTATGTCTCACTCCTGATTTTGGTTTTAAAATGAGGTAAAACAGTGACAATATTACTGACTTGTGAATAAAGCTTTACGGTGCACTGCCAACGGAAGTCATATTTCTCGAGAACAAGTTATTGTTTCTAGGCAGCTGTAAAAAATTGATGTGGTCAGGAGTTAAAGAACTAATATACCATCACTATATAAAGCAGTGTATATATGTATGTATGCAGTATATGTATAGAGTAATTTATTTCTCTTTTATATTAAGTAGTGATAGTTGCTACAGGCACTAAATCAGCTTGTGGCTCTAAATGACATTTAACCTTTGGCACTTACTAATAAATATCCACCTGTCAGTCTACAGTAATGGTCAAGGATATGCACTGTAGTAAATCAAATGCATTCCCACCAGATGTGGCCTCCAACAGGGAACCAGCAGCAGTCAGACATGTGCTCAATGTACCATAGGTAAATATAAAAAGAAGCTACCGGTACATCCCTCTTGTTCAGTTCCACTACAATGTGGCTACGTTGACTTTTGGTGTTTATTGTTTTCTTTAGTCATTTGTAAGTGTCCTAGGAGTTATTCCTATTGTTCCTAAGCTTCAATGCAAAATCTGTAACAGCCCCACATACACTATGCCATTCATAATGCTGATGTCCTCTTGAATGGCAAAACAAACACAGTATGTGTGGACCCATCCTAATATATAAATACATTATGCTGTCCGTTATCCACTTCCATCGAGAATTTTTCCAAATCCCACAATCCACCATGCTGACTGGAAGTACGCCAGAAGCCATATTTTGACACCCAAGTGATAGGTCTCCCAATATAGCATTCACCACTAAAAACCCTGTTGTCTGCCACATTCCCACAGCACTCCCATGCCCTAGGCCAACACCATCAGTTGCCCGCAGCCCCTGCTGACCGATCACCTATGCCCAGTCCCAACAGCCCCCCACTAAACTGTCACCGCAGCCTCGCACCTGCTGCCGGAATGCACAAAAAAAATGCTCCAGGGCCCGTGGTGATGTCATGATCATGGGCGGAGCCACAGATCACATGACCACGATGTCACCAAAGGTCCTTCCCCAATCTGCTCCACTGTGCCATGCTCTGCCCTGCTTACCCCTGCTTTGCACACTCACCCCCGCTGTGCCCACTGAACCCCACTGTGCCCACTCACCCCCGCTGTGCCCACTAACCCCCACTGTGTCCTGCTCACCTCTGTTGTGCTCATTGATCCCTGCTCTGCCCTGCTCCCCCTCCTGTGCCCACTGACCCCTGCCCTGCTCACCCCTGTTGTGCCCTTCTCACTCCCGCTGTGCCCACTGATCCCCACTGTGCCCATCAACCCCCACTGTACCCACTGACCCCCGCTGTGCCCTGCTCACCGCCGTTGTGACCACTGACCCCCACTGTACCTTGCTCACTCCCCCTGTGCCCACTGACTCCTGCTTTGCCCTCCTCACCTCCACTTTGCCCACTGACCCTTGCTGTGCCCACTGATGCCCACTGTGTCCTGCTTTCCCCTGCTGTGCCCACTGACCCCCACTGTGTCCACTCACCCCTGCTCTGTCCTGCTCAACCCTCTATGCTCACTGACCCCTTCTCTATCCTGCTCACCCCCACTGTGCGCTGCTCACTTTTGCTGTGCTCACTGACCCCCGCTGTGCCCTGCTCACCTCTGCTGTACTCACTGACTCCTGCTCTGCCCTGCTCACCCCCACTTTGCCCACTGACCCTTGCTGTGCCCATTGACCCCCATTATGCCCTACTTTCTTCTGCTGTGCCCACTGACCCCACCTCCTCTGCCCTGCTCAACCCAGCTATGCCCAGTAACCCCCACTGTGCCCACTAACCCCCGTGGTGCCCTGCTCACTTCCACTGTACTTTGCAGATAGGGAGGCACAGAGAGAGCCCATGGGAAGGGGCAGAGAGAGTGCACGAGGAAGGGGCAGATAGAGTGCATGAGGAGGGGCAGAGAGTGTGCACAGGGGAGGGGCAGAGAGAGTGCATAGGAGAAGGGCAGAGAGCACACCGGGAGGGCTGAGAGAGTACACTGGAGGGGCAGACAGTGCACTTACGGGGAAGATGGCTGCTGCTCTCAGAATCACAAAGCCCGTCCCCATCGTCATGTCACCACCATCCAATGTGATAACATCAGGCTTCCATCTAGTAATTAATAATTTTAATTGATGGTTTAATAAATAATAACTACATACAGACAATGAACATCTTACTATCCACCATGCATACAGTAATTATTAGTAAAGTATAACTTTTATTGTAATTAAAATACTTTTTAGGCCACCTATCAACCTACACTACAAAAAATGTTGGCGACTTTATCCTCTCTACATAAATAGAAAATTATCAGTGAATTTTTGCTATTGTATGGAAGGTTTATTATTTATTATTATTATTTATTATTGCAGCACCATTTATTCCATGGCACCTTACATGATGAAAAGGGGAATACATAGTAGAAACAAGTACAATATTCGTGAACCATACAAGGCACACCCAGGTACAGGAGGAGAGAATACTGTGCTTGTGAGCGCTTACAGCCTACACTTCAATACAATGGTACGTTTCACGCTATATCAAAAATATATGTCTGTTAAATGCATTTTACTGTCTATTAGAGAGGCACTAACAAGGCAATATATTACTGACCATATTGTATATACTTGTAAAGTAACTGATGCTGTCTGCAGCACAGTCTAGTAATCACTATTTATTATGTTGCTGCTTTCATTACATTTCATAGTATTCCAACTTCCTTTGACAGGTTTCGCCACAGTGCAGCTTCTTCAGAAGTCAAAGGGTTACAGTGTGGTGAGTTATTTCTGTATTAAACAATCCATAAACAATTTACCAATCAGAATAATGGAGTTTGATGCATGTCATAGGGTGACTGTTTTTTGCACAAATTTCTTAGCCTCTGTTTTCAAGCAAGACTCATCTAGCAACTCATCTAGCTCAACATTATAGCCCACTTATTTAGGCACTTAAGTCTGGTGTCATATTTTCCTGCACTTTCTCACCTCTGCAGCTTGCAGCTCAAGTTACTACATTCATCAAATCTTTTATGCCAAAAAAGTGGGGTGGATGGGTTGGGGAGTGATGAGGAGTGGTTGAGGTGACGCCACAGCTCATATAATTCATGAAGAATTGTGGTGTTCTGTACCCAAGAAACCTCACTTCAGTACCTGGCTAGAGAAAAATTTCTGGCATAGTGCACGGAAGGGTACGCTACTTGTCAGATGCTCCAGATTCATTTAGAGGCCTCTTCAGGAGTCAGGAACCTTGGACTCCAGAATGCCTCTCCATAAAGACTGGCAAGAAAATGTAAGGTCTTGATGAATCGGAGCCTTAGTCAAAAGTTATATTTTACTAATATATTACATGGCAGAAATCAAGGCTATGAGGCAAATACTAAGGCCCAGTTCACATCTAAGGCTGGGCTGCGTTTGCCTGCGTTTGCATTTGTATGTGTTTTTTTTTACAAAAAACGCATCCAAACACATGCGTTAATGCACCCATAGGCTGCAATGCAAAACGCATTGCAAACGCATGCAAAAACACATGTCAACGCAGCCCAAGACGCAGCAGCCCACGTTTTTGGCTGTGTTTGCAAAAACGCATGCGTTTTGAATTTTTGCAAAATGATGTGTTTTTTCATGAGGTTTGCGTTGCAGTCTATGGGTGCATTAACGCTTTAATTTGGATGCGTTGTTGACAATAAAAACGCATACAGATGCAAACGCAGCCAAAATGCAGATGTGAAAAGGCCCGAACTCTACAATGAAGGTCAGTAAACATACAGTCATATGAAAAAGTTTGGGCACCCCTCTTAATCTTACTCATTTTTTTGGTTTAAAATTGGGTTTTTGCAACAGCTATTTCAGTGTGATATATGTAATAACTGATGGACACAGTAATATTTCAGGTTTGAAATGAGGTTTATTGCACTAACCAAAAATGTGAAATATGCATTATTTCAAAATTTGACAGGTGCCAAAGTATGGGCACCCTTCTGATTTTCATGATTTGAATACTCCTAACTAATTTTTACTGACTTACTGAAGCACTAAATTGGTTTGGTAACCTCATAAAGCTTTGTACTTCATAGCCCGATGTATCCAATCATGAGAAAAGCTAGTTCAGGTGTCCACTTGCAAGTTGATCTCCTAGTTGCATCTTTTCTGAGGAGTGGCATCATGGGCTCCTCAAAACAGCTCTCAAATGATCTGAATAAAAAGATTGTTTAACATAGTTGTTCAGGGGAAGGATACAAAAAGTTGTCTCAGAGATTTAACCTGTCAGTTTCCACTGTGAGGAACATAGTAAGGAAATGGAAGACCGTAGGGACAGTTCTTGTAAAGGCCAGAAGTGGCAGGCCAACAAAAATATCATAAAGGCAGAGAAGAAGAATGGTGAGAACAGTCAAGAACAATCCACAGACCACCTCCAAAGACAGGCAGCATCATCTTGCTGCAGATGGTTTCACTGTGCATCAGTCAACAATACAGTGCACACTGAACAAGGAGAAGCTGTATGGGAGAGTGTTGCGAAAGAAGCCGTTTCTGCATGGATGCCACAAACAGAGTCGCCTGATGTATGCAAAAGCACATTTGGACAAGCCAGTTTCATTTTGGAAGAAGGTCCTGTGGACTGATGAAGCAAAGATTGAGTTGTTTGGTCATACAACAAGGCGTTATGCATGGCGCCACAAGAACACAGCATTCCAAGAAAAACACTTGCTACCCACTGTCAAATATGGGGGAGGGTTCATCATGCTTTGGGGCTGTGTGGCCAATGAAGGCATCGGGAATCTTGTTAAAGTTGAGGGTCGCATGGATTCCACTCAGTATCAGCAGATTCTTGAGAATAATGTTCAAGAATCAGTGTCAAAGTTGAAGTTACGCCGGGATGGATCTTTCAAAACACCGCTCCAAATCTACTCAGGCATTCATGCAGAGGAACAATTACAATGTTCTGGAATGGCCATCCCAGTCCCCAGACCTGAATATCATTGAACATCTGTGGGATGTTTTGAAGCGGGCTGTCCATGCTCGGCGACCATCAAACTTAACTGAACTGGAATTGTTTTGTAAAGAGGAATGGTCAAAAATACCTTCATCCAGGAACCAGGAACTTATTAACAGCTACAGCAAGCGACTAGAGGCTGTTATTTTTGCAAAAGGTGGATCTACTAAATATTAATGTCACTTTTCTATTGAGGTGCCCAAACTTTTGCACCTGTCAAATTTTGAAATAATGCATATTTCACATTTTCGGTTAGTAGAATAAGCCTCATTTCAATCCTGAAATATTACTGTGTCCATCAGTTATTACATACCGTATTTTTCGCTTTGTAAGACGCACTTTTAGTCCCCCAACTTTTGAGGGAAAGTGGGGGATGCGTCTTACAAAGCAAAAGTAAAAGTTGTGCTTTGGGGGGGGGGGGGAATTGCGGCTCAGGAGCGGTGTCCGGGGGTTGTATGGGGAAAGTACTGACTATACCATGGATGTAATACTCACCTAGCTTCACCGCTTGCATTGCGTGGAAAGCACTGACTATACCATGGATGTAATACTCACCTAGCTTCACCGCTGCCTGCTGACCGCGATATCCCCGCTATCTGTGCTGTGCCGGCATCCGGGTGCTGAGAGCGCCGCTGCAAGTGACGTCATCACCGAGCACCGCTCTCAGCACCCGGATGCCGGCACAGCACAGATAGCGGGGATATCGCGGTCAGCAGGCAGCGGTGAAGCTAGGTGAGTATCACCACAAAGGTGGGGGCCAAATGGGGGCTGGAGCTGCAATGGGGACTGCTGTGCCTGCAATGGGGGCTACTGTGTTTGCAAAGGGGGCTACTGTGTTTGCAAAGGGGGCTACTGTGTTTGCAAAGGGGGCTACTGTGTTTCCAAAGGGGGCTACTGTGCCTGCAAAGGGGGGCTACTGTGCCTGCAATGGGGGCTACTGTGCCTGCAATGGGGGGGCTACTGTGCCTGCAATGGGGGGGCTACTGTGCCTGCAATGGGGGGCTACAGTGCCTGCAATTGGAGCTACTGTGCCTGCAATGGGGGCTATTGTGCCTGCAATGGGAGGCTACTGTGCCAGCATGGGGGATATATATACCAGTATTGACATGTATATGATTTGTAAGACGGACACTGGCATTATAAGATGGACCCCATTTAACATTAAAAATTATTTTTTTTCTCTTTTCCTTCACCAAATTTGGGGGTGCGTCTTATAATCAGGTGCGTCTTATAAAGCAAAAAATACGGTATATCACACTGAAATAGCTGTTGCAAAAACCCAATTTTAAACAAAAAAAAATGAGTAAGATTAAGAGGGGTGCCCAAACTTTTTCATATGACTGTATTTATTGGCAGGAAAATTACATCTTGTCAAATATATTTTAGAACAACAAACTACAGGAAAGATTTTGGCAATTTGCACACAGTGTGTTTCTGCTGCGTTTTTACTATAGTTTTATGCAATATATGCTAATCTATACCTGCATTTGGACTTTAAAGCACAACCTATGGCCTGTTTCACACCTCTGCGCCTGGCCACATCACCTGCACCAGCCTGGTCGCGCTGGCGCAGGTGCAAACGCAGAGGTGATGTGGGGCCGCATTTACAGCTTTGGTAAACGCATACCTAGTGGGCCCTGTGCGCTCAGCTGCGCTCAGTGCCCCCATTATAGCCTATGGCTGAGCACAGCTGAACGCGCGCTCTGTATACTCAGAAGTGCAAGTGAAAGTGGCAGAGCGCTCGGCGCATGCGCCTGGTCAGACGCTCCCGGAAACGCCCCAAATGATCCCTTGTGTTCGGATGAGGTGAGGAGCGGGGGGGGGGGACTTAGCTGGGTTGTGCTATCGGGCGGTGTGAAGAGCAAGGGGGGGAAAGCTGTCTGGTGGCCCACTCACCACACTTCCCGGTGGGCGCGTCTGATATTCAGCTGCTGTGATATAAGCAGCTGCGGCTTCAAAGCAGAGCCACAGGCCCATTTCAGTATGGGGGCGACCCTAGGGGATGGCAATACCACCAGCCTGGGGAGCACTTGCCCCCCTGCCACCTGGGCCAGTCCGCCCCTGCTCATAAACCCATGTTGATACTGGGTCATGAAGTTGTTATTCTTCAGATACTCCAGTGTAGCATCTCTTAGGAAAACTCTCAAGAATTTTAGCCACAGTAGAGGTTAAGCTTACTGGCCTATAATTTCCAGGCTCAGTTTTTGTCCAGTTTTTGAATATTGGTACCACATTAGCTATGCGCCAGTCCTGTGGTACGGACTCTTATTATAGAATCTGTGAAGATTAAAAAGAATGGTCTGTCTATCATGGTACTTAATTCCTGCAGTACTCGGGGATGCATCCCATCCGGACCCAAGGATATGTCAACTTTAGTGATTTTGAGACAGTGTCGTACTTCCTGCTGGGTTAGGCAGTTGACTATTTTTGAGGGGCTTAAGACTATCATTTTTCTGCTACAGTTTATGTAGTTGAAAAATGTTTTTGAATTATTTTTACTCTCTGTTGCAGTGAGCCTATCTTTCTCAATCCTTGCAAGCTTGATTTGCTTTTTATAGAATGTATTTAATTTTCTATTATTAGTTAATGCCATTGGACGACCCTTTAAATGATCTGATTAGCAATAACAGGAATAAAAAAATATGTTTCTTCCTATAGTGTATGTTATAGACAGGAAAAAAGTATGTATTACATATTCAGCAAATAACCTTTTATATCACACAAAACCTTAAGGCCATTCATCCATTCATATATTCGATTTCCCATACAATGCTTTGTTTGCATTTATATAATGTAGGTTACCTGGTATAACATTACACTGTATATTAATATCTACTTAACACAATGTTTCATGTTGAAAAGCAATATATTTATATATAATCTGAACATTATAAAGGTTACCCACAATTCTCCGACTGCACTATCAAACACATTGTATTTAGAAGATCATTTTCCATGGCTGTGTTACTATATGGCCATCAAAAGAGAACCTCAATCACAGAAATGTGACATAGATAATGGAATTAAGTTGCCCCTAAAGCATTTTTTAATGAGATTATTTGTGTTAAATCTTTTACATTTTATACATACATAAATCATTAGACAACTTACATAATAGAGTATGATACTATATGGTAAATAAAGTACATGCTGTACGTTTTGAATGAAGAGAAAAAAAAATAACAACCCCATACCTTCCAAGAGAGTCCTTTCAATACTGCAACTTAGTACCTTTTAACTCATAATACCAAGCAAAGTCATTGTCATATACACAGTGATCAGAGATGTCCTCAGTAGGTGCTGTTCTTTAGCATATGGTCTCTAGTATCACATAGAGCAGCATCTCAGGAGATATCAATCCACCAAATGATTGGGGGCCCTGTCTTCCACCTATTTAAGAGGTCCAATCTTTTACACATCAATGCATTTATTGAACCAATTCTAGTATCAAAGTTACCAATTATAAGCCAGACTGATTTTCATATTAAAAATCTATATTTCCTGTGTTGGAAGAATACGCAGTACCTGAAAGAAACCCAAACACTAGAACAGTCAATCTCCGTGCAGTAGGCTAGGGTCACACTTGCGTTTTTGGAGACCTGCGTTTTCAAAAACGCATGTAAAAACGCACCCATAGGCCCCCATGTTAAAAAACGCATGCCCTAATAGCAAAAACGCATGTCTTAATAGCAAAAAAGCATGTGTAACAGTACCATGCGTTTTTGTGTGCGTTTTTGCACTTATGTGAAAAGCTGCCTTCAAAAACGCATGCAAAAACGCATGGTACTTTAGTACCATTTAGTACCATCCAAACACGCATGCGTTTTCCATAGGGGCCCATGTTAAAAAAAACGCATACGTTTTTAAAACAGCACCAAAAAATAGTGCTTGCACTATTTTTGGGTGCTGATTTAAAAACGCATGCAAAAACGCAGGGTGCCATCAGACACCTTAAAAAACGCATGCTGAAACGCAGGGTGCCATCAGACATCTTAAAAAACGCATGCAGAAACGCATGCTTATTTTAAGGCAAAAAAAAAACTCATGCCAAGTGTGACCCCAGCCGTAGCTGTTGTCCAGGTGGAATTTAAACCAGGTGTCCTAGTGCTAAAAAGCAACAGTGCTAACCACTGAGCTACTATACTACCCCTATATATTTTTAACATAGGACTCCATAAAAGTCTGGAGTTTCCTGAAGCGATTTCTGCTTGTTTTTTACCTTGTCAGAAACCTCAGTGTGATCACATTCTAAGAGACCAGTGAGTGGCACATAGTTGCTGATCGGCAGTCATTAAATTATCTGTTTATACAAGAAAAACGCACTTCCTTTGTGCACTGAATAAATCTGTAGTAGATCGTTTAGTGCAGATATTGCCATTATTCTCGAAAGCACCAGTCCTGTTTACATAGAATGGTGTGCTACAGAGAATGATGGTTTTTAAGTCTGCTTAAAAATTATTTCACCTAATGAATGAGTGTTTTTCCTCATGAATCAAGTGATTGATTGGGAGCATATAATACAAAAAGAGAGAGAAAAGCGCTCCCATAGGGAGAACCCACATGCACTTCGAAGGGGAAGGGAAGGTTGTGACAGGGAGGCTCTCACCTTTTCGGGTTGTGCCGCCTCCGCACAACCCCAGTGTATTCTCAAGGCCACCTGGGTCGGAGGAGCCGTCCAGGTGCCAGCCGCCTGTCAGTCACGTGGTGTCTGTGGTCACGATTTATCACCAATCACCGGTGTTCACGTTCCCACAGGTCCGGTGCTCCACAGGTAGTGAAGGATTTTCAGCAATGTGCCCCGCAGCTTCTGAATAACTCTCACAAAGGTGAGATCCAACAGTTCAATTAAAGGTTATTCTATAGCGAGCGCAGGGGCACAGATAAGGCAGGTAGTTATGGATCAAGAATCCTCTTTATTCACCACAACATGTTTCCACGAAGGCTTATCGTCTTCCTCAGGTGGATTTATAATAGTATAACCCTGGACAACTTAAATGCTCCATCCCACCAATCAACAAACATCAATCAGTGAGGTCATCATATTAACCATATCCTCCCTGTGGAACTAATATTCAATATTCAGAGGCGAGGCTGGGCATACACTGTGCAGGCCTGTGTGAACTGCGCCCTATATGGAGCCCATTGTGTGTGCAGGACAAACCAGTGGTCACTCCCTCTGTGTGAATGGAGGTCGTTAGTGATTGGGGCTGGTGTCTTGCATTCACAATGCCTTTAGTTAAAACCTGGGCAGAGCTGCATACAGCACTGAGTGCAATGGTCGTCTGACCAGAATCTGCTGTGGTAAGATTTATTTTCTATTTTTGTCCTTTGCTCACTTGAGATAAAAATTTAGTGGATAGGACTTGTGATCCGTGGGGAGCCGTGTAGGGGCTCACAAGCTTACGTGTTTTGGACCAAAAGACAAACCAAGACCCCACAATTTGATATAGTTTAAAACTAACTAAATTTCCATAATGTCAGTTTTCTGTCATTTTTGGTTTTTCTTGCACTCTTTTTGTGCTGTGTGCAGCTGGGCCGTATGGGTGCGTTTGTTCTGGCGCAGGTAACGGTGTTGAATGCCGTAGCAGCCCGCCTACTGAGATGGGGGTTAATGTAAGAGGCTGGGCATACACTGTGCAGGCCTGTGTGAACTGCGCCCTATATGGAGCCCATTGTGTGTGCAGGACAAACCAGTGGTCACTCCCTCTGTGTGAATGGAGGTCGTTAGTGATTGGGGCTGGTGTCTTGCATTCACAATGCCTTTAGTTAAAACCTGGGCAGAGCTGCATACAGCACTGAGTGCAATGGTCGTCTGACCAGAATCTGCTGTGGTAAGATTTATTTTCTATTTTTGTCCTTTGCTCACTTGAGATAAAAATTTAGTGGATAGGACTTGTGATCCGTGGGGAGCCGTGTAGGGGCTCACAAGCTTACGTGTTTTGGACCAAAAGACAAACCAAGACCCCACAATTTGATATAGTATAAAATAAATAAAAACAACAAGATTGCAGACATAAAATAAATAAAAACAACAAGATTTGAACTATAGGGATTGGAGCTTAGTTACAACTTTTAACAAATCACGCAGCAAAATACAGCAGTTACTAGCAAAGCATTGGTTTATTTTAGAAGGTGACCCTATATTGACGAGCGTGCTCCCAAAAAAAACCCATATAGTATATAGGAAAAATCGTAGTATACAAAATTGGGTTTCTCCGAGTAATACGACGCTAAAAAATGAAAACGAGGAATTCGGAGCGGAGCAGGCCCAAAAGGGTTGTTTCTCTTGTAGGTCTACAGGTTGTCTTTGCTGTAGGGCAATTAATAATGGAACCACTTCCTTCCAGTCAGTAACAACAAAAGAGTTGTTCCAGATTAACTGTAAAGTGAACTGTCAGTCAAGCTATGTAGTGTATTTATTACAATGCCCATGTGGACTTCAATATGTGGGGAGGACTATACAAAAGATGCAGGCGAGGATGAATAAGCATAGATCGAACATAAAAAGTGGATATCCTCTGCATAGTGTGTCCCAACATTTTAGTTTGGTCCATTCAAAGGATCCAAGTGGTTTGAAACTTTTGATCATTGACTGGATCCCTGATAATGGGACGGATCGGTTTAGGGATTTGATAAAAAAGGAGAGCTTCTGGATTTTTAAGCTTGCCACGTTACATCCTGAAGGTTTGAACTTGATGATTGAAAATGTTCACAAATAAATTCTCCCTGAATGGTCCAATAGTTAGTGACTTTCCCTAATGGTCCAATAGTCAATGAACATCAGATTGAAGTATAATGTGAATAGAAAGAAAAACTTCCCACTCAGACTACCATAACTATTGTAATCAAATTGTAGAAATTTTATGATAATTTTATGAGGTTTTTATGGGATTTTTTAAGATACAATTTATTATTATTTTTTTTATATGTGTATGAAAAGAATTTTGAGGGAATTATTATTATTATTATTTATTATTATTGATGTATATTGTAAATTATTGTGCAATTTATGAATCTTGCTGTTATTATTTATTATATGTCTGCACAATCTTGTTTGAAGTATATTGAATACTAGTTCCACAGGGAGGATATGGTTAATATGATGACCTCACTGATTGATGTTTGTTGATTGGTGGGATGGAGTATTTAAGTTGTCCAGGGATATACCGTATATACTCATGTATAAGCCGACCCGTGTATAAGCCAACCCCCCTACTTTTGTCCCCAAAACCTGGGAAAACGTATTGACTCGCGTATAAGCCGAGGGTGGACTCCAGCACAGGTATACAGCCCCAGCAGTGATGGTATACAGCAGGTCCCCAGCATCGTATACAGCCCCAGCAGTGTGGTATACAACAGGTCCCCAGCATCATATACAGCCCCAGCAGTGTGGTATATAGCAGGTCCCCAGCATCATATACAGCCCCAGCAGTGTGGTATATAGCAGGTCCCCAGCATCATATACAGCCCCAGCAGTGTGGTATATAGCAGGTCCCCAGCATTGTATACAGCCCCAGCAGTGCCAGCCCATTATACAGGCCCCCCTCACAGTATGGCTGCGCCCCCCCCCCTCACAGGATGGCCCCCTTCACGCAGCGCTGCGCACATACATTACCTGTCTATCAGTTGTCACCCTCCGGCGGCGATTCGCTGCTCCTGGGCTCTGGGCTTCCATCTTCCTCTGTGTCTTCCTGCTTTGTGGCCGGAGCTCATCGCGATGACGTCATCGCGACTCCGGCCGGTCACGTGACAAGCAGGAAGACAGAGATGAAGATGGAAGCCTGGAGCCCAGGAGCAGCGAATCGCCACCGGAGGGTGACAGCTGATAGACAGGTAATGCAAGTGCGCAGCGCTGCGTGAGGGGGGCCATCCTGTGAGGGGGTGGGGGCGCCGCCATACTGTGAGGGGGGCACTGACTCGCGTATAAGCCGAGGCAGGACTTTTCAGCCCAATTCTTGGGCTGAAAAACTCGGCTTATACGCGAGTATATACGGTACTATTATAAATCCACCTGAGGAAGACGATAAGCCTTCGTGGAAACATGTTGTGGTGAATAAAGAGGATTCTTGATCCATAACTGCCTGCCTTATCTGTGCCCCTGCGCTCGCTATAGAATAACCTTTTAATTGAACTGATTGGGAGCATAATCACACTGCAAGATTATTATGACATGCTCATTCATATTGCGTCCCTGGTGCGGACGAGAGTGTGTGATTTGTGCGCAGGCATCCGCCTGCGTACAAATCACATATTGAAGTGATGGGAGCACACAATCATGCGCAGTCATGCGCAGCACCGTGCGCTCCCCTTATAAACATAGGGGCTTGTGCTGGCTGCGCTCACATTGCGGATCCCCTCCGCAGGACGTTGCGGAGGGGTCTGCAAGTGTGAAGCCAGCCTTAATGCACTTTTACAGTGTTTGTCTTGCAATCTTGAAAATTGAGTAAAAATCCAGGATATTGCTTAGGCTGTGGTCCACATAGAAATCCGTTTTTGGAAGTGATTTCCATGACCAATCCATTTTTTTGGGTGCTTTTTGAGCCTCCTGTACCTTGAATGTTTTTGACTTCATGACATAATTCCAGAAAAAACGGATCCGTTTTTCCATAGGGCCCATGTTAAAAAATTTTTGTTTTGAAAACAGACCTCAAAAACGTTGCTAGCAATGTTTTTAGGTGCAGAAAAAAAGGATAGGGTGTTTATTACATCTAATCCGTTTTTCTATCAGTTTTTGGACTTAGAAAAAAAAATGCCAAAAATGAAGCCAAAAAACGGACCAAGGCTTATGTGCGACCCAGCCTTCTCACTTTCTTGAAGGTAATTGTTAATTTTTTTATATCAATTATGTTAATAAAATACACAAAATAAAATGTCCACACACTGGAATATTTCTTTATCAGTAAAGTTCAGTTGATCAGTTAAGTCATATTATGTCTGTAGTTAGTAATTAAATTACCATGTCATCCTAAATGTTCATACCAAGGTTCTTTAAGCTGTTAATGCTGAATTAAAGAATGTTGATTTATGAACAAATTCAGCAATGAAGGGGTTCCTGAGCTGTGCGTTTGATTGTTGTGTTCTATCCCTTGGAGAAAAGAATCTGCATTTCAGTGACTTATTACTTTCCCAAAGGATGAAGCCAGCTGAGATTAACATCCAAAGGAGCATGGTCCACCGCTGTGTTTACTCTAAATGCTCTGCAGACTGAGGTACCCATAGTTATTTTGTGCCCCACGGCTATGAAAGGATGCTGAGCTGTAGTGTATTATCAAGCACTGCTGAATCCTATCTAATTCTTAACCAGTGTTATACAGACTTCATTTTCAAGCCGTGAATCCCTTCCAGGCTTGTGTCATAGAATCAAGGGACTGACCAATAAATAAGAGTCTGCTCATGTCAAGTGTATATTTTTCAACGTTCTTACAGAAACTGTGAGACAGACAAGGGTCAGTGGCGACCCACTCTATATTGCAGACAAGTAGTTGCTTAACAGCTACTTGAACTAAAACTAACTGGATAAAATAAAAATTGGCCCTCAGAGATCCTATCTTTTTTGTTATTAAACAAAGACAGCTGTGAGTCAGCAGTTACACCATTTCTGTTCTCAGAGCCAGGGAGCAAATATTCATTTAAAAGAATATGCACAAAAAAGTTAAACTTTCCCAGCAATGACTGCATTAACCTTCTCCTACTCACTAACTCACTAACTGACATTTTCCTCATGTCCTCTCTGCTTCCTCTACTTCCAGGTATCCTACCCTTATCTACTTCCTCCACCTAACCCCTCTCCCTAGTTCCCCCTCCAGCCTGAGATGGGGCCCTTCATCAATAGGGTCCTCCCAGATTCCCTGGCCTGGAGTGGTGTGGTGTTGGGTGCGGGTGTTTGGGTATCGGGTAGTGCCCCCTTCTTACCCAAAAGTGGGGTACCACACCTCTGGTTGAGGTGCATTCCTCTGTGGTGACTGGACCCTCAGAGGCTCCACATACCACCCCCTGTAAAACAGCACATCTGCGGGCAGGAACAGAGTGAAAACAGATGTTAAAACATGCAAAGTATTTTCTGAAATACATTTCAACAAGTTTAACAGTCAAACAGATTACTTTTTCTTCCCTTTGTGGGAGGTACTCTTCACTTGAACATTTCATATAAATACCGTGAATATAAAATATAGCATTACTCTAAATGAAAACTTTCTCAACTAAGTTTAACATGGTCCAGTGAGATTCAAACCGGGGTGTACTTCTCACAGTCCTAAGAGCAATATGGGGGAACCCATCTTAAACCCCCAACGTTGGCCCTGGGCGTGGCTACAGGGCATAGCTGGTCATCTCATTGGGACCATTTTTCGGCCACGCCAGACGGTTTTGTTTTTTTTGGCAATTGTAAAGTGCAGGGTGTTCAACTCGCACTCACAATGCTGGCTGTTAAACAAACATGGAGCTCACTAAGTGCTAACTAGAAGAAAAATTCTGGCCATTCACTATCCATGACTACATTGCCTGGATTGGAGCTACTGGGCATGATGACGCTGCCAGGGTTGGGACTGCTGACCATAGTATAAGTGGCAGCACTTCCTCGTGTACTTTCCTTACACCAAGTGCATACAACCCCCACTTGCCTACATGCCGGGTGAAGATTAAGCGGTCCCCAGGATATAGGTCACGCTCCGGGTGTCTCTTTGGCAGTGGGATTCTACATCCCGCCAGGCCCCGGATAGCTATTTGACCATCCCAGGCTCCCAGATGAATCCCCAACCGCTTGCTAAGTTAAACATGAAAACAGTGCCCTGTCTGGTGCAGAAATATTTTGTTTTAGACTATATTTGTATGGAGGGGACCACATGAGGGGTATTTCTACCGTTTATAAAGAACTGTTACACACCTTTTCGCTGCGCCACCCTATCCGTGCGAGAACAAATAGGAGGAAGAATTGAGGTTTTTGGAAGACGAAGTTTGGGACTCTATATTAGAATACACTCCCTGACAGAAGTTATGTCGCTTATCCATGCTATTAAATAAAAGCTTACAACCTGACATTAAATGATCCTATTGGTTGTATAAATTACTCTTTTGAAACTGAAACACTCCCAAATGTGGTTTAGATTAGAAAATAAATTGGCATCAATGCTGAAATATTGATCATTTAATGAACACAGAATGGATCAAGACAATAGTTTTCTCGCCCACAGAAAGTGATCTGATTTTCAAACAAATAATTAACTTAAAATACAAATACCGTATATACTCGTGTATAAGCCGACCCGTGTATAAGCCGACCCCCCTACTTTTGCCCCCAAAACCTGGGAAAATCTATTGACTCGCGTATAAGCCGAGGGTGGACCCCAGCACAGGTATACAGCCCCCAGCAGTGGTATACAGGCCCCAGCAGTATGATATACAGCAGGCCCCAGTGGTATATACAGCAGCCCCAGTGGTATTGCAGCCCCTATATACAGCAGCCCCAGTGGTATTGCAGCCCCAGTGGTGTATACAGCAGCCCCTATATACAGCAGCCCCCAGTGGTATATACAGCAGCCCCAGTGGTATTGCAGCCCCTATATACAGCAGCCCCAGTGGTATTGCAGCCCCAGTGGTATTGCAGCCCCTATATACAGCAGCCCCAGTGGTATTGCAGCCCCAGTAATGCAGGGCCCCTATATACAGCAGCCCCAGTGGTATTGCAGCCCCAGTGGTATTGCAGCCCCTATATACAGCAGCCCCAGTGGTATTGCAGCCCCAGTAATGCAGGGCCCCTATATACAGCAGCCCCAGTGGTATTGCAGCCCCAGTAATGCAGGGCCCCTATATACAGCAGCCCCAGTGGTATTGCAGCCCCAGTAATGCAGGGCCCCTATATACAGCAGCCCCAGTGGTATTGCAGCCCCAGTAATGCAGGGCCCCTATATACAGCAGCCCCAGTGGTATTGCAGCCCCAGTAATGCAGGGCCCCTATATACAGCAGCCCCAGTGGTAGTATACAGGCAGCCCCAGTAATGCAGGGCCCCCCCCTCATGCTCCGGTCACCTGTAAAGCAAGTTATACTTATCAGTGCCCGCTGCCGTCCGCGCCCGCATCTGCCGACATCCCGATCCTCCGTCTTCATGCATCTTCTTCCTGTTTCCTGTGCGCGTCGCCGGTAATGACGTCATTGGCAGCGACGCACACAGAAGCAGGAAGAAGATGCATGAAGATGGAGGATCGCATGTCGGCAGCGGCGGGCGCGGACGGCAGCGGGCACTGATAAGTATAACTTGCTTTACAGGTGACCGGAGCATGAGGGGGGGGGGCCCTGCATTACTGGGGATGCGGGGGCTGCTTTATACCGCTGTATACAGCAGCCCCCGCACTGACTCGCGTATAAGCCGAGGAGGGTACTTTTCAGCCCAATTTTTGGGCTGAAAAACTCGGCTTATATGCGAGTATATACGGATATATTGCATAACATTGGTGAATGAAGTTGTGGTGCTATTAGAGTCATATTTAATATTTTGTGTGACTTCCATGAGCTTGCAGACTGCATCCATGCGATTCAACAATGATTCATACAATTGAATAATGAAGTCATCAGGAATAGCAAAGAATGCAGTCTTACATGCCTCCCAGAGTTCATCTAGATTCTTTGGTTTTGTCTTTCAAGCTTCCTCTTTCATCCTAGCCCAAACATGCTCAATGATGTTCATGTCTGGTGACTGGGGTGGCCAGTCCTTGAGCACCTTGATCTTTTTTGCCTGGAGGAACTTTGTTGTAGAAATAGATGTATGAGATGGAGCACCATCCTGCTGCAGAATTTGACCACTTTTATGATTTAGAATATAAGAGGTAGTTAATACTTCTTAATATTTTAGGCAATTGATATTGCCTTCCATCTTGCAAATGTTTTGCACACCCCCATACTGAATACAACCCCAAACCATGATCTTTCCACCACCAAATTTAACTGTTTTCTGGGTGTATTTTGGATCCATACGGGCTCCAGTAGGTCTCCTGCAGTATTTGCGGTTGCTGTGGTGTAATTCTACTGAGGATTCAACAGAGAAATCCACTTTCTGCAACTTTTCCAGTGTCCATATGTTTAGCAGGCTGTGGGACTTTGCAAATGCCACATGTTTTTTTATTTGCCTTTTGTTTAGTGCTGACTTCTGGGTACTGATTTGACCATGGAGGCCATTGCGAGACAGTATCCTACAAACTGTTATAGTTGACACAGGAGCTTGAGGAGACCAGGCCTGTTGGAGCTCTGCTGCAGTGGAAGAGGGGCTTGCTTTGGATTTTCTAACCAACAAACGTTCCTCCTGAGCAGTTACCTTGCGGGGTCTGCCAGACCTAGGCTTTTCAAACACATCTCCAGTCTCTTCAAATCTTTTTTTTAATTCTTTGTACTTGACGCTGAGGCACATTAAAGGTGCCAGCCACCTCTGCAGTGGATCTAGTCTTCAGCCTCTTGATAATCAAGGCTTTGGTCACAGGGTGGATTTTTTGCATGTTGTCAGAGCTCAAGTTGCAGTTCAAGTGAAGGTCTGGGGTGCTGGGTTTCTTTTTAGACACACCCACTAATTAACCGATCATTTACTGAGCACAGGTGAGGAGGTAAACTAGGATTGGGTGCATTATATGACCAAGTGACAAAACTTTTCTCTTGCTAAAATCTGACCATTCTGTGTTAATTAAATTATCAATATTTCAGCATTGATGCCAATTTATTTTCTTAATCTAAACCAAATTTTGTAGGGTTTCAGCTTTCAAAAGAGTAATTTATACAACCAATGGATGAATTTAACGTCTGGTTACCTTCTGTCAGGGAATATATGTACCAAAACTATCTTTAATTGAGCCAGGTCGGTTATCACAATTATATACAATTCACAGAGCTTACAGATCTCTAAAGTTCCTATATAGGGTGGGTGTGAGAAATACCTCTGAGTGTCCGAGATGTATGAATGAAGGGGCAGGCATCTTGCACATGTTGTGGAAATGCCCGAGATTGCAGGCCTTTTGGGTAGTGGTGCTTAGCTTGATTGAAGGTAGGTATGCATGTGTAGTGCCTAGGACGCTGTTAATATGTCTGTTGGGGTATATTGAAGAAATCAGAATTAGTCATTCACAAAAGTTAGCGGTGGCGAGATTGCTGTTTATGGCTAAAAAGTTGATTGCCAGGTGTTGGATCATGGCCAAGCCGCCTTCTAGGAAAGAGTACATCCAACAAGTAGACTATACTATAGGTATAGAAGAAAGTATATATAGGAGAAGGAATACTATGAAAGTTTTTGAACAAATTTGGGCATTATGGCTGAGGTAACGTATGAAGGGATATACAGATGCGAAAGGCATAGTTGGAGTTTGCCAAACTATTCTTGGGTTTGACTCCTGTTATAACTGTATATTATGGTGATATTATTATTTGATTTTACCATTGGTCACCCATTGGAGTGTGAATAATGAGACCGCTGTCTATAGGGGAAGGGGGAAGATAGGTTTTTAATTTTGAGCTTTTGAATCTTTTGAAATGTTTTGATCCCTGATTCTTTAAACATAATTGTTTAACAATTCTAAATGTCTATAATATATGCAAATTGGTATAAGTTTTAATAATTTATTTTTTGTTCCATAAAAATAATCTGATTCAAAACAGTGCCCTGTCTGTGCGGACCCCAATCAGCAGCTCTAGCTTTGTGGACAGGGCTCTTGGCCTTTATGCTTCGGTCCTCCATAGTCTTCCACTGAGCCTGCCACTCCTTTTCCTCTGCCTCCCACTTGGCTTGCTGCTGTTGGCAATATTCCTCCCAAGTAAGAGTCACTACCTGGGCCTCTCCCGTTTGGGTCTCCCCAGGAACCGCATCAGTTCCTACCCTGGGTGCTCCCAATGAAAACTACCCTTTCACTGTGCACCTTCCGGGGCATGGGTTCGGGCTCAGTGGGACCACCAGCCTATCCCCGGTGTCTGCCGTCCGGTCCCAGACTAAATCTTTGAATGCCTGGCCGGGTTTGAGGGCTGTCAGGGGTTTTAGGAGCCCAACTAAAGTGTCCTCAGCCACCGGGGCTGTGTCAATATCTGCAGCAGTGGCTCTCCAGTGCTGGGTTTGTCCTCCTCATCCTCTTCTGGGGTCAGGGATGCTGGTCGCAGAGCAACCCACTGCTGGGGAAACCTTTTCCAGGGCCTTCTTCCATTTCCCCATCGCTGTTATCTGCGTCTTTAGGAGCTGGCAGCTCAACTCTTTCATCTCAGCCTCCAGAAACTCCAGCTCCACCGAGGGAAGCTGGTCCGGGTCTTCCTCCGGTCGGCTGGGAGAGTCCACCTCTTCCACCCCACTCACCGAAGCTCTCCGACCACAGCTCACCATGGTGCCAACCGGGTTTCTCACTGCCTCTCCCACGGCACACCTAGTCGCACTCTCTTTACGCACTGTTCTTTCCGCCCTTTCCTTTCGTGGCTGGTTCCTCTCTATCTTGCTATTGGCCACACCAGGAGGTAGATCTCCATGGCCAACAGACAAGTCCTTTTGCATTCAAGTCTTTACAATGGGCGGGTATGACCTTTCGCGCCATTTGGCAACCTGGCCACGATGGGAGGCTGCAATACACCCATTTGCATACACATGGTGCTTTGTTTTTTTTGGCAGGCCCCATTACACAGTCTTATTGCATAGTCTCTGGTGGCACAGGACCCAGTTTACCGAGTCGGTACACCTGTTCGTGACACCAAGTTGACACACCCACCAGTGCTGTGCAGTACTCTGAATCAGACTGATAGTTCTTCGGGGATGTCAGGGTGGTGTGACTTGGCTCCGTGACCTGGCCATGTCATAAAAATTGGAGGATAATTACATGGGATTAAGTCGAGACGCCACCAATGGTATTCAGCAAGGGATGGACCGACGCTGCAGTTCAAGACCACTGGGGCTAGTTAGTGACGCAGCAATGATGGTACAGCAACCCACGGGTGGAGTGGGGCCTCAGGGCAGGTAGAACAGTCTGTTCAGGTGGTGGGGACCATTGGGATGCAGAGGATAAGCAAGGGACACAGAAAAGTGCAGTTTTCTTCACCTTTTACTTCTTGGCAGATGATAATGCAATCCAGGGTACTAGTTACAGATAATAAAAGGAGTCCGGCTAGCCTGGAAGCATTCGGGGGTCCTGCTGCCTGTAGCTATTCTGCAGCCCTCTCCTGAATGCTGGTTCTAACCTGTGTGGCAGAGAGCTTGAGCCTATCATGGGCACTGCCTTTCCACTGGCAGCTCCAGGCTGCTGTGGTGCCTACGGGAGTTGGATCTGGCCAGGGAACTTGCAATCCCCTGCCCTCCATGATTTGGCTGTCGGGGTGTACATCACCGCACAGGCCAAGAACTTTGGCGTCCTTTTTGTCAGCGCTTCACTCCGAGATGAGCTTTGATGCAGCTCCAATTTCCCAGAGCCCTTGCTCCACTCCTCTCTCTTCCCACTCCTCAGACTAACTGCCTAACAGACTTAACTTTTAATTTTTATTTGTGGTATTGGTTGTCTTTTTTTATTACTCTACCACAACCCCTGCATTTTTTTGCCATACCTTATTTACAGCCCTATTATCAACTTTTAACAAGCATTTCAACCCCATTATGCAGCCCTTGCCAAAAAATAATGTGCTAAGAAATACTAGCCAAATGGATAAACATACAAAAAGCATAATGTGCCAGAAGGCCACACAATAGGTGTGCCATATACAATAGGGTTGTCAATTTGGACAAAAGCAGACGTGCAGTTAAAAAAGTCTACATTTTTATTTCTTTTCAACAAAATTGAACTCTGTTCCCAAAAACAGTAACATAAGATATGTTAGGTAGGTACAGTTGTGGTCAAAAGTATTTACAACCCTGCAATTCTGTCAGATAATACTCAGTTTCTTCCTGAAAATGATTGCAATCACAAATTCTTTGGTATTATTATCTTCATTTAATTTGTCTTCAATGAAAAAACACAAAAGAGAATGAAGCAAAAAGCAAAATATTGATCATTTCACACAAAACTCCAAAAATGGGCCAGTATTGGCACCCTCAGCCTAATACTTGGTTGCACAACCTTTAGCCAAAATAACTGCGATTAACTGCTTCCGGTAACCATCAATGAGTTTCTTACAATGCTCTGCTGGAATTTTAGACCATTCTTCTTTGGCAAACTGCTCCAGGTCCCTGATATTTGAACGGTGCCTTCTCCAAGCTGCCATTTTTAGATCTCTCTACAGGTATTCTATGGGATTCAGGTCTGGACTCATTGCTGGCCACCTTAGAAGTCTCCAGTGCTTTCTCTCAAACCATTTTCTAGTGCTTTTTGAAGTGTGTTTTGGGTCATTGTCCTGCTGGAAGACCCAGGACCTCTGAGGGAGACTCAGCTTTCTCACACTGGGCCCTACATTATGCTGCAAAATTTGTTTGTAGCCTTCAGACTTCATAATGCCATGCACACAGTCAAGCAGTCCAGTGCCAGAGGCAGCAAAGCAGCCCCAAAACATCAGGGAACCTCCGCCATGTTTGACTGTAGGGACCGTGTTCTTTTCTTTGAATGCCTCTTTTTTCTCCTGTAAACTCTATGTTGATGCCTTTGCCCAAAAAGCTCTACTTTTGTCTCATCTGAACAGAGAATATTCTTCCAAAACGTTTTAGGCTTCTCAGGTAAGTTTTGGCAATCTCCAGCCTGGCTTTTTTATGTCTTGGGGTAAGAAGTGGGGTCTTCCTGGGTCTCCTACCATACAGTCCCTTTTCATTCAGATGCCGACAGATAGTACGGGTTGACACTGTTGTACCCTCGGACTGCAGGGCAGCTTGAACTTGTTTGGATGTTAGTCGAGGTTCTTTATCCACCATCCGCACAATCTTGCGTTGAAATCTCTCGTCAATTTTTGTTTTCCGTCCACATCTAGGAAGGTTAGCCACAGTGCCATGAGCTTTAAACTTCTTGATGATACTGCGCAGGAGTAGAAAGTAGACACAGGAACATTCAGGTCTTTGGAGATGGACTTGTAGCCTTGAGATTGCTCATGCTTCCTCACAATTTGGTTTCTCAAGTCCTCAGACAGCTCTTTGGTCTTCTTTCTTTTCTCCATACTCAATGTGGTACACACAAGGACACAGGACAGAGGTTGAGTCAACTTTATTTCATGTCAACTGGCTGCAAGTGTGATTTAGTTATTGCCAACACCTCTTAGGTGCCACAGGTAAGTTACAGGTGCTGTTAATTACACAAATTGGAGAAGCATCACATGATTTTTCTAACAGTGCCAATACTTTTGTCCACCCCCTTTTTAATGTTTGGTGCGGCATTATATCCAATTTGGCTTTAGGACAATTCTTTTAGTGTTTTTTCATTAACGACAAATTAAATGAAGATAATAATACCAAAGAATTTGTGATTGCAATCATTTTCAGGAAGAAACTGAGTATTAGCTGACAGAATTGCAGGGGTGTCAATACTTTTGGCCACAACTATACCTGACCAAAAATCCATCACATGTAACAGGGTGTATTGTTGTGGTATGTATGGATGCACAAAATCTGGATTTAAGGGAATTCTTTGTATTTTAGAAACAGCCATTTTCCTTATTAACAAAAAAAATAGGCCAAGAAATGCATAAAAATTTTGCTGTCTTGATTTTCTTTTCTAGTGCATTAAGAATGAACAAAAAATGTTTCCTCCTGATTCCCTACCTTGAGCTGCCTAAATATTTCCCTTGACTCCCAGGATGCACTGCTGGTGATAGCTGTTCCTGATCAAAGGCAGGGTTTCCTGGAGTATTCTGGTTTGCTGCTTGGATCTGCTCAAGCTAAGTGTATCTCTTCCCTCTTTGTTTGTTTCCCTTGTGTGTTTCTCTAGTTGCTAGCCTGGCTGACTAGTGATCACCCGCTCTGATCCCTGTGTAGTGGTAGTCCAGGGACAGTCAGGGAATAGGTATCCTGGCGGCGACAGTTGCGCAAACTATATAGGGACGTTAGGGGAGCCAGGTGTCAGCGCTAGTTGTTCTAGGGGTCACCATCCCCCCTTAGTATCAGGGAATCCTTTCCCCTCCCCATCATCGTCCAGTGCTGGTGTCACCCTACACCCAGCGTGACACCCAGTATCTGTTTCTAACTATCGCCCCATATATTTTGCCCCCTTTGCCTCAAAACTACTTGAACAACACGTCCATTCAGAACTGTACTCCCACCTCTCTTCCTGCTCCCTCTTTGATCGCCTACAATCCAGCTTTCGACCTACTGACCGACAAGAGCAAGCAACACTATTCCGTCCTCCTCTTTCTCGACCTATCTGCTGCCTTTGACACTGTTGACCATTCCCTCCTACTTCAGATCATGTAATCTCTTGGCATCACTGACCTAGCCCTGTCCTGGATCTCCTCATACATAACAGACCAGACTTTCAGTGTCACCCACTCCCACACACCTTCTCTTCGCCCTATCCCATATCCGTCGGTGTCCCCCAAGGCTCGGTTCTGGGACCACTACTCTTTTCCATCTATACTCAGTTCATCGTCTTCCACCCAAGTCGCTCTCCCCCACTATCCGACCTATCCATCCTTGTCAATGACTGCTCACTCTACCCAGTCCCCCTCCCAGTACCTTGGGGTAATCCTTGACTCTTCCCTCTCCTTCAAGCCTCACATCCAGGCCCTCACCACCTCCTGCCAACTTCAGCTCAAAAACATTTCCTGGATTCGCACTTTCCTTGACCATAACACTGCTAAAACACTTGTTCATGATCTTATCATCTCACGCCTTGACTACTGCAATCTCCTGCTTACTGGCCTCCCTGCTACCTCCCTCGCACATCTCCAATCTATCCTAAACTCCGCTGTCCGACTAATCCCCTGCCTCCCCACTAATTCCCTGTCTCCCCCCTCTGCAAAGCCCTTCACTGGCTCCTCACCTCTCAGAGATCCCAGTTTAAAACACTAACCATGACATACAAAACCATCCACAACCTGTCACCTCCATACATCTCTGACATAGTCTCTTAATACCTACCCTCACGCACCCTGTGATCCTCCCAAGAGCTCCTTCTCTACTCCCCTCTCATCTCCTCCTACAACTGCATACAAGATTTCTCCCGTGCATCTCCTATACTCTGGAACGCTCTCCCCCAACACATTAGACACTCACCTATCTTAGGAACCTTCAAAAGAACCCTGAAGACCTACCTCTTCTGTCAAGCTTACAACCTGCAATGAGACCCGGTTCACCGCACCATCTCACTATCGACACTACCCCCTCCTAATGTATCCCCACCTGTCCCTCTTAGACTGTGAGCCATCACGGACAAGGTTCTCTCTCCCCTCCTGTATCTGTACGACTTGATTGTCCATATATATTGTACTTGTCCTCATCTGCCCTTTCCATATGTAAAGCGTCATGGAATCTAATGGCACTATATAAATAAATAATAATAATAAATGTAATTGAAATGCATCATAACGGAAGCCAACTACAGCATAATACTAGTCAATTACACTGAGACTGGCACTGACACTAGCACCTCCCTATAGCTCTCTCCTCCAATCATGTGAATCACTGCATTGATCCCAGACTAATAGATTCATCTGCTTCACTGCTGCAGTTATACAACACATTACAGTCTCCACTATTTGTTTAATGTTTTAGTTAGGGTTTTCTTTTCCATTTCTATTGCTGAGCTGTGAGCTCTGAACTATTATCAATATCCTGAAATTGTTGCTGCATTCCATGCATAGGCTTTCATGCAGGCTATGATTGTAACTCTTGATTGGTTGTCATTATGGGGAAGCTTGGACAGTTATGTTAATACTCATGCCTTCTTTAACTGATGTAATCTTCTGCAATATATAAAAATGAGGACAGCTATTTGGCAATTCACATGAATCAGATCGCATATTGTTCGAATTTGTCAGGTCCAGTAAATTTAATGAAATTTAACTTGACTTTTATCGAATTGATTATATTATCTCTAGTTGATATCACTTACATTTTGTAAAACATTAACCAGGGCAGAGTACATTAAGACCCAACCCTGTAACTGTTCCCCAAAAAGCAGATCTTAATAGCTTTTGTGATACTTGTTTGGTGACATGTCTGCTAAAAAGGAAAACAAAAGGTGCATTGCACACGTGGAATGTGTTATTTGGTGATCTGTGTGGCATGGTATTCGTGATATTGTTTAGGATGGATTTGGGCTGATTTATTTTAAGTCCCTTAAGTGCAGAGTGGGTAAAGCGTAGCAGGGATTTCCAGAAACTTTACGGACAACACAGCTGTTGTAGGCACAGAGTCATAACCACTTAAGCAATGCAGACAATGAATACTACACCACAAAGTTGAACAGAAAGCAGTAGATAAAATAAACCTAAATAGCACAACAACCTCCTGCTAGGCCGGAAACACAGGAAAGAGAAATCCAGTGAAAGGCTTTCAAATCAGCCAATAAACTAATTAAACCCCAGAAAAGCAGAGCCTGTAAGTGATAGAGCGCTAGCAACAGCATGTAAAGAAAGTATAATTGGGAAAATAAATTAGCAGTTACTTTAACCTACTGCCTACCTAAAGTGAACTCTGTTTAAGAACCAGAACACTTTATAGAGATGTTTTGAATGCCAATTTTAGATCAGAAAGTCACCTTCTTTTCTTCTGAATTAATGGAAACAATTTATCTTTGTTATACAGAATCTTCTCAAAATTAATGGCACTAATAAGTAATGCTGAAGTGGTATATTCTCACGGTCCAAATTAGCGTTCCCTTGCTTAACATCGGTGTTTTTGGTTTATAGTTTCTACCATCAAAGAACATATAACATTAGAATATGATGTGGTTACAAGACCAAATATTAAATACACTATATTGCATATCCTACCTTCATTATGCATTAATAAACAAAACCTAAGTTAGAAACAAAATGAGCACATATCATGCTGTAAAGAATAAGGAAAAGTAAAATTACATATGAATAACATAGGAAACTGCGTACACACTGTTTTTGATTTTAAAAAAAGCGTAAAGCCAAGCCACCATGACAAGGTGTGTACCAATCAGGATGGTCCCTAATCTACTGTAGTATTAGTATTATTATTGTTGTTATAATAGTGACATTTTTCCATACTGCTTTACATGCGAAAAGGGGTATACGTAGACAAGCACAATAATTATGAACAATGCAAGGCAGAGACAGGTGCAGGAGGAGAGGGGACCTTGCCCCCAAGGGCTCACAGTCTTCAAGGAATGGGTGGGTGAGGCGCCCCCAGGGCCATGGGGTACTCAAGACTGGGTTGCTACTGTCTCTAGGGGACGTCACAGGGGTTGTGACCCGGTCCCGTGGCCCTGGGTTCAGCTGAAAAGGGTGGGGCTATATACAAGGGAGATTTTGTGACGCCACCCGTGTTATGTGGCTAGGGATGGCCACCGCTGCTGCAGAACCTCCGGGGATGATGGATGGCAGCTGGGATGGAACAGCTCTCCACGGGTAAAGCCAGTCCCCGAGGCAGAGTATACAATCAATATGTAGGATGCAGGGTAACGGGCGCAAGTAACAGGCAGACTCACTGTTTTGTAGTTTTCTCAGTCCTTTTACTGGAGCAGATGTTAGTAATAGCTGTCCACAGAGTCTTTGAGTGCAACTCAGGGTTTCTTCCCATCTGGTTGGGTCTTTGGCTCCCTTACTGCGCTCAGTGTATTGGCTCCTGCTGCTGCCTAAGCTGAGCTGCCGGCCCTGTCTCTTCCTGCGAGGTACCAGTATGACAGGCAACTTGAGTCCTTTCTTTTTACCCTGTTCCCGGGTGTCAGCTCCTGAACTCTCTATGTTGTTGTGTCTGTGGGTACGGTGTGGCTGAGGAATCTGGAATCCTCACCTTCCGATACTGGCTGCCGGGATGTGAGACCCTGCACAGTCTCGGACTCCGGTGTCCATTCTTTGCGCCCTTCCTCTGGGGTGAGCACGGGGCTGTTCAGCCTCCCAGGTGTGTTCTTACTTCTCCCTCAGACCCTAACCTAAGGCCTGGAACTTAGTTAGCAACCTTGGGATGAGCTTAGCACGGCTCTTTTACACCCACGTCCTCTTCACAGTCCTCTCTGGAACTTCACTAACTAGCACTTCCCCAGACCAAAATTTATAGGGAAGCTAACCCTCAGCCTGGGCTTGATCACACCCTTCTGGCCTGGAGGTGTGAGTGTTGTGTGTGTGTTACCTGATGAGAAGTCCCTTTTGTTGCTCTCTCGTGACACCACCACCTGGGGGCAATGATGACACTCTGGCAGTATGTCCCAGGGGTGCCACATGAGGCTACACTATGAGAGGCTAGAGTTGGCCACGCGGTAGTATAGTGGCCTGAGGGTTACTACAGGTTGTAGGCTTGTCAGAAGGGGTGCGTCGTCAGGTTTCTTTTGAAGGTTACCATGATAGACAAGAGTCTGATATGTTGAGGCAGTGAGTTTCAGAATATGGGGGATGCAGGGGAGAAATCTTGTATGCGATTGTGGGAAGAGATGAAAAAAGGGGAAAAGAGATTCTAATCTGGTAAGGATCGGAGGTTATGTGCAGATAAGCATAGGGAGACCATGTCACAGATGTACAGAGGAGACAGGTTGTGGATGGCTTTGGTTAGGATTTGGAGCGGGAGTCTTTGGGCAATGGGAAGCCAGTGAAGGGATTGGGAGATAAAAGAGGCCAGGGATTTGCAGAGGGACAGGTGGATTAGTCATCCAGGAGAGTTTAGGATATATTTTAGTGGTGTGAGAGTTTTGGAAGGGAGGGCAGAGAGCAGGAGGTTGCAGTAGTCAAGGCAAGAGAAGATGAGGTCATGCCCTAGTGTTTTTGAAGACTCTTAGTTAAGGAATATACAGATCTGGGAAATATTTTTGAACTGGAGTCAGCAGGAGGTGGAAAGGGAGAGTCAGGAGCCATTGACTGATGGATAGGTCTGATGGAGGGGTAAACAAAGAAATTCCATAAGGCTACATAAAGAAACCGTACCAGTATCTCTACTGGTGTCCGGTTAAGCGGCTCAACACAATTACATAATATAACAGGAGAAAAGGTGGAGCCATAAATTTCTTGAAAACATATAAATACTTTTATTGAGGGACAACAAGGTATATCAATGGTGATTAATAAAAAGCACAGGGTTGAAAAAACACCCTCCCATGTACCCAGTCATACAATCTTAACTAATCCAATACATAGTAAATAGCATACCAAATAAAGTGCTCAAGTGCTAGGAGATAGGGGGAACCCCTTCTGTGCCGGACTCCAATGCACGTTTCGCATATTGATGGTAATAGTGCTTCTTCTTGGGCAAGAAGAAGCACTATTACCATCAATACGGGAAACGTATTTGGTATGCTATTTACTATGTATTGGATTAGTTAAGATTGTATGACTGGGTACATGGGAGGGTGTTTTTTCAACCCTGTGTTATTGACAGTGGATCTGGGCAGAAATAGATGACCTCATCGATGTTAATTCACAATTTATAATCTGTTATTACCAGCCAGTGTCTCGCACTGTCTCGCACTAGTCTTATATGATCTAGATGTATCCAGTGTAATGAATCTGTGAGCTCTGTGAGCATTTTTCTATATACATTCAATTACTGTACCTGTATATTGTGCTGTGCTTTTTATTAATCACCATTGATATACCTTGTATATAAAAGTATTTATATGTTTTCAAGCAATTTATGGCTCCACCTTTTCTCCTGTTATCTGATGGAGGAGTAGACTGAGATGGGGAAAGGATGATGAATTCTGTTTTGTGCATGTTCAGTTTCAGAAATCGAGCAGAAAAGAAGGATGAAATAGCAGATAGACATTGTGATATTTTGGTTAATAAGGAGGTTATATCAGGTTCAGAGAGGTAGATCTGTGTGTCATCAGCGTAGAGATGATACAAAAAGCTGTGGGATTCCTTGAGCTCTCCCAGGGCAAAGGTGTAGATGAAGAAGAGCAGGGTCCTAGAACTGAACCTTGGGGGACACCGACAGATATGGGGTGAGATGAGAAG
This sequence comes from Allobates femoralis, assembly GCA_033576535.1. Lineage (NCBI taxonomy): Eukaryota > Metazoa > Chordata > Amphibia > Anura > Aromobatidae > Allobates > Allobates femoralis. The sequence continues at coordinate 95,451,655 of JARQOC010000011.1, read as the reverse complement.
GTTGTGTGAGCGAGCGAGATGCTGGCTGAAAGTCCAGTCAAATAGGTATGAAGAGATTAAGGGTAAGGCTAATTCTGTGATGCTAAGAGATGAGAGAATTTGTAGCAAGGTTAAATGGTCCAAAGTGTCAAAAGCAGAAGACAGGTCCAGGAGGAGGAGGACAGAGTAGAGTTGTCTGGCTTTGGTGGTTAGTAGGTCGTCAATGACTTTAGTTAGGGCAGTTCTGGTTGAATGATGTGGTCGGAAGCCAGATTGTAACCGGTCAAAGAGGGAATGAGAGGAAAGGTAGGAGGACAGCCCAAAATGGACATGCTGTTCCCGAGGTTTTGAGGCATAAGGAAGTAGTGATATGGGGAGATAATTAGACACAGATGATGATTAAAAAAAGGGCTTTTTGAGGATGGGTGTGATACAGGCATTTTTAAAGCATGAGAGGAAGATGCCAGTTCTTACTGATAGGTTGAAGAGGTGGGTTAGGGTGGGAATGAAGACTGTGGTGAGGATGGGGATGAGGTGGGACAGGAGTGAGTCAAGTGTACAGGTGGTGAGATGTGATCTGAAGAGTATCGAGAAAACTGATCTTCTTTCATGGTGGAGAAGCTTGTTTTGAAGGAAGAGGGCTGATAGTTATGAGGAGTAGCTGTGGGGAGTATGAGCTAAAGCTTTCTCTGATGTTTTTGATCTTCTGTTTGAAAAATGAGGTAAAGTTATCAGCTGAGATGAGAGGGAGGATGTGCTGGTTGTCAAAGGAAAGAATTGAATGTGTTAAAGAGCTTTTTAGGGTAGTGAGTAGGGATGGTCGAATCCTGAAATACTCGGACTCGCTGGACTCTAATGAGTCCGGGTCCGAAACTCGGTACTCGTTGCGAGTCCAGCGAGTCCGAGTAGTAACCTGTACTTTTGCAGTGTATCTATACAGATACACTACAAAAGTACCCTAAAAGTTAATCTAAGGGGTTAAAAACAATAAACATTAATACTCACCTCCTGTACTCCTGTACCTTATGTACCGGGACCAGTACCGAAGACCTCTGGCTGTTACAGGACCTCCGAGACCACCGGGAGAAGATGGGGAAAAGGACCTTGCAGTTCAGCCAATCAGCATTCGGCTAGCGGTCACATGGGTTGTGACGCGGCTGCACTGCGGTCACATGACAAACCCATGTGACCGCTAGCCGAATGCTGATTGGCTGAACTGCAAGGTCCTTTTCCCCATCTTCTCCCAGTGGTCTCGGAGGTCCTGTAACATCCGGAGGTCTTCGGTCCCGGTCCCGGTACAGGAGTACAGGAGGTGAGTATTAATGTTTATTGTTTTTAACCCCTTAGATTAACTTTTAGGGTACTTTTGTAGTGTATCTGTATAGATACACTGCAAAAGTACAGGGACTCGCTACCCCCGAGTAATTCCTAAGGAAGCTCGGTGAGTAGCGAGTCCCCCGACTCTGCTACTATTCGGGCGAGTCCCGAATAGTAGCGAGGAATTCGCCCATCCCTAGTTGTGAGGCAGTGAGGATATAAGAGATGAGAAGTAGAGATGAGCCACCACCCCGGTGTTCGAATTCGATGCGCCGAATTTGATGTGTGTTCGTCAAATGTTTGTCGAACACTGTCGAACACCATTGAAAACAATGGTAAACACATACAAACACATACAAACACATAGAAAACACATTCTAAGGTGTCCAAAAGGTGACAAACTACTCAAAAACACACAACAAACACATGGAAAAGTGACAAGTACATATACAAATGCGAAAAGAAAAGAGATGGACAAGTAAAAGGAGGAGACACAGATATAGGCATGTCATGCCCCTCTAAAATCCGTTTTTACTCCAGTATTTGTAAGGCATCATGCAGACGATGAGAATTTGGTGAGTTTTACTTCAGTATCTGTAAGGCCACGTTCAGAAGATGAGCATTTGGTGAGCTTTACTTCAGTATCCGTAAGGCCACCTTCAGACGAGCAGTACTTGGTGAGTTTTACTTCACTATCTGTAAGGCCACGTTCAGACGATGAGTATTTTGTGAGTTTAACTTCAATATCTGTAAGGCCATGTTCAGACGATGAGTATTTTGTGAGTTTAACTTCAGTATCTGTAATGCCACGTTCAGACGATGAGTATTTGGTGAGTGTTTCTGTAAGGCCAAGTTCAGACAAGGAGTACTTGCTGAGTTTTACTTTAGTATCTGTAAAGCCCTGTTCAGATGAGGAGTACTTGGTGAGTTTTACTTCAGTATCTGTAAGGCCAAGTTCAGATGATGAGTATTAGGTGAGTTTTACTTCAGTATCTGTAAGGCCACATTCAGACAATGAGCATTTGGTGATGTTTTTCCTCACTATCTGTAAGGCCTCATGCAGATGATGAGTATTGTGCCACATTTAGGGGACTACAAGAAGATTCTCCATTTTTTCCAAAAATGTGGGCATGTGGCGCCCCGCAACGAGTGCGTCACAGGAGGGTATTGCAGCCACAAATGCAGCCGCAATATCCTCTGACTCAGCAATGAAATAGTTAACTTGGAGATCCAACCCAACATGCAACACCTAGAACAGAGGGCCAATTATAGGTCCTGGTGGGTGGAGTGTTAGGGTAGTGAAGTAGAACACACAATAATCTAGACCAGTCTAAGTCTAAGTCTAACAGACAGAAGAGCCTGGGATCTAGAGGAGAACCTAGAACACAGAGCTTGGAGAGGAGCGGGGGCTCCGCACCCCGTGCGGGCCCCTGGGCCGTCACCGGTCGGGTGTCAGCACCTGAGGCCTTAACCACCGGGATTGGGCATATCTACACGGGTTCCCAAAAGACTCCCGTGCCCACAACCACAGCCGGTTCACTGGTACCGAAGCTGGCAGCAGTTCACCTCTGCCACGTGAACCAGAAGAGTGGAGGATCAGCTTTACAGGAGCACCCCACCACCAGTCAGTTTCCAGTCGTCTGGCCAGCGGTGTGCCCACTGAGGGATCCAGGGCTCCCCAGAGCATCCAGGACGTGCATCATGGATGGGGCATTGAGGCAGCCTCCCCGTACCCGACCTGGTATTCCTGGGCGATGCTGGCAAAAGGAACTAAGTAGGTAGAATGGAGGAACACTGCGGATCTCTGAGGGACACTATCACTGCTGAGTCCACCCGGTCTACTACTCACCCACTGTATACCATGTATTGCCTGCTGGTTACAGTAAAGACCCGTTATAGAGACTTTCTGTGTCTGTGCTTCCTTATGAACTATCCGTCTGCACACTAAGGTAACCGCAGCTGCCGCACAACATCTTGAGCAGCTCCAGCCCCTGGGGATCACCGCTCAGCCTGTGGGGAGCGTAACATCTTGCTGCTGTCCATCCCCCGGGGGTTCCGCAGCGTCGGTAGCCCTTACCGAATCTACTCATAGGTGGCGTCACGAATAAAACAAATTGAACCCCTTTTAATCTGTTCCACAAGGACATCTTCAAACACTTTTGATCTGCACTACACCGGGCCCCACTACCGGCAGGCGCGGTCCACCCGTGACAAGGAGGGAAGAAGAATCGCCTGTCTAAACCGGAGTCAGCCGGCCGCGGTGAGTCAGAAAATGGCGTCACGAACAGGATACGAGCAGGCCCGTTACCCAACGGGTATAATGTGCTTAAACTGGACTTTATTGTCTACAATTTGGACTTTGTTCGTCCCTAAAAGAACTTTCCCGCCTTTTCACCATTGGGTCAAGATGGCGCCCAAGATGGCGTTCCCGCCACAAGAAGCCGCCACGTGCAAGCCCAGGAGTGAGTCAACCCCCCCCTCATCGTGGGAGGGCTCAAGACAAAAGGCGCCAAACTCTTTGTCCGCCCTGATTGCTCGAATCAACCATGGGGGCGGACCCCAAAGACTTTTCCCACCATTGGACTACAAAAGCCCAGAGGAAATGGGAGTGTCACAGACAGTCAGACAGACTTCTTCACCAGCTCTACCAGAACGTCTTACCGGTTGAACGGGTGTGGTTTCCCTCCAAGAAGAGAATGGCCAGCACGAGACTCCAAGACCTGATGCGGGAGGTCGAGGCGGAGGCCAGAGCAGCCATAGGCCAACCGGGTCCGGATCCTGCCCTTACCATAGACGGCAGCCCCGACTTCTGGCTAGAGGCTCTACAAGACCTCCGGGTGCGGTTACTTGAGACAGTGGAGTGGACGATTCGCAGCTGGAGCGCGACCCTAGGCAGAAGACTCCATCATGCGATGCAGCAGAGCCGACCGGGTACAGCTTCTCCAAGCCCAGACGACATCGCCAGCTTTTTGACAGCCTCACCGTCGCCCACCACCTGTCCTGCTTCGTCACCGGAGCCCATAGACTGCATCATTCCTGTGAGGACCACAGCTCGACCCGTTCCAGCGGACGAAACCGCAGCCGACCCCGTTCCAGAGCCGGAGCTTCCAATATGCTCCCACGAAGAAGCTGACATCTACCTGGTTCCACCTGCGGAACCCGCGACTAGTTTCCACAACACCGAGACTGTCGCCTGTTTCTCCCCTGAACCGGAGGCCTCCTCTGCAAATCCAGAGGCCTACCTGGTGATCGGGATTGAAACACCACTTCCCGCTGCTACAGAAGAAGAGGCAGGCAGCCTGAAAGTCCTGCACAACGACCCAGACGAGAACTTTGCAGCACAGCCACCCACCGATCCAGAGGATTCCATCCCATCGTCTTCGCCAGCCGAGCAGCCCGACGTAGTCATCGAGGAGGTCGAGGAGGATGACGAGGAGACCTACAGTCCAGCTGAGGATCTCTACACCGGGTTCGCCTGGGGAGACACAAGGAACCCTTCTGCCGGGCGATCAGCTCGGGTGCACTGGTCGGGTGCCGCCGCAACAGTATCTTCTCCGGTTCCGTTGAACCGGGCTCCACTCCAGACTGCCCACCAATCTCGAGCGGTTCAACAACCAGCACGCCGTAGTGACTTTATCCACACGCCGCATCACTCCGACGAAGAGGTACGTCGTATCCGGAGAGAGGAATGGCACACTTGACTGCAAGCCAACATGCAGGCTCGCACCGAGGCCCGCCGTCAATCTCCATTACCTGAACAATTCCGAAAGACCGGGTGGGTAAGCACATTTAACTTGTCCACCGGGTGGGGATTCGTAAGGGAGGAGGGTGTGGAGTACCGAAGTGTTTGTGGGGCGCCGTGATGTGGAATCGCACCTACCGTGAGGTCATCCAAGCCGAGACTTGTATAGAGGGGACATAGTAACCTATGAGCGCCATATATGCCGTGATGGGTGGTTCGCTATACGAGTCCGGAACACTGCTATCCATCAGTGACTTGAGTTGTTGTTTGAACTTTGCTATTAAAAGAGACTTCTTCCTGTTTGCACTGTAACACCGCGACTTGGCGGCTACAGCCTGAACTTTTATTCTAAGGACAGCCGACCGCCCGCCGGGTCCGCGTAATGTGTTAACCTGTTTATTTACCTTTTCACTTTTATGCGTATATGACTTGTCATTAATAAAAGTGTATTACCTGTTATAAAATATAAAAACCTCTGTAATGTGAGTAGTGTGACGCTTGGGGACAAGCGTATTCAACCAAGGGGGAGTGTGGCGCCCCGCAACGAGTGCGTCACAGGAGGGTATTGCAGCCACAAATGCAGCCGCAATATCCTCTGACTCAGCAATGAAATAGTTAACTTGGAGATCCAACCCAACATGCAACACCTAGAACAGAGGGCCAATTATAGGTCCTGGTGGGTGGAGTGTTAGGGTAGTGAAGTAGAACACACAATAATCTAGACCAGTCTAAGTCTAAGTCTAACAGACAGAAGAGCCTGGGATCTAGAGGAGAACCTAGAACACAGAGCTTGGAGAGGAGCGGGGGCTCCGCACCCCGTGCGGGCCCCTGGGCCGTCACCGGTCGGGTGTCAGCACCTGAGGCCTTAACCACCGGGATTGGGCATATCTACACAGGTTCCCAAAAGACTCCCGTGCCCACAACCACAGCCGGTTCACTGGTACCGAAGCTGGCAGCAGTTCACCTCTGCCACGCGAACCAGAAGAGTGGAGGATCAGCTTTACAGGAGCACCCCACCACCAGTCAGTTTCCAGTCGTCTGGCCAGCAGTGTGCCCACTGAGGGATCCAGGGCTCCCCAGAGCATCCAGGACGTGCATCATGGATGGGGCATTGAGGCAGCCTCCCCGTACCCGACCTGGTATTCCTGGGCAACGCTGGCAAAAGGAACTAAGTAGGTAGAATGGAGGAACACTGCGGATCTCTGAGGGACACTATCACTGCTGAGTCCACCGGTCTACTACTCACCCACTGTATACCATGTATTGCCTGCTGGTTACAGTAAAGACCCGTTATAGAGACTTTCTGTGTCTGTGCTTCCTTATGAACTATCCGTCCGCACACTAAGGTAACCGCAGCTGCCGCACAACATCTTGAGCAGCTCCAGCCCCTGGGGATCACCGCTCAGCCTGTGGGGAGCGTAACATCTTGCTGCTGTCCATCCCCCAGGGGTTCCGCAGCGTCGGTAGCCCTTACCGAATCTACTCATAGGTGGAGTCACGAATAAAACAAATTGAACCCCTTTTAATCTGTTCCACAAGGACGTCTTCAAACACTTTTGATCTGCACTACACCGGGCCCCACTACCGGCAGGCGCGGTCCACCCGTGACAAGGAGGGAAGAAGAATCGCCTGTCTAAACCGGAGTCAGCCGGCCGCGGTGAGTCAGGCATAGACACCACTTAAGTGGCATCAATTGCCCCATAGTTGCAAAATTTAAATGGTTACTTTTAGGCCAAAAGCCACAAGGCTTTAGTCTCCCCCAGGATGACACAGGGGTAGAAAAGTCCTTGCAGATCCATCTTTATGAACGTTAGTCTGTCCATATTCTGGGTTGACAGACATGTGCGCTTTTCTGTCAGCACACCACCAGCAGTGCTGAAGACACGTTCCAAGAGAACGCTGGCTGTGGGGCACGACAAGAACTTCAAGGCGTAAGTGGCGAGCTCAGGCCATTTTTCCAGTTTAGAAGCCCAAAATGAGCAGGGCTCCAGTTCCCCAGTCATGGCATCGATGTTAAGTTTGAGATACTTGTTTACCATCTGCTCCAGGTGTTGACTATGTGTCAGACTTCTGGTGTCTTCAGGCCTTGCAAACGATGGTCTGAAAAAATTGTGGAACGAGGCCACGAAATCTTTGTTACCACCACCAGCAACGGTGTTACTGGTACGGTGTGAGTGATAATGACTCGACAGTCCCATGGTTGACAAGTGAGAACTGTGAGATTCACTCTGTCTACCACTGGTGGTTTTTGGAAAAGCTGATCTCAGATTATGTATCAGCTTCTGCTGATACTTCTGCATGCGTGCGTCCCTTTGTATGGCTGGAATTATTTCAGCAAATTTGGTCTTGTACCGGGGATCGAGGAGTGTGGCAACCCAGTAGTTGGCATTGCTTCTAATTCGGACAATCCGAGGTTCATGTTGCAGGTAGTGCAGCAAGAAGGCGCTCATGTGTCTTGCGCATCCAGGAGGACCAAGTCCTTGTTGTGTTGGTGGTGGGGAGATCAGAATCATGCTTCCTTCCTCTGCCTTCTCCCCCCAACCTGGCACAACAGAAATGTCATCAAGGTCTCCCTCATCTGCTGCCTCTTCCGTGCCCATCGCCAGTTCCTCCTCCATTTCTTCCTGGGCCCCTGCACCTTCCTCAGCAGTTTGGCTGCTACCATGCGCCCTCGTTAATCCCTCTCCACCACCCTCCCATGCCTGTCGCCTTGTTGCTGCCGACCATGAGGACCTTGGAGATGTTGTCATCCCTTCCGCATAGGACTCCTCCTGTACTTCCTCCACCTCCTCTTGTCCCACCACCTGACTCTGAATACTGTTTAGTGTGTGCTCCAGCATGTAGATGACTGGAATAGTCATGCTGATAATGGCATCGTTAGCACTAAACATCTTCATCGCCAACTCAAAACCGTGCAGAAGGGTGCATAGGTCCTTGATCTAAGACCACTCCTGCAGCGTGATCTGCCCTACCTCTGGATCTCGTTGGCCCAGGCTGTACGTCATAACGTATCGCACCAGGGCTCGGCGGTGCTGCCACAGTCGCTGCAACATGTGCAGAGTAGAATTCCAGTGTGTCGGCAGATCGCATTTCAGCCGGAGAACGGACAAGCCAAAAGACTTCTGGAGCGAAGCAAGTCATTGAGCTGCGGGATGCGAACGCTGGAAGTGAGCACACAGCGACCGTGCCCTCTGCAGAAGTGCATCTAGGCCGGGATAGTGTGTCAAAAATTGCTGGACAACCAGATTCAACACGTGAGCCATACAAGGCACATGTGTGATATTGCCCCGGTGAAGGGCCGTAACCAGGTTTGCAGCATTGTCACACACAGCCTTCCCTGGCTGCAGGTTGAGTGGAGACAACTATTGCTGAAACTCGGTCGCCAGAGCTGACCACAACTCCTCAGCTGTGTGACTTACGTTTCCCAGGCATTTGAGGGTAAAGACTGCCTGATGGCGTTGAGCCCTGCTGCCAGCATAGTTGGGAGGTGTGCAGGATTCCTTCTCTGCAGGTACAACGCGGGTAGCATTACCAGACAGGCTTTGGGAGGAGGTGGAGGACCGAGACGAGGTTGAGGAGGCAGAAGCAGTGGAGGAACTCCAACCTACAGAGGATTCACAACTCGTGGGGATGGCAAGACTTGGACAGCAGACCCTTCTCTAGCTATCACCATAGTTACCCAGTGCCCAGTCAGCGACATGTAATGCCCCTGTCCATGCCTACTGGTCCAAGTGTCTGTGGTGAAATGCACCCTGTCACACACACAGTTTCTCAAGGAAGCAGTAATGTTATCTGTGACATGCTGGTGTGGCGCAGGCACACCTTTCTTGGAGAAGTAGTGGCGACTGGGCATCTGGTACTGGGCACTGCGACGGACATAAGGTCTCGAAAATCCTCTGTGTCCACCAGGCGGAAAGGCAGCATTTCTGAAGCCAAGAGCTTGCTGATCGTGAAATTCAAGCACTTAGCTTTCTCATGGCTAGGAGCAAATGGCCTTTTACTTGTCCACATCTGAGGGACGGAGGGCTGGCTGCTGTGCTGAGATGGGGTTGACTAGGGTGTCACCGGCAAACTGCAGGTCTGGGAGGAAGGTGCAGGCGAAGATGTAATGTTGCCTTCATCCGAAGGTGGTGCTCTCAATGTCTGAGAGAGCTCAACACCAACAGCATTGTCCACTTGAAAACCAAGTGGCGACCTGCCAATCACACTGCCTGTTGCGGGTAAAGAGGTGGAAGGTCTATGTCCAAAAGCATGTGTGACAGCTGTCCCCACAGTCACAGACGATGAAGAGCACACGGATGCACTTGATGGTGCAGATGGTGGTAGGCCTGCCCTGCTAGCCTGCATTCTAGCATGGTGAGCTTCCCACTGTGACTTGTGCTTCATGTCCATGTGGCGGTTCATACATGAAGTACTCAAGCTATTGAGTTTGTGGCCTCTACTCAGAGATTGGTGACAAATCTTGCAGATGACATGAGTTGGGAGATCCTTGGCAATGTCAAAGAAGGCCCAGGCTAGGCAATGCTAAGAGCCCATGCGAGCTGCAGAGTCATCACAAGTTGTGCTCAGAGGCACAGTTGTGGCTGCGGATGCAGTTGTTGACATGCTTCCAGTACTCCGTCTATGTCCAGGAAGGCGCAACCTAACCTCGTCGTCAGTAGCATCTTCCTCCACCTCCTGTGCTGACCTCATCGACTGGCTTACTGTGGGTTGACTGTAAGTGGGATCTCCAACCTCATCATCATCCTCTGTGTTCTCACACCCCTCGTCCTCCTCAGAGACAACCTCTTCCTGCCTTGACCGAAAACTTGATTTTTCAATCCAATCCGGTATCTGAGTCTCATCAGCATCACCCTCCTTGTGTCCAGCAAGAGTAGTTACTGTTAGGGAATGAGGGTCTACATGAACGTCAGAACATTCTTCATCTGGGCCTGGACCGGACTCAAAAACCTCTGGGCATCAGGGCAGATCATTAACTCCTCTGGACTCACTGCAGTTTTGGAGCAGACTTCTGATTCCCAGGCTATTGTGTGACTGAACAGCTCTGCAGACTCAACCATGTGTGTTACATCAGACTCAGTAGGGCTGCAGGAGACATAGAAGCTTGGAGGAATCAAGTGCGATTGGGTTGACACCTCAAATGACTGGAGGGTTTGTGATGTAGTAGTTGAGGTGGAGGAGAGACCACTTGATGGAGCAGTTGCGATCCACTCAAGCACCTGCTGTTTTTGTGCCTCATTTACAAGTGGTACCGATGCTCGTGTCTGTAAGAAAGGGATCATATCTGATTGGCCACGTAAAGAAATTGACATCTTACTTTGCCTGGAAGATTGTCTTTCTTCAGGAGATGTTTTTTCCTTTTCCACCACGCCTACTCCCATTCCTACCAGCAGCAGGCCTTTTGCCATTCATTTTATATGTGACAAAATTAGCAACTGTACAGTTGTTGGACAACAAAAAGCTGTATGTAAATCAAGCAGAGGTGACTCAGCAAACACTGCTACTTGACCCGAAGTGAGACCTGGGCAAAGTGCAGTTAAAAATTAGAAGTAACTAACTACACAGGCAGTGTAGTTGTTTGTATTAGAAGTGGCCTACACTACTTCTTTTATGTGGCACTGCTACTTGACCCAAAGTGAGACCTGGGTAAAGTGCAGTTAAAAATTAGAAGTAAATACCTACACAGGCGGTGTAGTTGTTTGTATTAGAAGTGGCCTACACTATTTTTTTTGTGGCACTGCTACTTGACCCAAGTGAGACCTGGGAAGTGCAGGTAAAAATTAGAAGTAACTACTACCGGCGGTATAGTTGTTTGTATTAGAAGTGGCCTACACTATTCTTTTTGTGGCACTGCTCTTGACCCGAAGTGAGACTGGGCAAGGTGCAGGTAAAAATTAGTACCAACTACACAGGCGGTGAAACTTCTTTCACAAGTGGGCTACACCACTGTGCAAGTGACACTGCTACAGTACTAGCCCGAACAAATTGCCTGGACTAGCTGCAGCCAAAAAATGCCTGCTTAAGACAGGTGGTGTAGCTTTCTTCACAGCAGTGCTACACTACCTGCCCTAAAGGACTCCCAGAGCTAGATTGGCCAGATGCTGTGAAAAACACTTGCACAGCACTGGCACACACCTGCCTGGCAAAAACTAATAGGGAACTGCTCTAACCTAGCCCAAAAAAGTGCTGAAATGAAAACTAGTCCCTGCTTCTATGAAGTACACCTGAAAAAGGGCTGCTAATCCCTAGTTTCTAATCCCTACTCCTATGAAGCAGCCCTCAAAAGGGCTGATACTCCTAAAATTCGCACCCTCCCTCCAGTCCCTACTCCCTAAACCTATCTATCTACCTTTTATTTGCTCACTAGCTGAATCAGTAACACAATTGCTTGATTTCGCACTATATCGCCTACAGCAGCAGTACAGTGCAGTCTGACACAGAGCTACAGCAATGAGCAAATTGTGGCGATGGGGAAAATGGCTAGGTCTTATAGGGCTAGGACATGTGACTTACACAGCCAATGATGCCTGACCTTGCTTGTGTGCAAAAAATGCACTTTGCTTGTGTGTGTGTGATTGACTGACAGCCTGCACCGCCCACTGTATCTGCAGTTTGAGGAAAAAAAATGGAGATCGCTATTATTTCTGCAGAACTGGTACAACCCCACCCCAATTATACCCATAAACTGGATATTCACATTCATTAACATGGTTAGGGTTAGGGTTAAGCTTTTGGTGATCGAAGCGTTATCGAACATAACCTCGAACTGCCGAATTTGAAGCTAATTGTTCTAATTCGTCTAATGACTCGAACACCGCCCAAAACAGCTCGAATTTGAGATTGGCGAACAATTCGAATCGAACACCGCTCATCTCTAATGAGAAGTAGGCTTGTTTTGTAGCAGTGTGGACTTGAAATTGGTGCGGGACTCCTTGTATGTGATGTAGTGCTTGGTGGAATGGATTCTGTTTCATCTCTGCTCGGCAACTCTGGAAACCCACTTCAGTTTAGTCAGGCTGGTCTTCCAGAATTGCCTGTTGATTGTGTGGGTTTTGGTATGCGTGAGGGGGGCGGCTGAATCGAGCCCTGTTGTTATTGTGGGGGTATATAAAGTGGCAGCAGCATCTGCATCATGTAAGGAAGCTATGTCTGCGAGAAGGAGAAGGGACTCAAGGTATTAAATCTTCAAATTGCATCAAAGTGACATCAGTGTGGATGGTTCAGAGACTGACCGGTTTTGGTTTATTATTATACATTTTATTATATAGTCATAATCTGTAAGAGTACAATAATAAAGTTCATATCATAATTTCATTTAGCAGTTATGGTTTTATTCGTTTTAGCAAATCGGCTCCTGATTATAAAGCAGGGATAAGTACTTAACCAATCCGATATCTGAAAGGCCCTTTTTATTTTAATTTGGTCCATAATTCTAGAATTTATGATGTCAAGAATAGTGTCAGAGATAACAATAGTCTGGGCTTCAAACTACTGAAAAGCTTTACAGTAATCCCATTATGCAGGTGTGAACAGCCTCATAAAATGCAGTAACACAATAAACATTATGGGTATGACCCCCTATGCTAAACATTTACATGAGCAAGACAAATCACCAGTGATTAATGACCTCCATCTTTTCTAGCACAGGGAATGTTAAGGCACTCTGCTAACAAATTCTTCATGAAAACATTGTAGGAACCTTGTATATTAGATTAGGGTCACATCAATTCTCAGAAAACTGATTAGCCTTATGCCACAAAATTCCTTTTCTTTCATCTACATGAACCATTTCATGGCATATACATTCTATATTAGGCCAGGTTAACCTCCTGAAAAGCGGGGTTCAAATTAGCCCTTGATGAACTACTGACGTTCTCTACTTTGCTATATCTTAAAAGGAAAAGTCCAATAGCTTCATCTCTTTACAGAAACATTATGCAGCTTCTTCGACTTTGTACTGTACTATGTGTATGTAACACCATAATCTGAAACACTTTGTGCCAAATTATTCAAAGTAGACTAAGTTGAAAAAAGTAAAATGACATAATTAATAGCCTGGAGCACAATATCAGAAGAAAAAGCTCAGTTTTCTGCGCTCTCCTGCTTTGTTATGCTTGAAGCTAAGATAAGGTTTAAGACGTTATGAAATGATGGTTATATCATGAGATTTTTGATGAAACTAAGTAATCACTTGTTTTTTGCATTTTGACCTGGCATTTTCACTAATACCAAATTGGGTCACACAGAACATAAGGGGAACTACAAATTGTGAAACATTTCAGCAAATCTGGCGTTTTGATTTTCTTTCGCCATTTACCGTGTTGTAAATAATTTTATATTTAATACACCAGACTTTTATGGACACAGCATCTACTATATAATTGCCTAATCATGTCTGTCTGAGGCTGAAATCGGTCGCCAGTGCTCATTGGTCGAGCTGCTGACCTCTGTGCAGCAGTAGCTGAGCCGCGGCTACCTGCCGCACAGAGGTCCGAGGTGAGCCAGTCCGGAGATGACCGGCGTCAGCCGCTCATCTCCCGTCTGCTCGTTGCGGTAGTACCCCGAGCGGGATTCAAGTCTCCCGACAAGCCGCGCTACATCCCTGATTGGTCGTTGCGGCCAGCGGCGACCAATCAGCAAAGCCCACGGCTTGGTGGCAAATATGAATTCTGCGCCGCTGACTGGTCGCCGCTCTCAGCGACGACCAATCAGGGTGCAGAATTCATATTTGCCGCCAAGCCCGGTGGCGCCCGGTTTTCAAACACACGCCGCTTCGCTCATTGGTCACAGCCTGCCACAGCGACCAATGAGAGACTTGACGCGCGGTTTGAATGCCGCTTTGCTAATTGGTCGCCGCGGCTGGCCGCAACCAATGAGAGACGCAGCGCGCGACTTGGCGGGCGGTTTGAATACCACTTACGTCATTAGTCGCCGCAGCTGTGATATTGGCGCGGAATTTGAACTGCCAGTCATAGTGTGATGCAGTTCACTCCTGTTGGTCAGTATGATGCAGTTTACTCCTGTCTACAAGGCTGTCGGCAAGTATGCCGAACTTCAATCATGTATACAAGGCTGTCAGTCAGTGTGACACACTTCACTTCTGTCTATAAGGCTGTCAGTCAGTGTGACGCACTTCACTCCAGTCTAAAGGCTGTCAGTCAGTGTGACGCACTTCACCCCTGTCTACAAGGCTGTCAGTCAGTGTGACGAACTTCACTCCTGTATACAAGGCTGTCAGTCAGTGTGACGCACTTCACTCCTGTGTACAAGGCTGACAGTCAGTGTGACAAACTTCTCTCCTGTCTACTAGGCTGTCAGTCACTGTAACACTCTTTACTCCTGTCTACAAGGCTGTCAGTCGGTGTCACGAACTTTACTCCTGTCTACAAGACTGTCAGTCAGTGTGACACAGTTCAATCCAGTCTACAAGGCTGTCAGTCAGTGTGACGCAGTTCAATCCTGTCTACAAGGCTATCAGTCAGTGTCACGAACTTTACTCCTGTCTACAAGGCTGTCAGTCAGTGTGACACAGTTCAATCCAGTCTACAAGGCTGTCAGTCAGTGTGACGCAGTTCAATCCTGTCTACAGGGCTATCAGTCAGTGTCACGAACTTTACTCCTGTCTACAAGGCTGTCAGTCAGTGTCACGAACTTTACTCCTGTCTACAAGACTGTCAGTCAGTGTGACACAGTTCAATCCAGTCTACAAGGCTGTCAGTCAGTGTGACGCAGTTCAATCCTGTCTACAGGGCTATCAGTCAGTGTCACGAACTTTACTCCTGTCTACAAGGCTGTCAGTCAGTGTAACGCAGTTCAATTCTGTCTACAAGGCTGTCAGTCAGTGTGACGCACTTGACCCCTGTCTACAAGGCTGTCAGTCAGTGTGATGAACTTCACTACTGTCCATAAGGCTGTCAGTCAGTGTCACAAACTTTAGTCCTGTCTACAAGGCTGTCAGTCAGTGTGACGCAGTTCATTCCTGTCTATAAGGCTGTCAGTCAGTGTCACGAACTTTACTCCTGTCTACAAGGCTGTCAGTCAGTGTGACGCAGTTAACTCCTGTCTATAAGGCTGTCAGTCACTGTGACGCACTTTACTCCTGTCTAAAAGGCTGTCAGTCAGTGTGACGAACTTCACTCCTGTATATAAGGCTGGCAGTCAGTGTCACGAACCTTACTCATAAACATGCATAGAGAGATAATAAATAAATATAGCATACATAGACGATAGACACATAAGTAGATGATAGATAGATATCGTGTATTCTTTTGCATACGCTGGGCTCATTGGTCGTCCTCAGACAGACACGATTAGGCAATTATATAGTAGACATGAAGGAAAAAACAGACAGCACCTCCAATAAGCTTTTCAGCTCCGGTGCAAATCTACACAACCTGATCATATAGATAAACAAATTGTAGCAGCACGCTGTCAGTGCTAATACATGCATACCATAGGTTTTAAGTGATGTTAGTAGATGTAATTTCTTGAGAAAAAATAAAAACTAAAAAGTTTTTTCAAAAAAACTCAGATGTAAAAAGAAAAAAAAAATATCTTAAAATAAGGTTCTTAGCACAAGTATTGGCCAATATATGGCTGCCCATCAACCGCGACAAGGTGACCTTTATCTGATGGGTCCCTGACTACTCTGAAAACCTCTCCCATACCTCTTAGGGTAGAGTCTCATTAACATTAACTAGGACTTGCGTTAAAATCTTAGAATTTGGCAACATAAACGCTGTGCTAACACCATGTTAGTGCCGTGTTAACGCTGCCAATGTTACCCTATGTAGACGCGGCCCGTAGCATGACTCCAACGCGCCATCTGATTGAAATCTCACGTTTTTTCCTAAAGCAAGAAAAGACGTTGTTGAAAGCGTCTTTTCTTGTGTTAGGAAATAACACAAGATTTCAATCAGATGGCCACGTTGGAGCCATGCTATGGGCCGCGTCTCTATAGGGTAACATTGTCAGCGTTAATGCGGCGCTAACATGGTATTAGCGCCACATTTATGCTGTCAAATTTTACATTTTTAACGCAAACTCTGATTACCATTAATCTGACTCTAGCCTTAAATGGAACCTGTCAGGTGGTTTATGCCCCAGCTATCACTGTCTGTACCTGCATCTTCATAATACTATTCTAACCTTGCCTGTTGAGCTAATAGTGTAATGTTAGGTGAAAAAAAAGCATTTATACACTTACATTTCAGTCTACACCTTGGAGGAGGGAGATTGTCTAGCAGGATAATAGTTAACTCACTATTAACTTAAATGGCTAAAGGACCTGTGTGATGTAACAATCATGTGACCATAGTGGGCGGAGCTAAACAAGCCAAATCATTGTGTGCTATGGGGACTTAGCTCTGTCTATTGTAGTCACATGGTTATGACATCACATCAGGTCTCCCAACATGTTCTAACATAAGGCTGAAATGTTAACTATTTACCTGCCAAACAGTCTCCATCCTCCAAGCTGGAGACTGACTGCTTCATTACATAAGAAAATAAGTGTGTAAATGTTTTTTTTCACCTTTCACATTACACTGTGAGCTCAGACAGGGATGATTAGACTGGTATTATAAAGCTGCAGGTACAGACAGTGACAGCTGGGGGGAATAAACTACAGTAGGTGACAGGTTCCCTTTAAGGTCTCTTTTACATGGGCAGCAGCAGGAGGCTTGACACACCAAAGCTTATAAGAGTTACTCTCTGTTTTTTTTTTCCTTCTTATTATATGTGTGGCGTTCACCTCTCCATTGCTAGAACTAGCAATCTTGCCTTCCACATCAAGCCACAGGGTGCCAGCCAGTGGCTTAACTCCAGGCCCTAGGGCCCCTGATGCAAAAGCTCCAACGGGGCCTCTAATTATTGCAAATCTTTAATAGTATTAGTCTTTTTCTATGGGCCAAAGGGTCTTTTGAGGCCCCCCTAGGCTGCAGGGCCCAGGTGCAATTGCAACCCCTGCAACCGTTGTAGTTATGCCCCTGGTGCCAGCTGGTGTGTCAAGTCTCCTGCTGTTGCCCATATAACTGGAGACTCTAAGAGGTACGAGAGAGTTTCAGAGTAGTCCAAGGATCCAACAGATTAAGATCACTTTGCCGCGATTGATGGGCAGGCATATATTGGCCAATATATAGAAAAAAGTGAAGATCCGATGCCACCAATGCAGTAAATTTCTTTTATTTCATGAAGATAAAATGAGACATATACTCCTTAGTCCTTAGCACATCCATGTTTGATAAAGTGCACATATATATATGGTTTTAAATGTATGTATACTACATGTATATATATATATATATATATATTATATATATATATATATACATTTAATCCAAAACAGAGGCACTAGTGATCAATTTAGTTAATTGCATTCAGTAATATTCACCCTTGTCCCGTCGGGTACAACTAGAAATTGGAACATATTCAGAGCAATTGTATGCTCATAGAGACAATATTAATCGTTAATAACAAATACATGTCAACTGTGTTATTATTATTTCATGTAAATTAATATATAAACACATTGTCAATATTTAGAAGAAATAGAACAAATCATTCTTAAAATTTAGACCATTTGGTATTTGTGCATCCATTTGTAGAATCCATATCTCTTCTCTGTCGTGGAGTTTCTGTTCCCAATTACTATTACGATATGGTCGGGACACTCTCTCTATACCAATAATTTTAAGGGAACCCAACTTGCCTGCATGTACATCTCTGAAATGTCTGGAAAGCCCATACACTCCAGTTCTTATTGTTTTTGAGTTGGGGTTTGCCGCAGTTAAATGTTCAGAAATCCTTATTTTGAGTGGCCGTGTGGTGCAACCCACATAACATTTCATGCACTACACACATGTGGCCACATAGACCACATGTGTGGTGTTGCAATTCACATAAGAATTAATTTGGTATCATTTTTCAGTGCGCAAATTCTTAAATTCCGAACCAGAAGTTACATATTTGCACATACCACATTTTATGCTGCCGCACTTATACATTTGCTTGTGTGTTAGCCAGGTATGGGAATTCTCCTGATCAGAAAACACACTTGGTGAGAATACTGCTGGCAATATTCTTCCCCTTTCTAGGTATTATTCTCAAACCTGATGCGAGTTACAAAGGGATTCATCCTGATATAGGATGGGAACATTTTTTGTGAAGATCTTCTGAATTTCAGAGAAATTGCTGCTGTAATGGCCACTTTACACGCGGCTACATTTCTAGCTTATCCACAGGTAACTTACTGGCTGAAGTGAAATCATGGAGACATTATTCCATTTGTACACAGCAACAAGATAGAACCATGTCTCCATGATTTCACTGCAGCCAGTAAGTTACCTGTGGAATAAGCTAGAAATGTAGCCGGTGTAAAGTGGCCATAAGGGATAGAAAATACCAACCCACTATTGTTATGATTTGATACTGTTTTTGTATTATCCCTCAGCAGTACATTGCTATCCTTACCCTGAACTATAATTTTAGCACGAACTACCATCCAGTGTCGGTATCCCCTCTTTTTCGATCTCTCCGTTATACAGCTGTTTCCCTATTAAATTCTTCTTGTCCATGCAGTTTTGTTTTGCACGAACAAGTTCTCCTACAGGGAGATTTGTAATAATATGTTTTGGATGACTGCTGTCAGCTCTTAATACGGAGTTCCCACTAATGGGCTTGCGGTAAAGTTTAGATAGAATTCTTCCTGTTCTCTCAAACCCATAATATGCAGGTCTAAGAATGGGGCAAAATTCGAGTACACTTCCATGGCAAATTTGAGATTATAGGTATTTCCATGAAACCATTCCAACAATGAGAGGGGGTCTGGCATGGGAGACACCATAAATGGTACAGTCCAATTCAGGACCATATCATTTATGTATCTCCCGTACCAGCAAATTGAAGTCCTGAAAGGATTATTTTCCGCATACACAAATTTCTCCTCCCATTTTTCCATGTATAAATTTGCCAATGATGGCGAAAATTTCGCCCCCATTGGACATCCACACGGCTGAATGTAATATTCACCATTAAAGATTAAGTAATTACTCTTCAAAAGAAACTGCGAGCACATGAGTAGAAACTCTTTTGTGGGATTATCAAATGCTTCTGTATCTCTCAAATATGTTCCACCACCCATATCGATCTTTAATGGGGGATTGAGGAGTACAGCTGGATCACATCACATGTAGCCCAACTAGACCCCTCCGTCCATATCATATGTTCTAACGCCTGTAAGACATGCTTGCAATCCTTAATCCTGCCTGGCATGCCCTCCATCAAGACCTGCAGCCTGCCATTCACCCACTCCGAAAGTCTCTCATAGAAGCCTGCCATTAGATCCTGGTGCCTGAGAGTCCAAGGAATATCGGGTGGTGAAGCCTTTCCCAATTTTTTGCATATATTAGCCAATACTTGGCTAAGAGCCTTATTTTAAGATATAAGTATTTAAAAAAAATTCCATCTAATTTTTTTTGAAAAAACATTTTAGTTTTTATTTTTTGTCAAGAAATTACATCTACTAACATCACTTAAAACCTATGTATGCATGCATTGGCACTGACAGTATGCTGCTACAATTTTTTTATCTATATAAATATATATATATTATATAAAAGCAAATTCTCGCACATTCTCAGTAAGTGATAACATCACTCTAAAATTAAATGTGCTCACAATATAATCACCAGTGTATAATTAGCAATTTACATTAGGACTCTCATTCTGTTACTGTTTCTAAACATAATGTTTTCTTGTTACATGATTATTGCATTCTGGCTATAGCTCTGTGTTTGGCTTAAGTGCCTATATAGTAATTAGTACATTTCCTTAGCTAGTTAGCAGAATTATTTTTAGTCTAATTAGCATTTATTAATATTAATTACATTGCAGTTAGGATTTTATCCCTCTTGATTTATCTAGAGCTAAAAGCACGGACATAACCATGACGTTCTATTGTCCCTGCTTAAGATGATTTAGTTTTAGATGTATCAGGTGTGTCTGTTCTACCACTATTGTCCACAAGTCATATCTGTACTATTGAATTTTTTACAGCCCACATAGCTGGCTCTGTAGTATACCGCATTTATTTCCGCTGTAGCTGTGATTACAGTAATGTATATTTACTTAAGGGAACCTGTCATGTGGAAAAATGCTTTTAATCTACAGACATGGAGGTAATATAGGGTTAATCTGCAGGCTAATAGAATTCTGAACCGGCCTGACACCTTCACATTAAACCCCCCTGCCCAGAGGAAATTAACTTTAATCCTTTCAGCAGCATTCCAGTTTTAGTCCTGGTGGCGGTGGTGGCTTGGATTCAGTCACAGCTCTGTGTATAGTGATTGGAGGCTGTAACCACGTCCCCCACACTGACTGATAGCAGGTTCTAATGCTGACCGGCTGTCAGTCAATGCAGAGAAGTGTGGATACAGCTGCCATTCACTATACACAGATCGGTGACTGAATCTGCGCTGCCACAGCCCCCATAATTGAAACCAAAATAATGCCAGGACTATTAAAGTTCATTTCCTCCAGGCAGTGGTGCTTAAAGTGCTAGGGCCGGTTCAGAATTTTATTAAACTGCAGATTAACCCCATATCTGCAGGTTAATAGCATTTTTCCATGTGACGGGTTAACTTTAACTTACTCTGCCAAGGTAAACTTGATGTCACATTGTGCTTAAAGCAGTTGTCAACCTTCAATGTGAATACCAATGTACAAGACTAAGACTTTTTAAGTACACAGAAGGTCTTTACCTTTCAAATATAGTCTACAAATTTGTGCAAATCTGCGTTAGTCAGCACTTCCCTTTTGCAGAGATAATCCATCTATAAGGATTGTCAAGGGGGTGGGGGCCAGTAGTCAATACTGGTGTAGTCCTCAGTAACGCGCCCTGGCACTTCTACATGAATTTGGCCTGCAGCTCTGTCACATACAATCAAAAGGCACTTGAAGGGAGCTACCTGCGCCCGGCCAGTGGGCCATGCCTCCATTCTTGAAATAGGACCCTGGCTGTGCATGCATGGGGTGTAACACTCATGTGCTTCAGCAGTACGTCATCAGTCTTCTTGTCTTCTTATGAAAGGATGGCCGAGCAGGGATCCACAACGCACCAGGGCTTCTTTAAGCAAACAGTCTTTACTTCAGGTTAACACCAACATGCCATACACAGTATTGACATATTTTCTTCCTTCCTGACTGTGGTTTTCTTTTCTGCCCAACTCTCATTCTAGGTGTAGAACCAACTCCTCTGTTCCCTGGTTCCTGCAGTCTGTAGTGACAGTTACCATGTTTTCCTGGCTCCAGCGATATGCAGAGACAGCCACCTTTCCCCCAGCAGTACCCTCAGTCATCTTCCCTGTTGGTCCTCAACACCATGGATTTGTCCTGCTTACCCTGGTACAGCTTCCCTATCCTTTCATACACTGGTGGCTACTATTGAGCCCACCAAGTCGAGCCATAAGCTCTAGACTATTGGGACTGGCCCCAGGGCCTCCAGGACAAGACCTCAGTCCCAGACCCACGTCCTCTCACTTCTCTGGCATGGCTTTCACTGACTGTGTATGCAGGGCTAGGTCCTTCCCTGGAGGGATATCTGGCTAGTCCCATGTTTGAGACTCTTAAACGAGGCTCCACGGACTCCATTTGTGTATCTAAAATGTCCTCATCTCCTCTAAGGACTCACCCTCTGTGAGCTCATCTCAGCTTTAGCTTTTTTGGTCCCTGCACTCAGTCTGTGCAGGCTTTCATCTTTCATCTACATTCTTGCATACAGCTTGCATTATATCATCTGCACATAACTAGCACTACTATATCTATGCCTTAGACTGCTACATAATGTGGCGCCCCGCAAAGCTGGCGACACAGAGGGGTACTGCACCCATAAAAGTGGTACAGATACTCCAGCTGCAAGTGGATTTCAGGCTGATGGGTGGAACCTACACACCAGCACCCCCACACTAGATCACATGGTCGGAGGTGCCCGGGATGGAATAAAACCACCTTCAGGGGGAGAAAGGAGGTTTTTGGCCAGAGGCCTTTTGGGCTTCAGGTCTTTTTGCCTCAATGTCTTCAACCGGAGAGCCAGGCAGTGAGCCTGAGGGAGCAAGGAGGGTCTCTCGGCTGAGGGACCCGGGAAGGACTAAAGGCAGATCCCAGGCACAGACAGCCAGCCTGGGGGGAAGAGAGAGATTTCAGAGAGTCCTCCAAGGACCACAAAAAATCCGGGATCTGAGGGGTATATATATCTACTGCCCAGACTCTTAAGCGAACAAAAGAAGGAACCAAACACAGCAGGGCGAAACCGCAGTGTTAAGAGAAGGTTTCCCGAAGGGAGCGAGGAGAGTGAGAGACAGCAGGAGGCCAGATCCACTGTATGGTGTCAGACTATTATTATTATTATTATTATTATTTATTTATATAGCGCCATTAGGTTCCATGGCGCTTTACATGAGGATGAGGGAGACAAGAACAAGTACACTAAATCTAGGCGATCAGGACGTACAGGTACAGGAGGGGCAGGGACCCTGTCTACGAGGCACACAGTCTATGAGGGGTGGGTTAGGATACAGTAGGATGGGGGAATGTCAGGTATGGGGCGTTCGCCTGGGTCTCATGGCAGGTTGTAGGCTTGACGGAACAAGTGAGTCTTCAGGTGACACTTGAAGCTACTCAGGGTAGGAGAGTGTCTGACGTGTTCGGGTAGGGAGTTCCAGAGTAAGGCAGATGCCCGGGAGAAGTCCTGGACTCGGTTGTGCGAAGAGGTGATGAGGGGGAGCAGAGGAGGCGTTCTTGGGAGGAGCGGAGGTTGCGTGAGGGTAGGTATCGGGAGACCAGGTCGGAGATGTATGGTGGAGCCAGGTTGTGTATGGCTTTGTACGCCATGGTTAGTGTTTTGAATTGGGATCTCTTGGAGACGGGGAGCAGTGAAGGGCTTGGCAGAGGGGGGAGACAGGGGAGTAGCGGGAGGACATATAGATGAGTCGGGCAGCGGAGTTGAGGATAGACTGGAGAGGTGTGAGGGAGTTAGCCGGGAGGCCATTGAGAAGGAGGTTGCAGTAGTCAAGACTTCACACAAACTACTGGGAAGCAGGGAAGAATTGAAAAAGAAGAGGCACACGCTGAGGGTTCCATCCAACTACCTGTGATCCGCTTGCAGGGACCCGTTAGTTACTTGTCATTTAACATCTTACTGCACTGAGGACTGTAATAACGCTGCTAAAGTTCCAGTAAAGTACCCGGAGTGAAGTGACTTTGACGCAGCTGCATCTTCTTTCCTGTGAACTTATTCTTTTCACAGGATTGCTGCCCCGGAGGTTCCAGTCCTGCCTGGGGAGGACTATACCAACTTAGTGGCGATCCCATCTACCTCCGGCGGTCTATGGCGACATTGGTGCTATTTCACCAGGAATTGCAGGTGGCGTCACGACAACTAACTTTGTAAATAATCCCTTGTACATAAACCCCCTTTTCAAAAGAACCGTCCCCGGAAACACGGGATCAGGCGCGGCCACCATTCCCCGTGACACCATTAACCCTTTGCCACCTGATACCCGAGTACCCCACACCCTGGGGTGACACAATAACATCTCCTACACTATTCCTATTTCTATATTGCTGTTTACTTATACTGTACGTCAGGAAATCACACACAATACAATAATACATTTTGTTCTCAAACAGTGGATTGCAGGGCGAGTTGGCTATGTCTACACCCCTTACACATCCACCTCACAGTTGTGGCATATTTAGATGCTGATTAGACAGCATGATTATTGCACAGGTGTGCCTTAGTTTTGCCACAATTAAATGTCACTCTAAAATGTGAGTTTCACGGTATTGAGGTTCCGAGGAGAGATCAGAAAACCAGTAGCTGGTGTGACCAGCATTTGCCTCACGCAGTGCAACACATCTTCTTCACAGAGTTGATCATGTTGTTGATTGTGGTCTGTGGAATGTTGATCCACTCCTCTTCAATGGTTGTGCAAAGCTGTCG
Organism: Allobates femoralis; assembly: GCA_033576535.1. Classification (NCBI taxonomy): domain Eukaryota; kingdom Metazoa; phylum Chordata; class Amphibia; order Anura; family Aromobatidae; genus Allobates; species Allobates femoralis. The sequence continues at coordinate 95,427,620 of JARQOC010000011.1, read as the reverse complement.
GATAGTGGCTGAATCTTAACGACAATGTCGTATACGCAGAACAAAAGAATCCTAAACAATGGGTAACATGTCAGGTAATTATGCTGGCCATGTAAAAAACTGGGATGCTTTTAGCTTCCAGGAATTGTGTACAGGTCCTTTAAAAATGAGGCCATGCATTATCTTGCTACAACATGATGTGATGATTGAGGATGAATGGCGCAGCAATTGGCTTCGGGATCTCAAAATGGCATCAATAAAATGCAAGTGTGTGTGATCAATTACATATATCTGCCGATACCATTAACGCACTACAACTATGAGCCAATCAATTCACAATGTTGACATCAGCAAACCACTCATCCATACCATACACAGACTGCCATCTGCACTGTACTATGAAAACTGGGATTCATCTATGAAGGGAAAACCTCTCTAACACGCCAGACACTATCAAATGTGAACATTTGCCCACTCCAGTTGGTTATGATGGCGAACTGCAATTAGGTGGATCCCCCGATGAGCACGAGCATGCAGATGGGTTTCCCTGAGACAGTTTCTGAGATTGAACTTAAGGGAATAAAGTTTGCTGTAACTCTGAACACATAATGATGGGGAACAGCTAAATGGCTACTATATGAAATGCAGGATTGTCTGTGCAGCTAAGAAATGCATATGTGACAAGGAACTCAGTAAATACTGTGCTGGAATAAATTAATTGAGAGACTTAGCTTCATCACTGACGTCACTGCGAAGAGCCCGTAACTACGCCAAAGTGCTCTCAAACTTACCGGGTCCTACTCTGATCCTACTCTGACACTATGTGTGGTATACATTGCTGGGATAAGGTTTAGTGTCTGTGTTCTGCAATTAAAACCAGCTGGAAGTGATCTGTTTCAGGACCGGGGCTACAGCAAGATGGAGGTATGGGTGAAGCTACAGGGCGGGGGAAGGGAGAACAGTCAAAAAAAGTCAAATTACATTATGAGGACTGGCATCACCTTAATGTGCAGGTGTAAGCAAAAAATATGTGTATGAACTTAAGGGAATGAAGTTGCTGCAACTCTGAACACATAATGATGGGGAACAGCTAAATGGCTACTATATGAAATGCAGGATTGTCTGTGCAGCTAAGAAATGCATATGTGACAAGAGCCCGGTAACTGCGCCAAAGTGCATTTCATATACCGTAGTATCCATTTAGCTGTTCCCCATCATTATGTGTTCAGAGTTACAGCAACTTTATTCCCTTGAGTTCATACACATATTTTTTGCTTGCACCTGCACATTAAGGTGATGCCAGTCCTTATAATGTAATTTAAGTTTCTGAGATTGTGCAGAAATGTTTTGGTTATGTAAATCAATTGTTGAAACAGTTGTCCATGTGGCTGGTTTTGAATGCTCTTGGAGGTGAAGATGTTAGATCATGGTGTTCCTGGGCTGATGTGGTTACACATGGTTTTAGGTTGGATGTACTGCAAAATTCTCTGAAATGTCTTTGGAGATAACTTATGGTCGTCTCCTAATCCAGGGAAAGTGGAGGATATTCTTTTAGGCAAAATTTAGGTTAAGTGTTCACTGATCCGGATGGACTGTTAGTCCATATTTTTAGGTTAAAAACTTATGGTAGAGAACTGAGCATTCCATTTACAGGCAACAGCTCCATGAAGCTTTGATGGCTTCAGCCGGTAATCTATGCGATACATCATTAGATTCAGGGTTTCTTTGCCTACAGTATGTAGCTGTCAGGTGAGATAGCAAAAACTTGCTGACGGATTCCCTTTAATATATAGAAATTGGACTTCATTTTACACCTAGATTTTAGTTACAATGCTTTGTTATCGTAGAGAAATAACATTGTCTAAATGTACAATAAATTGAGACATATGTCTGTAGATGACATACTGGCTCATTGGTTGACACTGTGGACTTGCATTCCGGCTGTATCCAATGCAAAGTTTGGGAACAAATTCAGAACCACTCACCTCAACCTCAGTGTTGCTGTCCATTGTAGAATTACCGTTATTGTACACTATTTGGCTTTTTAGATGTTAATTCATATAAAAGCATTGCATTAATCTTGACAATATCTTCCAGATTTTAATCCAGGTCCCTTGCAACAACACTGTGTCAATGTCTCTATATTACTAGAGTAAGGGCCTTTTCATTTCAGCGGTAAGCGCTGATCGCGGCAGTTGCGGTGAAAAAAAACGCATCTGCCGCAGTTACCGCATAACAGCCGCACTTGTGGTTCACTTGCGGCAAGCCCCATGCAATGTCTATGGGGCTTGCGGTAATGTGCGGCAGGTGCGACAAGTGCAGTTTCGGCACTTGCGGCAGATGTGGCCGTAAAAAAAAAAGCAGCTGACCACGTTTTTTTCGCAGCCGCATCTGCGGCAAGTGCCGAAACTGCAACTGTACCGCACTTGCTGCACCTGCCGCAAGCCCCATAGACATTGCATGGGGCTCGCCGCAGGTGAACCGCAAGTGCGGCCGTTATGCGGTAACTGCAGCAGATGCGTTTTTTTCACCGCAACTGCCGCGATCAGCGCTTATCGCTGATGTGAAAGGGTCCTTACATGTAATTTGTTTTAATTTTTAATATAGTAGAGACTAATCATTTTTACAATACTTTAAGTAGGTCTTTGCTATGGAACTGGCAAACAGCAGGAGGTACAATGAATAGTCAGCAATGCCTTGTTCATTGTATTGTTGATGCCAAAAATCTGTTTGTAACCAATTGCTGTAAAGAGGTGCCATATGATATAAAACCCATCTCTTATTTCTTTTGGCGGAATGTAAAAGAAAGATAATAATCTTTGCCAACCATTGTAGCATTTAATTTCAGGGATCACAAAGCTTTGCTTTTTTTGTTAATAACTTATAGCAATAGAACATGTTCATCTACAACAAAGATCTCAAACACATAGCCTGCAGGCTGCATACAGCCTCTGAGACTACTTCATGCGGCCCGCAGACACCCGTACACCTCTGGGTGAAGCGGCCCAGTCCAGCAGGCTGCTGATGTCAGCTCTTTATTTGAATTCAATGTGTGACCTTAAGTTCTCATTCAATTGAAATGTATTGCTGGTGCTGCACTGGGACAAACTCCCCACACAGCTTTACCAAATCCAGCCATCAGCAATCAGATCCCAGCAGCTGACATCAGTGTGTAACACCAACTGCTGGTCTCTGATTGGCTGGTGGCTGGAATTGGTAAAGCTGTGTGGGGAGCTTGGTGTCAGCAATACATTTCAGTTGAATGTGAATTCAAGGACACACAATGAACTGAAATAAAGAGCTGACATTGGCGGTCCCCTTGACAGGAACGGCGACATTTGCAGAAGAATGAGGATGCAAAGGAAACAGAGGACAGGTGAGAAGAATTTTATTTTTTATGTGTATGTAAAGAACAGCACAATACGGGAGATTACTATTAAATGGGACACTACTACAAGAAGGAGAGCAGGATGGGGAAAATGAATACAAGATGGGGACAAGGATGGGCACATTACTACAAGAAGAGGATCAATTAGGATGGGGCATTACTACAAGAAGTGAACCAGGATGGGGAATTACTACATGATGTAGACCAGGATGGGGTATTATAACAAGAAGAGGAGCTGGATGAAGGATAACTACAAGATGAAGAACGCGATGAGACATTACTACAAGAAGTGAACCAGGATGGGGAATTACTACATGATGTAGACCAGGATGGGGTATTATAACAAGAAGAGGAGCTGGATGAAGCATAACTACAAGATGAAGACCGCGATGAGACATTACTACAAGAAAAAGAACAGAATGGGAACATTACTACAAGAAAAGGACCAGAATGGGGACATTACTGCAAGATGGGGACAATGATGGCCACATTACTACAAGATGAGGACCAAGATGGGGCATTACTACAAGAAGGGGACCAGGATGGGGACATTATTACAAGAAGAGAGCAGAATAGAACATTACTGCAAGATGAGGACTAGGATGGGAATATTTCTACAATATGAGGACCAGGATGGAGCATTACTACAAGATGAAAACCAGGATGGGCATATTATTACAAGATGAGGACCAGGGTGAAACATTACTATGAGATGAGGAACAGGATGAGGCATTACTGCAAGACAATATTACTTACACTCCCTGACAGAAGTTATGTAATTTATCCATGGTATGTAAATAAAAACTTATAACCTGACGGTAAATTCATCCATTGGTTGTATAAATACTCTTTTGAAAGCTGAAACCCTCCCAAATGTGGTTTAAGTTAAGAAAATAAATTGGCATCAATGCTGAAATATTGATCATTTAATGAACACAGAATGGTCAGATTTTGTCAAGACAAAAGTTTTGTTGCCCACAGAATGTAATGTGATTTTCAAACAAATTATTAACTTAAAATACAAATATACTGTATGTTGCATAACATTGGTGAATGAAGTTTAGTGCAAATAGAGTCATATTTAATATTTTGTGTGACTTCCATGAGCTTGAAGGACTGAATTCATGTGGTTCAACAATGATTCATACAATTTATTAATAAATTCATCATGAATGCAGTCTTATATGCCTCCCAGAGTTCATCTAGATTCTTTGGTTTTGTCTTTCAAGCTTCCACTTTCATCTTACCCCAAACATACTCAATGATGTTCATGTCTGGTGACTCGGCTGGCCAGTAGAGATGAGCGATGTTCGATTCGAATAGTTCGCCAATCTCAAATTCGAGTTGATTTTGGCCCTATTCGAGTCATTCGCCGAATTCGAACAATTTGGTTCAAATTCGGCGAATTTCGAACATGTTCGATTTTGGTTCGAAAATGCGGCAGATGCGGTCAGAAAACCGCATCTGCCGCATTTTCAGCCAAAATAAACATTCCCTAAAAGAAAGAAAGTGTTAAAAAAAAAAAATAATCAATGCTCACCTGTCCGCGGTCCACCGAAGCCTCCGGCAAGGTCCTGTGGCTTCTAGGACCTGTGGTGACGTCATGTTCTCGCGGGAACTCCGGTCACGTGACCGGAGTTCCGCGAGAACATGACGTCACCACAGGTCCTAGAAGCACAGGACCTTGCCGGAAAGCTTAAAATAGATATTTTTATGTTTCGGACCCTTTCTTTAAGTAAAAGAAAGTGTCCGAAACATAAAAATATCTATTTTAAGCTTTCCGGCAAGGTCCTGTGCTTATAGGACCTGTGGTGACGTCATGTTCTCGCGGAAACTCCGGTCACGTGACCGGAGTTCCCGCGAGAACATGACGTCACCACAGGTCCTATTAGCAATAGGACCTTGCCGGAAAGCTTAAAATAGATATTTTTATGTTTCGGACCCTTTCTTTAAGTAAAAGAAAGTGTCCGAAACATAAAAATATCTATTTTAAGCTTTCCGGCAAGGTCCTGTGCTTCTAGGACCCGTGGTGACGTCATGTTTTCGCGGAACTCCGGTCATGTGACCGGAGTTCCCGCGAGAACATGACGTCACCACAGGTCCTAGAAGCCACAGGACCTTGCCTGAGGCTTCGGTGGACCGCGGACAGGTGAGCATTGATTATTTTTTTATTTTTAACACTTTCTTTCATTTTTTTCACTTCCACAATGTATGTACATACATTGTGGAAGTGAAAAAGCCCCACAAGCCCGGTTTGTTCGTTTTCCGGGGTGTTCGACGGTGTTCGTCGAGCATTCGACGAACATTCGTCGAACACCCCATCGTTTCAACGAATCGAATCGAATTCGAACACCGGGGTGGTGGCTCATCTCTACTGGCCAGTCCTTGAGCACCTTAATCTTTTTTTCCTGGAAGAACTTTGTTGTAGAGATGGATGTATGAGATGGAGCACCAACCTGCTGCAGAACATGACCCCTTTTATGATTTTGAATATAAGAGGTAGCTAATACTTCTTAACGTTTTAGGCTATTGATATTGCATTCCACCTTGCAAATGTTTCGCACACCCCCAATCTGAATGTAACCTCAGACCATGATCCTTCCACCACCAAATTTAACTGTTTTCTGGGTGTATTTTGGATCCTTACGGGCTCCAGTAGGTCTCCTGCAGTATTTGTGGCAGCTGTGGTGTAATTCTACAGAAGGTTCATCAGAGAAATCCACCTTCTGCCACTTTTCCAGCGTCCATCTGTTTAGCAGGCTGTGGGACTTTGCAAATGCCACGTTTTTTTATTTGCCTTTTGTTTAGGGCTGGCTTCTGGGCACTGATTTGACCATGGAGGCCATTGCGAGACAGAATCCTACAAACTGTTCTAGTTGACACAGGAGTTTGAGGTGACCAGTCCTGTTGGAGCTCTGCTGCAGTGGAAGAGGGGCTTCCTTTGGAATTTCTAACCAACAAACGTTCCTCCTGAGCAGTTGTCTTGCGGGGTCTGCCGGACCTGGGCTTCTCAAACACATCTCGAGCCTCTTCAAATCTTTTTTTAATTCTTTGTACTTGACGCTGAGACACATTAAAGGTACCAGCCACCTCTGCTGTGGATCTGGTCTTCAGCCCCTTAATAATCAACGCTTTGGTCGCAGGGTGGATTTTGGCATGTTGTCAGAGCTCAAGTTGCAGTTCACGTGAAGGTCTGGGGTGCTGGGTGTCTTTTTATACACACCCACTAATTAACCAATCATTTACTGAGCACAGGTGAGGATGTAAACTATGGTTGGGTGCATTATTTGATCAGGCGACAAAACTTTAGTCTTGCCAAAATCTGATCTTTCTGAGTTCATTAAATGATTAATATTTCAGCATTGATGCCAATTTATTTTCTTAACATAAAGGTACCGTTACACGCTTCAATGTCGTGACGATCTCACTAATGATCTCGGGGCGCCCGGTCGTTAGGACATCGTTTAGACATATTTGGTGAGCTGTCATACGTATAGATATCGTAGACGACACACCAATGATCCAGCGAACAGGTATCGTTCGCACAACCCAGTGAACGATACTTGTTCATTGATGTGAATGGGCGAAGTCGTGAAACACATCATGATCGCGGTGTCACACACACAATGCAGCAGGTTGGCTGATTGAAGATCGTTGGATTTGAGAACATGTTCTCAAATCTGCAATCAACGATTTATCGTAGTCTTAACTCAGTGTTACACGCAACGACATCCTAACAATGTCGTTTCAACGCCTCTAAGCCTGTGATGTTTCAGCGATATCATTCACGATATCATATCGTGCAGCAGTACCTTGAACCAAATTTCGGAGGGTTTCAGCTTTCAAAAGAGTAATTTATACAACCTTTGGATGAAATTAACGTCAGGTTATAAGCTTTTATTTACATAACATGGAAAAGCGACACAACTTCTGTCAGGGAGTGTATGAGAAGTGTTCAATATGTAAAAAAAGCATAAAAAAATGTAAAAAAGCCATGAAACATTTTTCACACACATATATATATATATATATATGTATATATATATATATATATATATATATATATATATATATATAATACATATGCACATTTGATACTGCCCCGACCATAATGACCCAATTTATAAAACTGTAATGAAGCCCATACGATGGATGCCATCCATATATGTATATAAATATATATATATATATATATATACAGTTAGGGCCAGAAATATTTGGACAGTGACACAAGTTTTGTTATTTTAGCTGTTTACAAAAACATGTTCAGAAATACAATTATATATATAATATGGGCTGAAAGTGCACACTCCCAGCTGCAATATGAGAGTTTCCACATCCAAATCGGAGAAAGGGTTTAGGAATCATGGCTCTGTAATGCATAGCCTCCTCTTTTTCAAGGGACCAAAAGTAATTGGACAATGGACTCTAAGGGCTGCAATTAACTCTGAAGGCGTCTCCCTCGTTAACCTGTAATCAATGAAGTAGTTAAAAGGTCAGGGGTGGATTCCAGGTGTGTGGTTTTGCATTTGGAAGCTGTTGCTGTGACCAGACAACATGCGGTCAAAGGAACTCTCAATTGAGGTGAAGCAGAACATCCTGAGGCTGAAAAAAAAGAAAAAATCCATCAGAGAGATAGCAGACATGCTTGGAGTAGCAAAATCAACAGTTGGGTACATTCTGAGAAAAAAGGAATTGACTGGTGAGCTTGGGAACTGTAAAAGGCCTGGGCGTCCACGGATGACAACAGTGGTGGATGATCGCCGCATACTTTATTTGGTGAAGAAGAACCCGCTCACAACATCAACTGAAGTCCAGAACACTCTCAGTGAAGTAGGTGTATCTGTCTCTAAGTCAACAGTAAAGAGAAGACTCCATGACAGTAAATACAAAGGGTTCACATCTAGATGCAAACCATTCATCAATTCCAAAAATAGACAGGCCAGAGTTAAATTTGCTGAAAAACACCTCAAGAAGCCAGCTCAGTTCTGGAAAAGTATTCTATGGACAGATGAGACAAAGATCAACCTGCACCAGAATGATGGGAAGAAAAAAGTTTGGAGAAGAAAGGGAACGGCACATGATCCAAGGCACACCACATCCTCTGTAAAACATGGTGGAGGCAACGTGATGGCATGGGCATGCATGGCTTTCAATGGCACTGGGTCACTTGTGTTTATTGATGACATAACAGCAGACAAGAGTAGCCGGATGAATTCTGAAGTGTACCGGGATATACTTTCAGCCCAGATTCAGCCAAATGCTGCAAAGTTGATTGGACGGCGCTTCATAGTACAGATGGACAATGACCCCAAGCATACAGCCAAAGCTACCCAGGAGTTCATGAGTGCAAAAAAGTGGAACATTCTGCAATGGCCAAGTCAATCACCAGATCTTAACCCAATTGAGCATGCATTTCACTTGCTCAAATCCAGACTTAAGACGGAAAGACCCACAAACAAGCAAGACCTGAAGGCTGCGGCTGTAAAGGCCTGGCAAAGCATTAAGAAGGAGGAAACCCAGCGTTTGGTGATGTCCATGGGTTCCAGACTTAAGGCAGTGATTGCCTCCAAAGGATTCGCAACAAAATATTGAAAATAAAAATATTTTGTTTGGGTTATGTTTATTTGTCCAATTACTTTTGACCTCCTAAAATGTGGAGTGTTTGTAAAGAAATGTGTACAATTCCTACATTTTCTATCAGATATTTTTGTTCAACCCTTCAAATTAAACGTTACAATCTGCACTTGAATTCTGTTGTAGAGGTTTCATTTCAAATCCAATGTGGTGGCCTGCAGAGCCCAACTCGCGAAAATTGTGTCACTGTCCAAATATTTCTGGCCCTAACTGTATATACAGCTGTGGCCAAAAGTATTGACACCCCTGCAATTCTGTCGGATAATACTCAGTTTCTTCCTGAAAGTGATTGCAATCACAAATTCTTTGGTATTATTATCTTCATTTAATTTGTCTTCAATGACAAAACACAAAAAGAATTGTCCTAAAGCCAAATTGGATATAATTCCACACCAAACATAAAAAAAGGGGGTGGACAAAAGTATTGGCACTGTTAGAAAAATCATGTGATGCTTCTCTAATTTGTGTAATTAACAGCACCTGTAACTTACCTGTGGCACCTAACAGGTGTTGGCAATAACTAAATCACACTTGCAGCCAGTTGACATGGATTAAAGTTGACTCAAACTCTGTCCTGTGTCCTTGCGTGTATCACATTGAGCATGGAGAAAAGAAAGAAGACCAAAGAACTGTCTGAGGACTTGAGAAACCAAATTGTGAGGAAGCATGAGCAATCTCAAGGCTACAAGTCCATCTCCAAAGACCTGAATGTTCCTGTGTCTACTGTGCGCAGTGTCATCAAGAAGTTTAAAGCCCATGGCACTGGACAATGACCCAAAACACACTTCAAAAAGCGCTAGAAAATGGTTTGAGAGAAAGCACCGGAGACTTCTAAGGTGGCCAGCAATGAGTCCAGACCTGAATCCCATAGAACACCTGTGGAGAGATCGAAAAATGGCAGTTTGGAGAAGGCACCCTTCAAATATCAGGGACCTGGAGCAGTTTGCCAAAGAAGAATGATCTAAAATTCCAGCAGAGCATTGTAAGAAACTCATTGATGGTTACTGGAAGCGGTTGATCGCAGTTATTTTGGCTAAAGGTTATGCAACTAAGTATTAGGCTGAGGGTGCAAATACTTTTGTCTGGCCCATTTTTAGAGTTTTGTGTGAAATGATCAATGTTTTGCTTTTTGCTTCATTCTCTTTTGTGTTTTTTCATTGAAGGCAAATTAAATGAAGATAATAATATCAAAGAATTTGTGATTGCAATCATTTTCAGGAAGAAACTGAGTATTATCTGACAGAATTGCAGGGGTGTCAATACTTTTGGCCACAACTGTATATATAAATAGATAGCAAAAAACAAGAGCAGCACAGTGCACAAAAATAGATTCTCCGATGCAAAATCCCGCCAGCAATCTTCCCTTTGCTCAATACAGTTGTGGACCCCACTGGGACGGGGTACTCGGTACCGGACCAGGGTACTACTGGGGATATCACGTCGGTCTTGGTCCGGACCATGCAATAAATGTGGGGAATATTTACAGGGGAGTTTGTCGTGACACCACCCACGGGTTGTGGTCTGTTAGGGGACCACCGCTGCTGCAGAACCTCCGGGGATGATGTTTGGCAGCTGGAGATGTAATAGCTCTCTGCGGGTAGAACTGGGTTCCCTGGGGCAGTGGTAGTTAAAGTCTATGATGATGCTATGGATGTAGTAGGATAGGGGTAGTAGTAGAGATGATAGTGGTTTGTGAGGGCATGCAGAGTTTGAGCACAAGGTTCACATACACTCATGGTTTTGAAGTTTTCCAAAGCTTTACTGGTGATGGTATTCAGTAGAGTACTGTCCACGGAGTCTGTACCGGGGCTGGGTTGCTCCCACCCATTCCAGGTCCTCAGCTTCCTACTCTTGCGCCTTGTGTGTGGCCCTGCTGCTGCTTTAGCTGAGCTGCTGACGCTGTCTGGAGAGGTACTCCCTTTGCTAGGCAACTTGAGTCTTTCTGTGTGCTTCTGACCCCGCCGTGTTGCTTCACTGAGGTACAGTGTAGATCAGGGGTCTCAAACTCGGCTGGGTTGGTGGGCCGCACATAGAAAAATTTTTTTATCGGGGGGCCGCATTGCTTGTAGGACTACGGGTACCGTCACACCAGGTGACATCGCCGGAGATATCGCAGGCGACGCACGGGAGCGCACACATTTTTGTCACCCCGCCAGCGTCGCGTGTTTACATGCGGCGATACCTTCGGCGATGCTTTGGCGATGTTTCAGGCGACGTCGCTGTTGGGGTGTCTAGAAACCCCAGTAGGGATCCTGTAACATGGGAGCCTATGGCTCCCATCGCCTGTAACATCGCCATTCGCGATGTTACACGGGGCGATGCTTACACATCGCCTGAGAGTGGTTGCCTGGTTTCACAGCAGTGCTGTGAAACCAGGCGACCACTCTCAGCCGATTTTTCGGCGCAAAATCGCCACTTTACACGGGGCGACTCGCCAGTGATGATGCTGATGATAGGCCACGCCCCTGCATCACCTGCAAAATCGCCGGTGATGTCACCTGGTGTGACGGTACCCTAAGTGACATTTTTAGTAATACCAGATTTTTTTTGTCAATGTAGTAATGTCCAAATCCTGATCCCCTTCTTGTAGTAATGTCCTCATCTTGGTCCCCATCTTGTACTAATATCCCCAACCTGATCCCCTTCTGTAGTAATGTCCCCCATGCTGGTCCCCTTTTGTAGTGATGTCCCCATCCTGGCCCCCATAGTGTAGTAATGTTCACATCCTGGCCCCCATAGTGTAGTAATGTCCTCCATGCTGATCCCCTTTTGTAGTGATGTCACCATCCTCACCCCCATAGTGCAGTAATGTCCCCCATGCTGGACCCCTTTTTAAATGATGTCCCCAACCTGATCTGCCTTCTTTTTACACACACATATATTCACTCACAATCACACCCACTCACACATTAACTCACCCACTCACACTCACACACAAACTCACATTAACACACACACTCACACTCACTCACACTCACTCATGTGGAACAAAAGGGGGGGGAAGCACAACCCATGAGCGGTACCTGGTGGTCTAGTGGGGGTGTCAATAACAGATGTGAGGGGTTCGCATCTCACCTTTGGAGGTTTTGCAACCCTGCACAATCTTGGCGTATCGCAGTGGAAGGCTCCAGACTTGGTTGGGGTTTCCTCCACGAGCAGCTCCTTCTTCCAGTCAGGTGACTCAAGCAATCCGATCACCTGCCCCTGTGACGTTCTCAGCTACGTCACCGCAGGTCCTTTGGATTCTGTTAGCGGAGACTCTGGTTCACAGCTTCTCCTGCTGCAACCCTAGGATGGGGATATGATATTTGTACAGAAGTGTGTGATTATAACAGAAGTGCTAGAGCACAGGAGGCACACGTTTAATTACCTTTAATATACCACAACGTGTTTCCATGGCGGTCCGCCGTCTTCATCAGGTAAATCCACCTGATGAAGACGGCGGACCGCCAAGGAAACGCGTTGTGGTATAGTAAAGGTAATTAAACGTGTGCCTCCTGTGTTCTAGCACTTCTGTTATAATTACACACTTCTGTACAAAATTGTGCACTCTGACACCCTTGCGCACTCTGACACCCACAGGCACACTCACAGGCACTCAAGAGGCACTCACTCACAGACACACACACTAACGGACACTAACAGACACTCACAGGCACTCACACTCGCAGGCACTCACACTCACAGGCACTCACACTCACAGGCACTCACGCTCACAGGCACTCACGCTCACAGGCACTCACGCTCACAGACACACCCCCACAGACGCTCACAGGCACTCACACTCACAGACACACCCTCACAGACGCTCACACTCACAGGCACTCACAAACACAGGCACTCACAGGCACTCACAAACACAGGCACTCAGACAGTCACAGGCACTCAGACAGTCACAGGCACTCACTCACAGACATCACACTCACAGGCACTCACACTCACAGGCACAGACACTCACAGGCACAGACACTCACAGGCACTCACACTCACAGGCACTCACACTCACAGGCACAGACACTCACAGGTACATACACTCACAGGCACAGACACTCACAGGCACTCACACTCACAGGCACAGACAGGCACAGGCACTCACACTCACAGGCACAGACACTCACAGGCACAGACACTCACAGGCACTCACACTCACAGGCACAGACAGGCACAGGCACTCACACTCAAAGGCACTCACAGGCACTCACACTCACAGCCACAGACAGGCACTCACACTCACAGGCACTCACACTCACAGGCACTCACACTCACAGGCACAGACACTCACAGGCACAGACACTCACAGGCACTCACACTCACAGGCACAGACAGTCACAGGCACTCAAACTCACAGGCACTCACACTCACAGGCACTCACACTCACAGGCACAGACACTCACAGGCACTCAGACAGTCACAGGCACTCACACTCACAGACAGGCACAGGCACTCACACTCACAGGCACAGACACTCACAGGCACATACACTCACAGGCACTCACACTCACAGGCACAGACAGGCACTCACACTCAAAGGCACAGACAGGCACTCACACTCACAGGCACTCACACACACTCACAGGCACTCACACACACTCACAGGCACTCACATTAACACACACTTTTATTACTTTAACCATGCTGGCAGTGGTCCAGTGCATGGGGCCGCCGCGGTCTCCTCTTTAATATTACTTCCGGCCGCTTCACTCTGCTGCTCTCTCTGCCACCGTGTTAGTTCAATGCAAGCCACCGTCAGCCAATGAGAGGCCCGCAGGTGACGTCGCCGTCTGACGTCATTTGCGGGCCTCTCATTGGCTGAGGGCTTGTATTGATCTTACAGAGCGGCAGAGCGAGCGGCAGAGACAGTGAAGCGGCCGGAAGTAATATTAAAGAGGAGACCGCGGCGGCCCCATGCACTGGACAGCCGCCAGCATGGTCAATTGTCCAAGGTGTCTGGGGCCGCACAGGGAAGCCCCAGGGGCTGCATGCGGCCTGCGGCCCGCGAGTTTGAGACCCCTGGTGTAGATCTACAACCTCCACTATTCTGGTGTTTTCTGTGCTGCGTGTTTCAGTCACAGATTCGGATCTGGTATCCGGTCTCTGCGCTCCTCTGGGGCGAGTTATGAAGTAACTCAGTCTCCCAGATATGTTCCTCTCTTTCTTGTACTCCTCTCCTCAGACCCTGGCTTCAGGCCTGAAAGCAGTCAGTGATCCCTGTCAGGAGCTCAGCACTGCTCCCATTTACAGGTCCTCCTCCTAGTGCTCCTTGCACTCAACTGAACTGTCAACTGTCAACTATCAACTATCAACTAACTACTTCCACCTCACACCAGAATATATCAGGGAGCTGCTTGAGCTCCCCCTTCTGGCCTAGAGGTGCTAGTGCAGTGTCCAGTGTTGTGTGGGGACTTAACCCTTTGATGTTACTATGGCACATTAACCCCTGGGGTGCCACACATACGTTTAAAAAACGGGCAGCACTCAGGTTTAGAAAAAAAACGTCACTTTAATGACTCATATGACCCCAATGTTTCGGTTACATCTGAACCTTTCTCAAGCAGTCATGTGACTGCTTGAGAAAGGTTCACATGTAGCTGAAATGTTGCGGTCGCATGGGCCATTATAGTGACGTATATTTCTACACCAGTGCACTGCCTGTTTTTTGGACATACATGTGTAAATATATATATATATACATATATATATGCAGTGTTGGCCAAAAGTATTGACACCCCTTCAATTCTGTCAGATAATACTCAGTTTCTTCCTGAAAATGATTGCAGTCACAAATTCTTTGGTATTATTATCTTCATTTAATTTGTCTTCAATGAAAAAACACAAAAGAGAATGAAGCAAAAAGCAAAACATTGATCATTTCACACAAAACTCCAAAAATGGGCCAGACAAAAGTAATGGCACCCTCAGGCTAATACTTGGTTGCACAACCTTTAGCCAAAATAACTGCGATCAACCACTTCTGGTAACCATCAATGACCTTCTTACAATGCTCTGCTGGAATTTTAGACCACTCTTCTTTGGCAAACTGCTCCAGGTCCCTGATATTTGAAGGGTGCCTTCTCCAAGCTGCCATTTTTATATCTCTCCACAGGTGTTCTATGGGATTCAGGTTTGGCCTCATTGCTGGTCACCTTAGAAGTCTCCAGTGCTTTCTCTCAAACCATTTTCTAGTGCTTTTTGAAGTGTGATTTGGGTTATTGTCCTGCTGGAAGACCCATGACCTCTGAGGGAGACCCAGCTTTCTCACATTGGACCCTACATTATGCTGCAAAATTTGTTGGTAGTCTTCAGACTTCATAATGCCATGCACACGGTCAAGCAGTCCAGTGCCAGTGGCAGCAAAGCAACCCCAAAACATCAGGGAACCTCCGCCATGTTTGACTGTAGGGACCGTGTTCTTTTCTTTGAATGCCTCTTTTTTTTCTCCTGTAAACTCTATGTTAATGCCTTTGCCCAAAAAGAGAGAACATTCTTCCAAAACATTTTAGGCTTTCTCAGGTAAGTTTTGGCAAACTCCAACCTGGCTTTTTTATGTCTCGGGGTAAGAAGTGGGGTCTTCCTGGGTCTCCTACCATACAGTCCCTTTTCATTCAGACGCTGATGGATAGTACGGGTCAACACTGTTGTACCCTCGGACTGCAGGGCAGCTTGATCTTGTTTGGATGTTAGTCAAGGTTCTTTATCCACCATCCGCACAATCTTGCGTTGAAATCTCTTGTCAATTTTTCTTTTCCATCCACATCTAGGGAGATTAGCCACAGTGCCATGGGCTTTAAACTTCTTGATGACACTGCGCACAGTAGACACAGGAACATTCAGGTCTTTGGAGATGGACTTGTAGCCTTGAGATTGCTCATGCTTCCTCACAATTTGGTTTCTCAAGTCCTCAGACAGTTCTTTGGTCTTCTTTCTTTTCTCCATGCTCAATGTGGTACACACAAGGACACAGGACAGAGGTTGAGTCAACTTTAATCCATGTCAACTGGCTGCAAGTGTGATTTAGTCATTGCCAACACCTGTTAGGTGCCACAGGTAAATTACAGGTGCTGTTAATTACACAAATTAGAGAAGCATCACATGATTTTTCTAACAGTGCCAATACTTTTGTCCACCCCCTTTTTTATGTTTGGTGTGGAACTATATCCAATTTGGCTTTAGGACAATTCTTTTTTGTGTTTTTTTCATTGAAGACAAATTAAATGAAGATAATAATACCAAAGAATTTGTGATTGCAATAATTTTCAGGAAGAAACTGAGTATTATCTGACAGAATTGCAGGGGTGTCAATATATTTGGCCAACGCTGTATAGTCTTGCCACGTTTAGTATAAATTGTGTGACAAATATTGGTGCCATTTTTATCCAGTTCCCCATGAGAAAATTGAGACACTTAGCTTTATAAATATGATCATATCGATAAACCACCCAGTAGCCACGTCGAAGCCTGTCTCTCATACTGGGTCCCTAAACTTTAGTCACAGCCTCTATCTGTGTTAAAAACCTCCTTTTTTATGGTTTATCTATATGATCACATTTATAAAGCTAAGTGTCTCAATTTTTCACCTTTTTTTTAATTAGCTGTAATTTGACTCTTTTTTCTATTATGTCTTAGCAGAGTTCCGCTGTTTTTCTCAGTTACAATGTATCGTCTTAGGCGTTGAACCTGTGCACACTGATGGAATGGAGTCCCACAGATTTTTTTCTAATTTAGACTATGGGATCACACCCTATGTGAACATGTAAAATCTGGGGCTAAATTATTTTGTGGTAAAAATGTAATTAATTTTTTTTTACCACCCAATGATATAAAATTCTGTGAAGCACCTGTGGTGTTAATTTGCTTACAATACAACTGGATGAATTCATTGGGGATGAAATTTGTAAAATGACATGAATTATGAGGGCCAACTGTTCTGGCCCCTCAGGGGCTCAGCCAATGTGACATGGCATCTGCAAACTATCCCAGCAAATTCTCTACTGTAATATAGCGCTCTTTCAATTCTGACCTTGTACTTTGGCTTAAAAGTAGTTTTAAACCACATGTTGGGTATTGACATACTCCGGAGATTAACAAATTGCATAACAAATTGTACCATTCATTTTCTCCCATTATCTCTTTTAAAAATTAAAACTTGGGGCCAAACAACAATTTAATAGAAAACATGATAGTTTTACATTTCTTCAGCTCAATATCATACAATTCTGTGAAGGTAAAAATACCCATTACTCCCCTAAATGATTTCCCCGAAAGGTGTAGTTTCCAAGAGTTTTCAGGAGTTTTTCATATATGACATGGCGTCCGCAATCTGTTTCAGCTAAAATGGCGCTTCTTCTCTTCAGAGTCCTGTGCCCAAAAGTAGTTTTCAACCAAGTATGGGGTATCAGTGTACTCAAAGGAAATTGTACAACAAAGTGTATGGTCCAATTTCTCTGGTTAGACATGTAAACATTAAAAATTTGGGGTCTAAAGGTCCATTTGTGTAGGAAACATTATTTTTATATTTTTACAGTTCAACATTTAAATATTCTATGAAGCACTTGTGCTCACCACTACACCTCTAAATAAATTCCTTGAGGATTGTAATTTAAAAAATGGGAAATTGTGTCCGCTATCTATTCCAGTCTATTTTGCACTCCAAAAAACAAATGGCGCTCCTTCTCTTCTGAGCCCTGCCATGTGCCTAAACAGTAGTTTTCCATGACATATCAGGTATGGATATGCTCAGTTGAAATTTCACAACAAAATGTAAAGTCCATTTTTCCTGATACCTTTGTGAAAATCTAAATTTTGAAGCTAAAGCAACATTTTTGTGGCAAAAATGTATTCTCTTATTTCTTCGATTCAACATTCTAAGATTTTTGTGAAGCACCTGTGGGTTAAAGGTGTTCACCACACATCTTGATAAACTGCTTTGGGGGTATTGTTTCCAAAATAGGGACAGTAGTGTGGGATTTCCACATTTTAGGCACATCAGGGGCTCTACAAATGTGACATCGTGTCCGCTGCCTAGTTCAGACAATTTTGCATTTAAAAAGTCAAAAGGCACTCCGTCCCTTTCGAGCCCTGCCGTGTGCCCAAACAGTTGTTTTCCCCCAAATAAGGAGAAATGCTGTATTTAGGAGAAATTGCACAACAAATTGTATTGTCGATTTTTTTCCTGTTACCGATGTGAAAATAAAAAATATAGTGATAATATAACATTTTTGTTGAAAAAAGTGAAATTTTCTTTTTTTTCCCTTTCACATTGCTTTAAATCCTGTGAAGAACCTAAAGGGTTAATAATCTTCTTGAATGTGGTTTTGAGAATTTTGAAGGATACAGTTTTTAGAATGGTGTCACTGTAGGGTATTTTCTGTTACATAGGCCTCTCAATGCCATCTCAAATGTGACGTGGATCCTAAAAAAATTGGTTTAGTACATTTTGTTGGAAAAAATTAGAAATCACTGATGAATTTGTAACCTTTCTAACTTTTATAATGAAAAAAAAATGTTTAAGAAATGATGTTGATGTAAATTAGACCTGTGATACATTTTATTTATTAATGATTTTATGTGACATAACCATCTGGTTTAAGAGCATAAAAATTCAAATATCAAAAATTGCAATATTTTCTCATTTTTTGTCAAACTTTTTTTATTTTTAACAAAAACAAATCATATCCACCAAAATTCAACATTAACATGAAGCAAAAAACAAAAAACAAAACATTCTCAGAATCACTAAAATCTGTTTAAGCATTCTAGATTTATTACCAAATAAAGTGACACTGGTCAGTATTGAAAAAATTGGCCTGGTCAAGAAGGCTAAAACGGGTGTTTGCGCAAAAGGGTTAAAATTGCTGTTGGGATAACAGTTAAAGCTACGTTACAAGCATGGATAGCGCTCCTTAAAAAAACAAACCATCTTGCTTCTGACCCACCACCTAAGAAAATCCCGTTAGAAACCCTTGAATATATCATCCCAGGCTTAGACCTTTCTTCTTGGTTGGCCCGGGGTATTCGTTTCATAGATGACCTGTTGTCCAGAGGGAAATTAGTAAACTTTCTAGTCCTGGAACAGAGATATGGTCTCACCTGGTTAGACAGGTCGGCTTGGAGATTGATTAAATCATCTCAAGTGGATTTTGACTCTGTCTTCACAGTCCCTAGGCCTATTACAGAACTTTTAGAAAACCCACAAAGAAAGTCGACTTGGATGACTGGTCATATTTATCGTACCCTGATTGACGACCTCAGAAACCATAAACTTCCCTATATAATAGCATGGGAGAAAGAGTTGGGATTTAATATAGAACCGGAAGAATTAGCTAAAGCAATAGAACACTCTTATTCAAATACGAACTGCGCCTCCATCCAAGAAACCTTCTTTAAAATACTAACGAGATGGTATTGGACTCCTTCCAGAATGCATCACATAGACCCTCTTAACTCTCCGAATTGCTGGAGAGAATGTTCTCAAATTGGAACATTAACACATGTATTCTGGAGGTGCCCAAAAATTCTCAACTTCTGGTTGAGTGTTCAAGATTTAATATATAGGACTACCAATTTTAGACTCATTCTCTCCCCTCAACTAGTTCTGATCTCAATTGGCATATCAGACATTCCCCACACTCTTAGATTCATAGTATCCCAAGTTATTCTCACAGCTAAGCTACTTATAGCCGCTAAATGGAAGTCCTCAGAAATTCCCACCATTGCAGAATTAACGGACAGAATTTCTAATCATTGTTCTTTTGAATTTACTTACGCAGTTAGAGACAACACATATAATAAATTCTTCTATAATTGGGAACTATGGATCTCTACACAATCCTTGAATCACCTGACCAAGGCTGTTGACAAACAACCCCCCTAACCTCTAAACCTCAATGACTAATAATTAACATTTCAATGCCTCGGATACATACCTATTACTACTGATTATAATAGGATATCCATGTATTGGTCACCTCAGGTGTTCTTTCTTTCCTCTTTGTTGTTCTATTTATGTACATTTCCTTTGCAATATAGACTGATGAGCGCATCTCATCCTATGTTTTTTATGTATTTAATATATGCAGTTTATATCTTCATCGAATCGACCATTGTTGGTCAAATTTTTTGTCAAAGACATTTATATATACCAAAGGTATTGGAATTTTTTTTTTTTCTCTTTTTGAAATGTTTATCTGTTTGAGATAGGCAATTGTCTAATTTTATGTTATCTTACTACTATGTAACCATCGTACTATCCCAATGTTTTTGTCTTCAACCCTGTTTTGTATTAAGGGCCTGTCACACGCGTCAATATCGCCTGCACGATATCGGCTGCACGTGACGTTGCAGCGATATTGACGCATGTGACATACTGCATCAACCAGCGATAAATCGCTGGTTGATGATCGCCAGGTTTTAGAATCAGTTCTAAAACCTGGCGATTGTCGCCCGGTGGACACGCAGCATCGCTGCGTGTGACACCGGGACTAGCGATATTCCAGCTCCCAGCGCCTCTCACAAGCGCTGGGAGCTGGTCTCCAAGGTACACTGCGGGTAACTAGGCAGCGCGCGCTGCCTAGATACCCGACGTGTACCTTAGTTACCAGCCTCCTCCGCTCACCCGGTGAGCGGAGGAGGCTGGTAACTAAGGTACACGTCGGGTATCTAGGCAGCGCGCGCTGCCTAGTTACCCGCAGTGTACCTTGGAGACCAGGCTGCTCCCGCTTCCAGCAGGCTGGCAGCGGGAGCAGGACATCGTGGAAACGATATTTAAATCGTTTCCATGATGTCTCTGGTCAATTGATCGCTGGTGAGTCTGTCTGTGTGACAGCTCACCAGCGATCAGCCGTCAATGTCGTCAGCGATCAGATCGCTGACGACATTGACGCGTGTGACAGGCCCTTAACTGTCTGTAAAGTCTTCACCCTGTAAATACCCCCATATAATCAATAAAAAATATTTGAAAAAAAAATTGCTGTTGGGATAAGGCACCTTCAAATATGAGAGACCTGGGGAAGTTTTCAAATGAAGAGTGGTCTAAAATTCTATTTAAGGTGTAGGAGGCTTGTTGGTGCATATAGGAAGCAATTGAAAGGGTGACAACCAAATATTAAGTTGAGGGTGACAATAATTTGCCTGGACCGGTTTTTGAGTTTTGTGTGATGTACCTTTTTTCTGTTTACTTTTTTGTGTTGTCCCAATACACACAACAGAAAGAAACACGAGTATTTTCAAAACGTTTAATTGCAATAAGTTTCTGGGAGAAATACGGTACTTTAATATTCTGTAACAATTTTAACTGTGCCAACACTTTCAGCCATGACTTTATATCAGTGTTTCTCAACTCCTCAGGACCCACCAACATGTCATGTTTTCAGTATTTCCTTAGTATTGCACAGGGGTTTGAATTATCCGCAGTGCAGGTGATTAAACTGTCATCTGTGCAATACTAAGGAAATCCTGAAAACAAGAACTGTTGGTGGGTCCTGAGGACTGGAGTTGAGAAACACTGCTTTATATAGTAGAGATGAGTGGATCGACCTGCGGAGGATCGAGTTTGATTTAATGCATATTTAAACACTATGAAATTCGATTCACGGTTCGCAAAAGTAAGATATTTTCTCACCACCAATTTACACACTGCTGAAGTAGAAGAGAGAAGGCTTCAATTTGTGATTGCAATAATTATCAGGGACCTGGAGCAGTTTGCCAAAGAAGAATGGTCTAAAATTCCAGCAGAGCATTGTAAGAAACTCATTGATGGTTACCGGAAGCAGTTTGATCGCAGTTATTTTGGCTAAAGGTTGTGCAACCAAGTATTAGGCTGAGGGTGCCAATACTTTTGTCTGGCCCATTTTTGGAGTTTTGTGTGAAATGATCAATGTTTTGCTTTTTGCTTCATTCTTTTTTGCGTTTTTACATTTAAGTCAAATTAAATGAAGATAATAATACCAAAGAATTTGTGATTGCAATAATTTTCAGGAAGAAACTGAGTATTATCTGACAGAATTGCAGGGGTGTCAATACTTTTGGCCACAACTGTATATAGGAGTATACTGTGACTGGTGATACCCAAAGCTGACGGACTTCCACCTCCTCATGAAGGCGATAGCTTAAATGCATATTTCAGTGGAAGCCCTCATCTCTGAGAGTCTCCAGTCACAGTATCTACTCTGTAAGTGCAGACCATATACCGTATATACTCTTGTATAAGCCGAGTTTTTCAGCACAGAAATTGTGCTGAAAAGTGCCCCCCTCGGCTTATACACGAGTCAGTGACGGCTGACTGTGTGGGGCCGGTGTCCGGGGGATGGAGGAGGCAGGGGGAGGCTGTATAGTGAGCGGCCGGTCACGTGGGGCCGCTCATTAGTGCAATGCAATATGCACTGCATCCCCCTGTCCATCAGCGGCAGGGGGAGCCGTGCATATTACATAGCACTGTCAGTGCTCTCCCGCCCCCTGTGGTAGTATACAGCAGCCCCCCCGTGGTAGTATACAGCAGCCCCCCCGTAGTATATACAGCAGCCCCCCCCTGTGAGAATACAGCAGCCCCCCCGTGGTAGTATACAGCAGCCCCCCCGTAGTATATACAGCAGCCCCCCCGTGGTAGTATACAGCAGCCCCCCTGTGGGTATATAGAGCCCCCCCCCGTTGCTGCCGCACACCTGTAAAAAGAAGATCTTTCATACTTATCCTCCTGCTGTCACCGCGCGCATCCTCCGCTCTCCTTCTTGCTTGCACCCGGCGTCCATCCACGTGACCGCGCACAAATAATGACGTCATTATTTGTGCGCGGTCATATGGATGGACGCCGGGGCCCGGGTGCAAGCAAGAAGGAGAGCGGAGGATGCGCGCGGTGACAGCAGGAGGATAAGTATGAAAGATCTTCTTTTTACAGGTGTGCGGCAGCAACGGGGGGGGCTTTATATACCCACAGGGGGGCTGCTGTATACTACCACGGGGGGGGCTGCTGTATATACTACGGGGGGGCTGCTGTATACTACCACGGGGGGGCTGCTGTATTCTCACAGGGGGGTGCTGCTGTATATACTACGGGGGGCTGCTGTATACTACCACAGGGGGAGGCACTGCTGTATACTACCACAGGGGAGGGGCTGCTGTATATACCACAGGGGGGGACTGCTGTATACCCACAGGGGAGGGGCTGCTGTATATACCACAGGGGGAGGCACTGTTGTATACCCACAGGGGGGCTGCTGTATACTACCACAGGGGAGGGGCTGCTGTATATACCTCTGTGGCTGCTGTATACTACCACAGGGGGAGGCTGCTGTATACTACCACAGGGGGAGGCTGCTGTACACTACCACAGGGGGAGACTGCTGTATACTACCACAGGGGGAGACTGCTGTATACTACCACAGGGGGAGACTGCTGTATACTACTACTGGGGGAGACTGCTGTATACTACCACAGGGGGAGACTGTTGTATACTACTACTGGGGGAGACTGCTGTATACTACCACAGGGGGAGACTGCTGTATACTACTACTGGGGGAGACTGCTGTATACTACCACAGGGGGAGACTGCTGTATACTACCACTGGGGAGGCTGCTGTATACTACCACTGGGGAGGCTGCTGTATACTACTACTGGGGCTGCTGTATATACCTCTGTGGCGGCTGTATACTACCACAGGGGGAGGCTGCTGTATACTACCACAGGGGGAGGCTGCTGTACACTACCACAGGGGGAGACTGCTGTATACTACCACAGGGGGAGACTGCTGTATACTACCACAGGGGGAGACTGCTGTATACTACTACTGGGGGAGACTGCTGTATACTACCACAGGGGGAGACTGCTGTATACTACCACTGGGGAGGCTGCTGTATACTACCACAGGGGGAGACTGCTGTATACTACCACTGGGGAGGCTGCTGTATACTACTACTGGGGCTGCTGTATATACCTCTGTGGCTGCTGTATACTACCACTGGGGAGGCTGCTATATACCACTGGGGGGGACTGTATACCTGTGCTGGGGTCCACCCTCGGCTTATACACGAGTCAATAGGTTTTCCCAGGTTTTGGGGGCAAAAGTAGGGGGGTCGGCTTATACACGGGTCGGCTTATACACGAGTATATACGGTAGCTAGATTTGGCACTGGCTACTTACACGTCACTTTATTCTCTGAAACATACTGATGTGTACAACAGTCTCATTCTATAGTTTTTCCTATCTATGCTGTAGCCTTTAGACTCATGCAGCTTTCCACATCTTTTCAATGTATGGACTTGTATGACTCCCTATTGACATAATGCTCTTTTAATATTTTATTTATCTGTGTGCACCCTTTTTTTTGAACTTCTATGTTACCTTCTTGCTTTTCAATAAATAATTTACATTTAAAGCACTACCACAGCATTTTTTCACTGCTGGAATGGCACTGGAGTCTTAATCCATTTTTGGTGCCACTCTGGTTCTGGGGCGCCATCTTGTGCATTAAACCTCTGACTGGCTAGCAGATAAGCTATGTCACAAGCGCTCAATGCAACTCTTTGTGACCTCTGGCGCACTCCATGAAACACTGGAGCTGCCAACAGGTCACCATTCACCGGAGACCAATGAGAGTGACACTGGAAGACAGGGGGCAGGCAAATTAGAATAAAGGCACCACTCCAGCACTTAAAAAAAGCTGGAGTGTTGCTTTACCTTATTTTGTGTTGCAAAGACTTCTTAAAGTGATCCTAAACCCAGAAACTGACCCCCCTTTTCTTTAGACCTGTCCCTGCACCCCCTCTTATCATTTCTAGCCATCCCTATTGCAGAAAAAAATCGCTTTTGTAAAGTAAGAGAAAAAGTTATATTACTTTTTCCTGTGTGAGTTCTCTCTTTCTGTGGAAGCCGCAATAGCCCCGCCTGTCTGCTGCTGCCTGGTAATTATGCACGCCCCTCTCTGCTTCTAAGAGCCTGGCCGCGTCATGAGGTGCGTGCATAATTACAAGGCAGCAGCAGACAGGCGGGGCTATTGCGGCTTCCACAGAAAGAGAGAACTCACACAGGACAAAGTAATATAACTTTTTCTCTTACTTTACAAAAGCGATTTTTTTCTGCAAAAGGGATGGCTAGAAATGATAAGAGGGGGTGTAAGGACAGGTCTAAAGATAAGGGGGGGTCAGTTTCTGGGTTTAGGATCACTTTAAGTCAGGCTCTTTTTTTAAGTTTTTTCTTGTATGTTACCCACTTGTCTGATTTGCCACTACTGTGCACATATGAGTATACATAAGATTTGTATAATTGGATTATAGATGTAAATGTATGTTCCTTATAATTCTTAATACTATGGCCTGTTTCACATCTAAGAATGGTGTGCGTTTTGCTAAATTTGCATTTTTAGGCGTTTTTACCGCTAAAAACGCATAAAAACGCTAGCGTTTTTGGTCCCATAGGTTTTAATGGAAACGCATGTAAAAACGCAGGCAAAAACGCATGAGCGTTTTCAAAAAACGCAATACGCATGCGTTTTTGCAAACGCCACGCTAGACGCATTTCCTGACGTTTTGGGCTGCGTTGGCAAAAACGCATGCGTTTTGCGTTTTTGAAAACGCTCATGCATTTTTGCCTGCGTTTTTACATGCGTTTACATTAAAACCTATGGGACCAAAAATGCTAGCGTTTTTATGCGTTTTTAGCGGTAAAAACGCCTAAAAACGCAAATTTAGCAAAACGCACACATGCCTTAGATGTGAAAAGAGCCTATGAAATTTTACTCACTATATGTGATGGATTACTCACTTTTGTTGATCCATAAGGTAGCGAAAGTAACACTTTACTTATAAAAGTCTGGTCTGTATTAATGTTTGAGTTTGCATTCAGCTGGGGACTGGAGAAAAAGGCAAAATAGTATAATCATCAGCATACTTACCGAGAACCAACCACGAACCTGTACTTCCCAGCAGCTCATTATCTTCTTGGTTATTGACTGCAGTCTGCCTCCAACAGCCAATCATAGATGGCCACTCTATATGACAGCATCTGTGATTGGCTGTTGCGCCACAACCCATTGTGCCAGCATCTGTGATTCGCTGCCATTGGCAATGACCCTGCCATCATTGGAGTGTAAAATAAATAATTTTAAAAAATTTACATAGGGCTTTGCTATATTTTTGAATACCAGTCAAGATAAAGCGAACAGCTACGGACTGTCACCACCGTCTTCCTGGCTTTACCTTGGCTGGCAATTAAAAGTACATAATTTTAGAAAAAAAATGTGTGGGATTTGCCATATTTTTGATTGCCAGCCAAGGTAAAAACCAGGCAGCTGGAGGCTGGTAATCTCAGCATGGTGAGGCTCATAGTTATTAAACCCCCAGGCTACAGAATAGCAACCCACAGCCGGCCCATTCATTAGAAGCACCTATTCCTGGAGCTTTACCTGGCTCTTTACGATGCCCTGATGCGGTGGCTCTGGGGTAATAGAAGAGGTTAGTGACAGCTGAGTATTGACAGCTTGTCATTAAGCCCTAGGCTGATAATGTTCAGGCCTCTATGAGACCCGCCCATTATCAATCCCATAAGTAAATTGTTAAAAACAAACAGGCAGAGAAAAATCCTTTAATTGAAATAAAACACAGACAACCCTCATTTTCCCATTTATTAACACCAAACATACCCTCCCATGGTAATTCACAATGATGTCCCCTGAAGCACATAATCCTGGCTCTGCTTCATCCCGAGACTGCAGTGATGTAACAAGCGTCCTATCACCCCAGTCTCTGAGGTCACACTGTCTGGTGCAGGAAGTGGTGGTGTCACGCACTGAGTCATCAAGAGCTCCCTGCGGCAATCAGTGACCCCGTTGCTGGATTGTGGGACATGGCATCACAGCTATCCGGCAATCCGGCAGCAAGTTCAACTGAGTTCCACCCTTTCCAGATATCCGTAAGCCTAGCCCTTAAATGTCTTAACAAGACTCGTGGCTCTACAGGTACTAGAGTACACATTCCAGGTTTACAGGCCAGAAGACAACCCCCTCTGTGATACATACCTGCTATTCACAATGAAGCTGGTTGCTATATTATAACACTTATAGATATACAGTACATTTTACTTTTCCTTTGTCTTTTTTTTGTTAGAATGTATGGAATGATTAGTATCATGAAGTAGGGTCTAATGGGATTTAATATTAGGTGAACTCATTATTTAAGGATATTGTGTCTGTAGACCACTGTGGTTTACCTGTTCATTCCTTTATAATTACTATTACTTTTATTTCTATCTTTATTTGCAGGTTTTGTAGCTGAACAGATTGCTGACAATAAACTGGAGGATAATAACTCCCCTTTGGTGCCACAATAAAATTCTTACAACCATATTAGCCTGGTTAATAAAAAGGATTTTAGAGGAATTTTTATCTGCGGCAGTGTAATATATATTGATATTTTCACTCAATGATCCTCACTTGGATATCATCAGATTTTTGCCAAGGATTTATTGTTTATAAAATAAAATTGGAAGGAAGATATTTAATATTTACATTGCAGATTCACATGTATATCTTGAAATAATCTTAAAAAAAACCATACTGATCCCATACTGTATAATAGCAGAATAACATCATCTTGAGGTAAATGAAGTTGTTCAGTAGTTCCAGTATAATCATGAAAATAAAGCTATGCTTTCTCTGAGAATTGCTACATTCTGTCTTTGCATCAAGAATGAGAGTAAAGATTATAAAACAATCGCCAATTATTAATGAACGACTCACAGAAGTAATTAAGCAAAATTCAGCAACAGTAAGGTTTATTTGTTGAGGTGCCGGAGGTATGGAGACTGGAAAGTCAGTCTCGAGGCAAGGCCATGGGCCGCAGCAAAATGCACCCCTTCTTGCTCTCCAATAAAAAAGCTTGATTTACTGTTACGCTCGGTGAGGGTCAAAACACACAGTCAATCATGTTTAAATGGTAATTCTGTACTGAAACAGTCTTGTACAACACGGGGCACAATCCTTAAATGTTACATTTTTGGGGGTATTCACAGTCCTTTTCTTTTGTGCAGACTCATCCCCAGGTACCAGTACATCCAGACTTGTGTCCGCAATGTGCACCATCCTGGCATCTGGCTGCATACTCCTTAATTTTCTGCTGGCTCCAACCACATGCTTCCCATAGGGATCTGCTCTGAGAGACGGTTGGGGCTGACCTCTAAGGCAATGATTCTGCACAGCAAGTAGCATGTCCATCCAGGTTCATGCTATCATCCACCATACACACAATGGGAGAATCAGTGGCAAAGCCAAATGTATACACTGGCTAAGGTTCCTGCGGTTCCTTTTTCTCATGCTGGGGACTCTCCTACTTAACTTGGTTTCTTTTATAAACTAGGCTTTATTCACCAAAAGGAACCATAATTATTATTAACTAGCTGTTGCCCAGGTTACAATAATAAATGGGCGTAATAAAGGGGGTAGGTTTAAAAGGAAGGAATGGAGCCATATGCATCCAGGGCGAGGTTATGAAAGGGATATTGCCCAAGTTACAATAGTAAATGGAGTGTAATAAAGGGGCTAACTGGAGGGGGTGGAGCCATATACATCCACAGCATTATGAAAAGGCAGGACTAACTGGAGGGACAGTGCCATATATATTCGATACATTATGAAGGAGGTGAGGCTAATCAAAGGGGCCGAAGTCATGCATCCGGTACATTATGAAGGTGGCAGGGCTAACTGGAGGGGGCAGGGCCATATGCATCTGGCAGATTATGAAGGGGGCAGGGCTGACCAGAGGGGGCAGAGCCATATGCATCCAGTGCATTTTTAAGGGTGCTGGGCTTTGGAGGTGTGGACTATGAAGAGGACAGGGCTAACTTTAGGGGATGTGACGATAAGCATCTGGAGCGTTATGAATGGGCAGGGCTAACTGAAGGAGCGGAGCCATATACATCAGGCACATTATGAAGGGCGTGTGGCTAACTGGAGGGAGCTGGGCTATATGCATATTATGAATGGGTGGGCTATGAAGATGGCAAGGGTAACCAGGTGGGTGGAGCTATATGCATCCAGGGCAGGGCTATGATGGGGCGGGACTCTGTGTGGACATACATACATACACACAAACACATAAATACATACACTAAACTTTTTACATTAGGTAACCCTTGGATTGTTGGGAGCAGTGTTCAATCTAGCCACTAGGGGGTCACCAGCACAAGGTTTCATACATGTACTATACATAATTATGTATCTATTACAACTCCTGTGGGTACAGAGTACTCTTCATATTAAGGAGGAGGCTAAGATACTCCCACACCCCCTTACATACCCATTAACATGAATATAGTAATATTGAAGCTTCCAAAACAGATGTGGAGCAATACTTGAGCACTTTATTGGTTAAAGTCAAAACATTTTTCAAGATATTTTTGACTATTCAAAGTACAGGCCTGTATCTGTATTATACATGTATGTACTATCTTTTTTATCTTCTACTTGAAACAGTACGCCTCCCATTTGGCCCAGGTGTATGCAATTAGGAGGAGACAGTAAAGGCATTCTGCCTATAATTGCTCTCACTTTTAGTCTTAGATGATGTATGCGTAGAGTGAGTTTTTGGATCCTTTTACTTGTTGATGGTGTATGGTGGCTATTGTTGCCTGTGTGGTTGGGTGACCTGGAGCCATGTGGGCTTTGCCTTGCAGCATGTACGATTTGGAAAACCTGGTTACTCTCCATGCTGGTGAAGTGGTCAAAAGTGGTCAGCGCAAAGGGCTGCACATTTACTATAAGTCAGGGAATCACTAATATGTTTGCCGTGATTTGGTAGTGGGCTTCAAACAGTCCGATCAGAATGTTAACTAAGAACCTCATGTTCTGTATTGTAAATTTTTGCTTAGCGTCAAGAGATCGATGTATAAGTTTTGGATGAGCGGTCCATGTCTTTTTGTAAAGCCACAGTTTGTAGCTATAGTATGCTGCCTTGTATAGGTTATCAAATAGGTGGACAGATCAGCTCTAATAGAACATAACACAGTTACAACATGGCATATCAGTACATGAAATTTGTCATGTTCACCAATCAAACAACATGTTGTAATCTTTCTGGAAATGACTAAAATCAACTGTCAAGATTGAATGAAAAGTCACTACATTTGTAATATATAGTATAATATATGACATTGGTCTCTAAAGAATGCCCCTCATTAGTGCTTTTGACACTGAACTATCATAACATA
The DNA here is from genome assembly GCA_033576535.1 of Allobates femoralis. Classification (NCBI taxonomy): domain Eukaryota; kingdom Metazoa; phylum Chordata; class Amphibia; order Anura; family Aromobatidae; genus Allobates; species Allobates femoralis. The sequence continues at coordinate 95,397,428 of JARQOC010000011.1, read as the reverse complement.
CATGTTGAAATTCCCTTTGTGACATGTCTATTGTGCTACAAGAAAGCAAAGCTCTTACTTTTTGTGAACTGAACATTTAAGTCAATTCCACAATCCTTTGTTAATATCAAACATAAGTAAAAGTACCTTTATCATTGTAAAATGTAACTTACTGTAAAACCAGGGCTTTCTAAATGTATTCAGTTATTTCTTTAAAGTTTATTTTTACAAGTGCTTAATATAAATTTGTAGGACCTACCTAGGCAATGATGCATACTGTCGCTCAATTCCTTCAAAACTGAGATTACGGGATCCATTATGACCTCGTGTAGTCACCTGCAAAGATAAGGATAAAATTGACAATTTTGGTCATTTATTTGATGGTCTGTGCAGGATGTTAAGGAGAAATAATGCCCAGGTCGTTTATAAAGAAAATATAGCAAACCTGCGCTCCATTGTTGTTAGATATTATACTTTGTAATTAATAAGAGGCGTTACTCTGGAGCTTGGAGCTAAGTTATAGACGCAACAATTTCATTTTTTCTCCTTTCTTAAATCACATGAACTTGATGAAATGTAGTGCACCCAAATTTAATGGCCCAAACTGCATATACTGTAGATTCAAAAGAACAGGAGATGATGGACAGCTCAATTCATCACCTATTCCACCGGTAATTGTCACCTGTAACCCCAGCTTTCATACAGAAATCTTGGTATACTGGAAAGTGTGACCAGCTATTTCTGTAAAGACTCATTCAGATATTGATTTTTATGAAATGTTCCTGGTTTCATCAATGATTTTGTTCTGTGTTTCATCAGATTTTCATACGGGTTTGGTCCTTGGCATCCAAGCCTCAGGGGTGGGCCCGCGAAATGAGAAGAACAAAAAGTTTACACAATGATTAAAGCTATCCTTGTGCCATTTTACTTTACATTGGACTATTGGCAGCTTAAAAGGAATAGTTGCTAATTCAGCTATTGTGGGTGTGCATCATGTAGCAAATTTTTGTTACTTTTGTACCATAAGACCATTTCAAATTTTCTCTCTGCTCCTAGGTCTCTAAAGTTATCAGTCTCCTGCCCCAGAGAACAAAAGACAAAACTCTGCCTTATGTCTCAACAAATCCTAGGAAGAGTTGGCATTAGCAGTTTCCAGCAGCATGTTTCTTTGGACTGTGTCATCATGTTGCCGTTCTAATTGCAGTGGGCAAAGGACACCCTTGCCCATTCAACTGTATCGGCATCTAAATGCTGATATTGTTGAAAGCACTGATGAAAGAGGAAGTGCTCCACTTACACTCCCTCCTCCATCATTTCCCTTGAGGTCTGATGTCTCAGTGCAGTGGACGTGATGACATCACTATGACGCTCTCATTGTGCCAAGTTAAACAGGCCTCTCACCACAAACACGAGAGCAGTGGGGAAACAGAGGAAGGTGAGTCTTAATTCATTTTTTCTTAATCAATGAGTACACTGGTGGCCATAATACTGTAAGGATGTCTATGGGGTGTGCATTGTATGACATGAAGGACTATGGGATATGCATTAAAGGATATGGAGAACTATGGGATGTGCATTTTACTATATGGAGGACTATGGGATGTGCATTAAACAACATGAAGGCCTATGAGGTGTGCATTATTCTATAAAGAGGACTATGGAGTGTGCATTGTATGACATGGAGGACCATGGGGTGTGCATTAAAGGATATGGAGAACTATGGAATGTGCATTTTACTATATGGAGGACTATAGGGGTTGTATTAAACTATATGGAGGAGTATGGGTTTTGCATTAAACAACATGAAGGCCTATGAGGTGTGCATTATTCTATATGGAGGTCTATGGGGTGAGAATTATATTATATGGAGGACTCTGGGAGATGTATTATACTATACGGAGGGCAATGATGGGCCCATTATACTATATGTAAGGCTATATAGAGATCATTATAATATTTGTAGGGCTATGTGGAGGCCATTATATTACTTGGAGGCTATGAGAGAGGCTTTATACTTTATGGAAGCAGGGGAAAGGTGGAAGGAAAGTTCAGCTCACCCAATTGAAATAGTAGTACTCCAGTACAAGGAAATGGTGCACGGATACAGTCCGGGTCTCAGGGCCGGCAATCACCAATAATAATGTAGAAAAATCCAGCACTCATAAACTTGCAATTATGAGGATCTATTCAAACATAAACGCCATACATCTAATACAGGTAGTATGTGCTAACACCGACGTGTTTCGACAGAGAACTGTCTTAGTCGTGGTTCAACCATAATTGCAAGTTTATGAGTGCTGGATTTTTCTACATTATACTTTATGGAGGGCTATTTAATGGCCATTATACTGAATGCAAACAATTATACAGTGTAAAGGTTAGTTTGGGGTCTATCATTCTGTGTGGATGCCTTCCTTTACACTGTTTGGAGGACTAGTGGGGACCATAATAAAGTGTGAAGAAGCGTTGGGGCCATTATTCAGCATTGAGGTCCATTCGCGCATCACAAGTTGGGATCATACTGTGTGTGGATGGTACTATGGAGGATTTCACTGAGAAGGTATCATACATTGTTTGTAGAGCGCTTTTTTTGGCATCACACTTTATGGGGGGCAATCAGAAGGGAATCTAGAGGCTTCAGGAAAAGAAAAATTACTTTGTAAGGGCAGAAAAGTTGCGAGTTGTGTTCTCCATTAACCCAGCCAAAAATTTAAAAAAGATAATTTTTTTGGGAGGTAGAGGCCCACTTAGAACTTCTTTTATGGGGCCCCATAATTTCTATGTCTGCCCTGACTAAATGGGAAACCAAAATATGATCTCAACCTGGAGAGCCACGTTCAGATGCTCAAATAAGCGCCATAGAGTGACGGTATTAATGCAAGCTCTGATCTTTAACCCCTTAAGGACCAAGTCACTTTGCTGCTTAATAACCAGACCATTTTTTGAAATTCTGACCAGTGTCCCTTTATGAAGCAATAACTCTGGAATGCTTCAACGGATCCTAGCGATTCTTAGATTTTTTTGTGACATATTGGGCTTCATGTTAGGCTTACATTTAGGACGATATTTTTTGTGCTTATGCATGAAAAAAATAGTAAATTTGACAAAAATTCTGAAAATGTAGCAATTTTCAAGTTTTTAATTTTTATTCTGTTAAACCAGAGAGTAATGTCACACAAAATAGTTAATACATAACATTTCCCACATGTCTACTTTACATCAGCACAATTTTGGAAAACACATTTTTTTTTGCTAGGAAGTTAGAAGAATTCAAAGTTCATCAGCAAGTTCTCATTTTTCCAACAAAATTTACAAAGCCACTTTTCTTGGTGACCAGATCACATTTAAAGACACTTTGAGAGGCCGATGTGACAGAAATGTGGTGCCCCGGGGTTTGTTTGCCACATTACAAGCTTAGAAGCAAGGCAAGGCATCCACCAGGTAACACAAACACACAACACCTTCCTGACTCCAGGCCAGAACAGGGAGCTCTAAAGTCAGGGTTCAGGGCAGGTCCCCTATAAATTCTGGTCTGGGGGAAGGTTCAGGCAGTTTAGTTCCCGGGAGGACTGTAGAAGACACTCTACGGACAGAGCCACACCAGGCTCGTCTTAGGAGACAGACCGGACAGTGTTTGAGACCTGTGGTGAGGGTCTGTGGAAGTGGAGGCCTAGGTCCGAGGAGTGGAGCCAGTGCCGGTTCGCCCCAGTACCTGTACGGTCACTGGAGACCATGGTCGCCAGGAATTCTACATCCAGCAACCTAACCCGGAGGGTGAGTGATTTCACCTTGCCTGCCCAAATTAAGGCTAGGAGACACAGCCGCATTATAGAGCTCAGGAGACCCAGCTAAGATGGGGGAGCCATCAGAGAGCTCGCGCCGCCTGTCACATAGCCATAGCAGACTACAGGAGGCCTCAGCACTGCTACACGCAGCCAGGGCCCACAGACACTGATGCTGTAGGTAAACCTCAGAACTTGCCCAGAGTGGGTTGCCCCAACTTGCTTCCAAGCCCGGATCCCTGACAACAGTTTTGGACAGTACCCGGACAACTCTACTACTAAATACAAGAGAACTGTGCCCTCTGTGTCTGTTTGTTCTTCACATGCTGAACCCTGCACCTCCAAAGTTCTCCATTCACATAGACTGCATCCTCTACTCCTGCTCTGGGAAGCATCAAGCCCTGCCCATGAAGGGCTCACCATCCCGGCTGCCGCCTTCATCATCGTTCCCCAGAGCCCTGGACAGCAGCGGTAGCTTTACTGGCTACAAACCGCGGGCGGTGTCACAGCTTTAATTTTAATTTTTGTTTGTCCCCCATTTTATTGGTGCACCTGGGACCACGGGACCGGGTCACGTAACTGTGATGACCCTAGCAACTCTAGAAGATAACGGGGCCCGGGCTCGAGTACCCCCATCCCCGGGGTGCACCAGAGACCACCCAAAAGTGACACCATTCCAAAAACTATACCCCTCAGACTACTTAAAGCCACATTCATGAAGAATATTAACCCTTCAGGTGCTTCACAGGAACAAAAGCAATGTGGAAGGAAAAAATTGACATTTTACTTTTTTCTACAAAAATGTTGTATTACCCTCAAATTTTGCATTTTCACAAGGGAAACAGGAGCAAATGGGCTCTAAAATTTGTTGGGTAATTTCTCCTGAGTACACCAATACCTCATATGTTGTCATAAACCACTGTTTGGATGCACGGCAGGGCTCGGAAGGGAAGGAGCACTATTTGACTCTGTAAGCCAAAAATTAGCTGAAATCATTAGTGAACACCATGTCACATTTGATGATTCCCTGATGTGCCTAAACAATGGAGCTCCCCCACAAGTGAGATTTTGCACTGATGATATGGGGCTCTGCTGTATTTTTGGTCACCAGCACAGGTACAACAGGCAGGTAAAGGTTGCCACCCAGCCCCAGCTGCCTAGTTTTACCTGGCTGGTAAACAAAATACAGTGGAGACAATTGTTTTTTTAAATAATTAAATAATTAAATAATTAAAATAAAAAAAAACGATGTGGGCTTCGCCATATTTTTAGTTTACATCCAAGTACAACTAGGCAGTAAGGGACTGGAATCCACAGTGTGGGGAGGCTCAAGCGTTCTGGGTCCCCCATGCTGCAAATTGCAGCCTGCAGCTGCCTCAGGAAATGGGGCATTCATTGGAAGTGCCATTTCCTGGCGCTGTACTCAGACTCTTCCAGTTGCCCTGGTGCTGGTGGCAAACTGGGTAATAACGGGGTTAACCCCAGCTTTGCATTGGCAATTGGAACTAAGCCCGAGGTTTATAATGTCGGGCAAATGTTAGACCCGGCCATTAGGAACTTCTAAGTCAATGGTAAATAAGTCACAACACACCTTGAAAAAATATTTATTATAACAAAAAACACAAAACACATAATAAGACTCCATCTTTATTACCCCCACATGCCCTCAGACGTAGTCCACAATGATGTTCCCATGATGGTCAGTCACCTCCAGAGACGGCAGCAAAGGATCAAGGGTCCTTTTGCTTCAGTCTCTGGGGTCACGCTCACGCTCACTCTATGGCAATGATTTGCCATACAGTGCCATACAGTGCAGCTGTTAGTGCTGCAAACCCAAGTCCAAGAGAACACTGAGGCTTGTTCAGGTTACCAGATGTCGCCATGGCAACTTAAGATTGCCGTGGCAACCTCAGGTTGCCATGGGGATTGGCCCATCGCAATTACATTATGATGAGCCGATCACAGCCGGGAGAGGTGAGTGACCCTGCGCTCCCTCTTGCTGGACCCTAAGTGATGTGATCGGTAAGATTACAACACTTAGGGGGCGACACAGAGGCAGGGACAGCGACCACAGAGATCGCTGCCCTTGGCTGTCAGATCTCTCCTCAGCCTCATCTCCTCCATGCAGAGGATGAGGCTGAGAGCAGCAGGCAGAGGTGGCATATGGGCATCACAGGAATGGATGGAGGAGGAGAGTGGGGAGCAGACAGAGGAGGTGAGCAGGGCACAGGACGAAGAGCAGTGAGCGGATAAAGGAGGTGAGTGGGACACAGGACGGAGGAGACTGGTAATTGGAGACAGGAGAGAGGGGAGGAGACTGGGGAGCAGATACAGGAGAGAGGGGAGGAGAGAGGAGACTGGGGAGCTGAGAAAGGAGAGAGGGAGGAGGAAGCGATGAGCAGAGGCAGGAGACTGGAGAGCAAGGATTGGAGGCAGGAGAGCGGGCACATGAGTGGAGGGGCGGTGGAAGCAGGCAGAGGTTGATTGCAGGAGCCAGGCACAGCTGACAACCTGGCTCCTGCAGAGATCATGCAGGGAAGCGCTGATATTCAGCACTTTCCTGCGTGATCATGATGTGATTGGTCTATCAGATTGACGGACCGATCACATCGCTCTGAGTCTGAGGACCACTAAAACGGTCCCCACACCTCTTTCCCTGACCCTTAGCTGTCAGAATTGAGCTGTCACTGTTTGTTTAAAAGAAGTGAAGGTTCAAAGCCATGACAAGTTTAGCCGTAACGGTGTGGAAACTGACATTTTTCCATGACGGCTAAACCTGTCATTGGTCGTAATGGGATTAAATAGGAAAAGACCCAATAATCAACATCATAACTTAACAATAAACCCGTCCCAAACAGTGCTCATCTTTATAGCTTCACTGGATGAAATGAGCAAGACCTACACTTTAAGACATTTAGAGGATATCCTGTATATAAAAGATTGGACACACTTATTCATTCAATGGTTTTCTTTGTTCTTATTGAAAGGTGCACATTGTAGGTTCAGATTGAATTCAAAATCTAAAGTTTAACACTCTTTCACTCATTATTTTCGTGTGTGTCTCATGCAACACTCCAAACCCCTCCTGCTTGGTCCCATACATTTACATAGTTTGGTGGTGTGTTTTGGGTCATTGTCCTGTTGCAACACTAATGACGGTCGTACAAAGCGCAAACCAGATGGGGTGGCATGTTGTTACAAAATGCCGTTGTTGTCATGCTGGGTAAATTTGGAATACTTCACCAAAAGTGTCTCCAGTAAAGCACACCCATCACACCTTCCCCTCCATGCTTCACAGTGGGTCTCACACATGAAGAAACCATCTGCTCACTTTTTCTGCATCTCATAAAGATGTGGTGGTTTGTGCCAAAATTCTTAAAATGTAACTTATCAGATCACAGTACAAATTTCCACTGATCTTAAACATTGTCCTTCTACAGCTTAGCCGGAATAAGTCTCTTTCTGTTTGAAGTCCTCTGTAGTGCAGCAATTTGACCATGAAGATCATCTTCTTACAGCCTCCACTAGACAGCTGATGTTAAGATTTGTTTGCTATTTAATGTTTGTATTTAAATACTACCTAGGAATATATTATCCCAGGATAAGAAAAGACATACGCCAGATAAGTGATAAAAAGTAGACCAAGTGGTTCTAGGTCTGAGAGGCAGGGATCTGGTCAAAATACTTGCCCAAACAGAAAGCAAATGGATTTACAGATTGGGACAATTGTCCTCCCCGAGATTGAATTAAAAGTCTGGTTTTGGGTTCTATCTGTGGAATTGAGACATTTTCAATTGGTGTGGTTTGGTTTTACATTTAACATTACTTTAAATTTGTCTTGTGGTTGAATTATTTTATTTTTTTTATTTTTTTTCATCATTTGCCAGGAATCTGATGTCATTTGTCATCCTCTAGGATTTCCACCAGGATGACCATGGAAAATACTACAGTCTTGTGAAAGCTTTCACTTGATCCAGGGGCTAGCTCAGGGGTCCCCAACTCCTGGGCTCGAGGGTCGCCAACAGTGCATGTTTTCAGGATCTCCTTAGTATTGCACAGGGGTTGGAAGCATTACCTGTGCAGATGATCACATTAACACCTGTGTAATACTAAGGAAATCCTGAAATCCTGCACTGTTGGCGGCCCTCGAGCCCTGGAGTTGAGGACCTCTGGGCTAGCTGGTCCAGGGGGCAAATGCCTCTGGGCTTCTCCCCCAGCAGTTGAGCAGGGCCACCATGTGACTGTGACTGCGCAGGGCGCACTGCTTTATGGCAGTCACTTTAACAGACATGGCCACGCACAGTGCACAGTGCGTCAATGTCTGCTAGCAAGGAAGTACTGATTTCTTGTGTATCATGTATGTGAGCTGTTATCTGAGGTCCCTTCAATTTGTCTGATTAACTTATCCTCTTGCAGCAGACAAAATTCTTGGTCTTCCTTTCCTGAGGCAGTCCTCATAAGAACCAATTTCATCATAGCAATTGATGGTTTTAATAATGCATTTGAGAATATTTTAAAGGCCACTTCTCACACACAGATTTCTGAGTCCAATATCTGAACAGATCTCTGGTTGCAGTGAAATCATGGACACATTGCTCCATTTTGTGGCTGTGTACAATATGGAGCAATGTATCCATGATTTCACTGCAACCAAAGATCTGTTCAGATATTAGACTCAGAAATCTGTGTGTGTAAAGTGGTCTTAAAGGTTCTATCAATTCCAGATTGACTGAACTTCAGGTCTTAAAGCAATGATGGACTGTCAATTAGCATGTTTCTTTCATGATTTTCTCATTTAGGTGAGTCTCTCTCTCTCTCTCTCTCTGTATATAATGAATTAGAATATTATCAAAAAGCTAATTATTTTTTAGTAAATAAAAAAAAAGTGAAATGCATATATTATATAGAGTCATTACAAACAGAGTGATCTATTTCAAGCGTTTATTTCTGTAAATGTTGATGATTATGGCTTAAAGCCAATGAAAACCAAATGGTCATTATCTCAGAAAATTAAAGTAGAGAGGATGAAGGGTCTGAGAGATAAAATATTACCTAAATATGTATCAGAGGCTTCACTTTGTGTGGTTGTGAAAATCACAAGCACGATAAAAGCATATCACAGGTGCTGCACTCCTCAGCATGGTGCTTTTTAGAGTAGGAAGGATGAAGGGTTAAAAACCGTGCTGCCATATTCCTAGAGTCATCAAATGGTGAATATAATATTGATTTATTAGTCAACTTGTTTCAGGTCTCCCTGAAACTCCCTGAAACATGGCAATTATGTCTTGTGGAATACAGCAGCGCAGTTTCTGACCCTTCATCCTCTCTACGCTATAAGCACCACACTGGGGACTGCAGCAGCCGTGATATGCTTTTATAGTGGTTGTGATTTTCACAAATACACAAGGAGAGCCCCTGATACCTATTTAGGTATTATTTTATCTCTCAGACCCCTCATCTTCCATACTTTAATTTTCTGAGATAATGATCTTTGGGATGTCATTAGCTGTAACCCATAAACATCAACATTTACAGATATAAACACTAGAAATAGATCACTCTGTTTGTAATGACTCCAGTCTTTCTTTTTATGTATTGAATTACTGAAGCAAATTTACATTTTGAAGATATTCAAATTCATTGAGATGAATAAATGTGGCGCCCTACTCACACAGGTAGCCACAGACTTCTCTAATGCACAGTTGGGTTTCCACAGCAGGTACCTACTACATGCAACATCTTGCACCCTGGCACAGTAGGGGGAGCCCAACTTGCTGCCCTTAGGCAAGATCCCCTATAAATACTGCTGCTGGGGGAGGAGTTAGTCAGAGTGCGCAGGCGCTAGGAGAGCTGCGAAGACGTCCTGGTGGTCGGTGCCACGGTTAGGCCCGAACCAGTGACCCAGAGTGGCCCTTCTGACGTCCCGTAAGCCTAAGTGGGGACAGAAGGCAAGGAGCAGTGAGCCGACAGGGGAGCGAGGAACTAGAGAAAGTTCGCCCCAAGGCGTACCAGACATCGGGGATCCGCACCTGTGGGATACTCCAGGACCACAGAGAACCCCGTCGCACTGTGGAGACTGCAGTCACCCAAGCTCCCTGTGGGTCAGAGAGAGGGAGCCAGACACAGCAGTGTACTACCGCAGTGATCAGAGAGGGTAACACGGAGACTGCACAGGAGGAGAGACAGACATCAGAGTCAGGAAGAGAGAGGAGGCAAGTCTGGCTGCATGCAGACTGGGCTTCAATCACTACAGAGGAACAGAGGAGGCCTTATACCCACTTGCTGTGGGGACTCACTGTGCAACCTGGTCACCTATCAGTGACCTGGACGTTTTTACCTGAGTACCATCAATAAAAGGTAAAAGAGACTTCTGCAGTGTGCGTGTGTCATTCCTCTCCATCCCGATGCCCCTAATAGACTGCTACAACACTCCTCATCCCACATACAGCTCCACTTCAAGCTGCCCCTTCACATTACGCTGCCCCGGAGGTCTAGCCCTACCTGTAGAGGACTTTGCCAACTTGCCGCATTACCATCTACCTCCGGCAGACTGTGGCAGCGCTGGTGACACATCATCAAAAACTACAGATGGTGTCACGACATTTTGTATATAGCATCCCATGTAAGTATTTCTTTTTCAAAGAAGTCCCCCAGGACATGGGATCAGGCGCGGCCACCACTCCCCGTGACACAGTTAACCCCTCGGAGCCTGATACCTGAGTACCCCAAACCCTGGGGCTCGACATATGCATTGCATCTATCTATCTATCTATCTATCTATCTATCTATCTATCTATCTATCTATCTATCTATCGATTACAGATTAAGGAGCAGCATAAACATAATATAGATAGTGCAGGCAAATCAAACCTTTCTTCACAGGTTCTAGATACAGTCCATCCAAAGAAGAAATGCAGCACTGAAGTTCTTAAGTGAAAAAAAGAACTTTTTATTGTGGTAGGCACAAACAGGCGACGTTTCAGGTTGCAAGAACCTTTTTTCAAGCTTGAAAAAAGGTTCTTGCAACCTGAAACGTTGCCTGTTTGTGCCTACCACAATAAAAAGTTATTTTTTCACTTAAGAACTTCAGTGCTGCATTTCTTCTTTGGATGGACTCTATCTATCTATCTATCTATCTATCTATCTATCTGCATTACCATCTACCTCCGGCAGACTGTGGCAGCGCTGGTGACACATCACCAAAAACTACAGGTGGTGTCACGACATTTTGTATATAGCATCCCATGTAAATATTCCCTTTTCAAAGCAGTCCCCCAGGACATGGGATCAGGCACGGCCACCACTTCCCGTGACACAGTTAACCCCTCGGAGCCTGATACCTGAGTACCCCAAACCCTGGGGCTCGACATGTGCATTCTATCTATCTATCCATCTATCTATCTATCCGCATTACCATCTTCCTCTGGCAGACTGTGGCAGCGCTGGTGACACATCACCAAAAACTACAGGTGGTGTCACGACATTTTGTATATAGCATCCCATGTAAATATTCCCTTTTCAAAGCAGTCCCCCAGGACATGGGATCAGGCACGGCCACCACTTCCCGTGACACAGTTAACCCCTCGGAGCCTGATACCTGAGTACCCCAAACCCTGGGGCGCGACATGTGCATTCTATCTATCTATCCATCTATCTATCTATCCGCATTACCATCTACCTCCGGCAGACTGTGGCAGCGCTGGTGACACATCACCAATAACTACAGGTGGTGTCACGACATTTTGTATATAGCATCCCATGTAAATATTCCCTTTTCAAAGAAGTCCCCCAGGACATGGGATCAGGCGCGGCCACCACTTCCTGTGACACAGTTAACCCCTCGGAGCCTGATACCTGAGTACCCCAAACCCTGGGGCTCGACATATGCATTGTATCTATCTATCTATCTATCTATCTATCTATCTATCTATCTATCTATCTATCTATCTATCTGTGTATATATATATATATATATATATATATATATATATATATATATATATATATATTGGCAATCAGCTACATTTTGGATGACCAGTATTTGTCAAAAAGGTAGCAGTTCTCTGGGATATAAACCTGGAATGTTTGCTTTTGGACATTCGAAGCCAGATTAATAGACAGCTGAGGGGAGGGGCATGTCTGACTTCCCATAGGCCTCCACCCATGGGTGTGTTTCAGATGTTAAGATGGGGTCTGTATGACATGTGCTTTGTGTAGCAGGTTGAAGCCTTCTAAAGAGTGGCTCTGAGTAATCTGAGCTAAACAGTAAATCTAAACCTCTGGCAAACGGATGTCTGCAGTTACAGGACTGGACTGAGTGTTATTTTGTTTTGTTTTTTTTTGTGCTGGAGAAGCTCCTGTTTGATTTACTCTGTACTTTTTTATGAATCCCTATAATAAACCAGCTGGACCATAAACAAAAAGCATTCCTATCGTTACCTTGCGCACCATGCTAGCTGAGTAATCCCATTCCCTACACAGTGAGTGGATAGAGAGACATATCAATAAATGTGAATATATATATATATATATATATATATATGTATATCTACTATATAATCTCCTAATCGTGTCTGTCTGATGCCGAAAACGCGCACCAGCTCCAGGGCGCTCATTGGTGGCCGCCATTGTCGGCCACCAATGAGTGTGGAGTATGCAAAACAGCCGCCGGCGCCGCAGCTGTGATGCAATCAGTAAAGTGCGATTTCCCTCAGACACAGACACCGTGCTGTCAGCCTCCTCCTGCCTGCACCCGCCCGCTGGAGCAGGTGCACCCACCTCCGGGCTGTCTTGCCCACCGCTGTCACCCGCCGCTGTTCCATTCACCTCCCCCCCGCTGCTCCATTCACCTCCTCCCCCGCTGCTCCATTCACCTCCCCTCCGCGCTGCTCCATTCACCGCCCCCGTTCCATTCTCCCCCTTGCTCCATCCTCCCCCCCCTCCCCGCCACTCCGTCTCACCCACACCCAGTGTTTACATCGCCGCTACAGCAGATATATGAGCGGTCTTGTGACAGGCTCTGCGCACGTCACTTCAGCCCGCCTATCACATGACTGTTCATTACCTGCTGTATCGGCGATGTAAACACCGGGTGCGGATGAGACCGGAGGGGGGATCCATCCTGTGCTGACCACTGGCCCTCCATCTTGCACTGACCACTGGCCCTCCATCCTGCACTGACCACTGGCCCTCCATCCTGCACTGACCACTGAGCCTCCATCCTGCGCTGACCACTGGCCCTCCATCCTGCACTGACCACTGAGCCCCCCATCCTGCGCTTGACCACTGGCCCTCCATCCTGCGCTGACCACTGGCCCTCCATCATGTGCTGACCACCCTGTCTCCATCCTGAGCTGACCACTCTGCCTCCATCCTGTGCTGAACACTCTGCCTCGATCCTGCGCTGACCACTCTGCCTCTATCCTGCCCTGAACACCTTGCCTCCATCCTGCGCTGACCACTGAGCCTCCATCCTCTGCTGACCACTCAATACTATGCTGACCACCGAGCCTCCATCCTGTGCTGACCACCGAGCCTCCGTCCTGTGCTGACCACCGAGCCTCTATCCTGCACTGACCACCGAGCCTCCATCCTGCACTTACCAACGAGCCTCCATCCTGCGCTGACCAACGAGCCTCCATCCTGTGCTGACCACTGATCCTCCATCCTGCGCTGACCATCGAGCCTCCATCCAGCACTGACCACCGAGCCTCCATCATGCGCCGACCACTGAGCCTCCATCCTGCGCTGACCACTCTGCCTCCATCCTGCACTGACCACTCTGCCTCTATCCTGTGCTCCTCCTGCCCGCACCCGGCCGCTGTTCTCCGGCCCCCTCCTGCCCGCACCCGGTCCCTTTCCCCCTGGCCCCCTTCCTGCCCACACCTGCCCGCTCTTACCCGGCCCCCTCCTGCCCGCATCTGCCCTCTCTTCCCCGGCCCCCTCCTGCCAGCACCCGGCTGCTCTTACCCGACCCCTCCTGCCCGCTGTTACTCGGCCCCTTCCTGCCTGCATCTGGCCACTGTCCCCCAGCCCCTCCTGGACTCCGGCACCACTGCACACTGGCACCGCTGCACACTGGCACCGCTGCACACCGGTACTGCTGTAGGTATCTACTATATAATTGTCTACTTCTGTCTGTTTGTCTGTAACGCAAATCCTGCGTTGTTGATTGGTCAGGCCAGCCTCCCACGACCAATCAGCAACAGGGACAGTCCGCCCGCAAATTGGCGCGTGCTTTCAACCACGCTTCGCTGATTGGTTGCGCCCGGCCAGTTGCCAGCATTCAGCGATATTGACGCAGGATTTAAACCCAGCTTCGCTTTGCATTATTCTTAAATCTTCATAAATAAACTACATACATACTCTAGAATACCCGATGCATTAGAATCGGGCCACCATCTAGTATATATACATACAGTTGTGGCGAAAAGTATTGACACCCCTGCAATTCTGTCAGATAATACTCAGTTTCTTCCTGAAAATGATTGCAATCACAAATTCTTTGGTATTATTATCTTCATTTAATTTGTCTTCAATGTAAAAACGCAAAAAAGAATGAAGCAAAAAGCAAAACATTGATCATTTCACACAAAACTCCAAAAATGGGCCAGACAAAAGTATTGGCACCCTCAGCCTAATACTTGGTTGCGCAACCTTTAGCCAAAATAACTGCGATCAAACTGCTTCCGGTAACCATCAATGAGTTTCTTACAATGCTCTGCTGGAATTTTAGACCATTCTTCTTTGGCAAACTGCTCCAGGTCCCTGATATTTGAAGGGTGCCTTCTCCAAACTGCCATTTTTAGATCTCTCTACAGGTGTTCTATGGGATTCAGGTCTGGACTCATTTCTGGCCTCCTTAGAAGTCTCCAGTGCTTTCTCTCAAACCATTTTCTAGTGCTTTTTGAAGTGTGTTTTGGGTCATTGTCCTGCTGGAAGACCCATGACCTCTGAGGGAAACCCAGCTTTCTCACACTGGGCCCTACATTATGCTGCAAAATTTGTTGGTAGTCTTCAGACTTAATAATGCCATGCACACGGTCAAGCAGTCCAGTGCCAGAGGCAGCAAAGCAACCCCAAAACATCAGGGAACCTCCGCCATGTTTGACTGTAGGGACCGTGTTCTTTTCTTTGAATGCCTCTTTCTTTCTCCTGTAAACTCTATGTTGATGCCTTTGCCCAAAAAGCTCTACTTTTGTCTCATCTGACCAGAGAACATTCTTCCAAAACATTTTAGGCTTTCTTAGGTACGTTTTGGCAAACTCCAGCCTGGCTTTTTTAAGTCTCGGGGGAAGAAGTGGGGTTTTCCTGGGTATCCTACCATACAGTCCCTTTTCATTCAGACGCCGACGGATAGTACGGGTTGACACTGTTGTACCTTCGGACTGCAGGGAAGCTTGAACTTGTTTGGATGTTAGTCGAGGTTCTTTATCCACCATCCGCACAATCTTGCGTTGAAATCTCTTGTCAATTTTTCTTTTCCGTCCACATCTAGGGAGGATAGCCACAGTGCCATGGGCTTTAAACTTCTTGATGACACTGCGCACAGTAGACACAGGAACATTCAGGTCTTTGAAAATGGACTTGTAGCTTTGAGATTGCTCATGCTTCCTCACAATTTGGTTTCTCAAATCCTCAAACAGTTCTTTGGTCTTCTTTCTTTTCTCCATGCTCAATGTGGTACACACAAGGACTCAGGACAGAGGTTGAGTCAACTTTAATCCATGTCAACTGGCTGCAAGTGTGATTTAGTTATTGCCAACACCTGTTAGGTGCCACAGGTAAGTTACAGGTGCTGTTAATTACACAAATTAGAGAAGCATCAAATGATTTTTCTAACAGTGCCAATACTTTTGTCCACCCCCTTTTTATGTTTGGTGTGGAATTATATCCAATTTGGCTTTAGGACAATTATTTTTGTGTTTTTTCATTGAAGACAAATTAAATGAAGATAATAATACCAAAGAATTTGTGATTGCAATCATTTTCAGGAAGAAACTGAGTATTATCTGACAAAATTGCATGGGTGTCAATACTTTTGGCCACAACTGTATGTATGTATATATATATATATATATATATATATATACACAGTTGTGAAAGTATTTGGCCCCCTTGAATTTTTCAACCCTTTGCCACATTTCAGGCTTCAAATCTAATTTTTTTGTGAAGAATCAACAAGTGGGACACAATCGTGAAGTGGAATGAAATTTATTGAATATTTTAAACATTTTTAACAAATAAAAAACTGAAAAGTGGGGCGTGCAATATTATTTGGCCCCTTTGAGTTAATACTTTGTAGCGCCACCTTTTGCTGCTATTACAGCTGCAAGTCGCTTGGGGTTTGTCTCTATCAGTTTTGCACATCAAGAGACTGAAATTCTTGTCCATTCTTCCTTGCAAAACAGCTGGAGCTCAGTGAGGTTGGATGGAGAGTGTTTGTGAACAGCAGTTTTCAGCTCTTTCCACAGATTCTCGATTGGATTCAGGTCTGGACTGTGACTTGGCCATTCTAACACCTGGATACATTTATTCTTGAACCATTCCATTGTAGATTTTGCTTTATGTTTGGGATCATTGTCTTGTTGGAAGATAAATCTCCGTCCCAGTCTTAGTTCTTTTGCAGACTCCAACAGGTTTTCTTCTAGGATGGTCCTGTATTTGGCTCCTTCCATCTTCCCATCAATTTTAACCATCTTCCCTGTCCCTGCTGAAGAAAAGCAGGCCCAGACCATGATTCTGCCACCACCATGTTTGACAGTGGGGATGGTGTTTTGAGGTTGATGAGCTGTGTTGCTTTTACGCCAAACACCATTTTTTACGCCATTTTGCATTGTGGCCAAAAAGTTTGATTTTGGTTTCATCTGACCAGAGCACCTTATTCCACATTTTGGTGTTTCTCCCAGGTGGCTTGTGGCAAACTTCAAATGAGATATGGATATCTTTGAGAAATGGCTTTCTTTTAGCCACTCTTCCATAAAGGCCAGATTTGTGCAGTGTACGGCAGACTGTTGTCCTATGGACAGACTCCCACCTCAGCTGTAGATCTCTGCAGTTCATCCAGAGTGATCATGGGCCTTTTCACCGCATCTCTGATCAGTTTTTATCCTTGATCGAGATGAAAGTTTAGAGGGACAACTGGGTCTTGGTAGATTTGCAGTGGTCTGATACTCCTTCCTTTTGATTCTTCACAAAAAGATTAGAATTTATATCTTTATGTTTGAAGCCTGAAATGTGGCAAAAGGTTGAAAAGTTCAAGTAGGCCACATAGTATATACAGTGCCTTGTAAAAGTGAGTGTGACAGAGAGTGAGAGTGAGAGAGAGAGAGAGAGAGAGAGAGGAAGAGAGAGAGAGAGAGATTCTGACTTGCTTGGTTACGTGATAAAGGTAGACACAGGAACCATTTCTGTTTAAATATCTGGCTGGTTTATTTAGTCATTATAAGCCACGCAGTTAAACAAACTCAAACAGCTTCCTTCTGGCACAAGGAAAAATAACAAATCCATACATAACTGAGGGGTTTGTTTGCTTAAGATAATGTCCAGATCTTTTCTTCCTGGGACAAGACAGCCCCTAACCCGACCTCTGAGGAATCTGTCTGTATGACAAATTCCTTATTCAAGTTTGGGTGGCACCAAGATAAGTGGTTTTCATAAGGTCTACTTCAATTCTTCGAAATCTGTCTCCGTTTCTGACATCCATTTGGACATAACCGACCTCGTACCCTTAAGGAGGTCAGAGAGGCATGCCGCTATCATGGCAAAGTTTGGGATGAACCGTCAATGGTATCCCCCAGTTCCGAAGAACGCCCTTACTTGCTTCTTTGAGCCAATTGAGTCTCAGCCAATTGTGAATTGTATCCACTATGTTTATGTAGGGTTTGATTTTACCCCTGCTCACCAAGTACCTTTGGTATTTAACCTCCTCTTTCTATATGGCACACTTCTTTGGGTTTAAAGAAATCACCGCTTTCTTAGAAAATCAAGCACAGACTGGGCCTTTCTTTGATGACTTCTCCAATCTGGGCTAAATATCACAATGTTGCTGCGTAGTTCTTGTGGGTAGCTAGGATCTGGTCCATGTCCTTCTGGAAGGTGGCCAGAGCTCTTTGCCAAACAAATGGCATCCTTGTGTACTGAAAGCGTCCATCTGGCATTGAGAAGGCCGTCCTATCCTCAGTGTCTTTGGACATGGGGATTTGCCAATAGCCTTTCATAAGTCAAGGGAGGTAATATACTGTGCCAGGCCTAGCTTTCAATTATTTCATCTCTACAGGGTATGCATTAATCTTGGTAACCTCATTTAGCTTCCGATTATCATTGCAGAACCACCATTCTCCATCTGATTTTGGCACTAGGACAATGTGGCTGGGTCAGTGACTATTCAATTATTCATATGTGCAACATCCCATTTATTTCATTTGAGGTCACCCCATAGCAGGTTTTGGGTAAATGGTATGACTCAAGATTAGCCATACATGGGGTTCTGTAAGGATCTCATGCTCAATAAACGGCATACACCCAGGTAATTCTGAGAATAAGTCTCTGTTTTGATTGAGCAATTCTCGTTACTGCTGCTTCAGGGCCTGTGACAGTGTCTCTGCCACAGTGATATCCTTCATGTCATCTTCAAGCTGCATCACTGGGCACAGAGTCTTTTCAACTGGCTCCCTAACTTGCCATAGCTTGATCAGGTTGACGTGGTACACCTTGTTGGATTCTTTTCTCTCTGATTTGTATACATTGTAGTTAACCTTGCTCAGTTTTTCCACCTCTTTGTATGGCCCCTGCCACTTGACAAGGAATTTACCTGACACAGTGGGTATCAGCACTAACACTTGATCGCAAGTATTGAATTGTCTCACCCTGGCTGATCAATTGCACAACCTTGACTGTGCCTTCTAGGGCTTGACTTACACAATCCTGGGATACTTCCCGGATGGAGAGTAGCAGATATGGGAGCAGGCAGTTCCAGTCTTAACCATCCTTCTTGATAACCTCCTTAAGCACTGCCTTCCAAGTCTTATTAAACCTCTCCAGTAGGCCATTTGTCTGTGGATGGTCTTAAGTTGTGTAATCTGGAGGGCTTTACACAACTCTCTAATTACATTGGACATGAAGGGAGTCCCTTGGTGTCATGATATCCTTCGGTAGTCCTGTCTGGAAAATATTTGAAGCAACTCTCTGGCTATTCTCCTAGCAGAAGAATGTCTTAGCAGAACAGCCTCTGATTACCATGTCACATATTCCAGGACCACAAGAATATAATAATTTCATCTAGCAGAATTGTCCAAGTGTCCCACTAGATCCATGGCTATGTGTATCATTGAGACCACACTGATGTAAAAGGTTTTGAAATGTCTGATATGACACTTGTGTGCCTCCTACCTCCGTTAGGGTCCTTTCACATCAGCGTTTTTCGCTGAATGCAGCAGATCCGGCAAATTTACTACATCTGCTGAATTTGCTGCCTAACAGCCGACTTGCGATACACCTGCGGCAAGCCCCCATTCATTCTCTATGGGATTTGCGGCAGGTGCAGCAAGTGCAATTTTGCTGCAATCCGGCACTTGTGGACGTGCAAACAAAATGCAGCCAACCGTGTTTCTTTGCCAGGCCGCAACTGATGGATTCGCCAGATCGCTGCAAAGCTGCACTTTCCGCACCTGTTGCAAGCCCCATAGAGAATGAATAGGGGCTTGCCGCAGGCGTACCGCAAGTCAGCCGTTAGGCGGCAGATCCGGCAGATGCGATAAATCTTCCGGATCTGCCACATTCAGTGAAAAACACTGATATTAAAGGACCCTTAAATGTACTTGGAGTTGTGTGGCATTCATCATCCGCAGGGCATTGTTCAAAATGACATCAGTGTGGGATGTGGCCGAAGAATGTTCACTTATATTTTTTCTGTGACTCTTCCAGTCTCTTTGTATCTCTGTTTTACCTGCTGATGACACTATGTGGCCACTTCCATCTCAGAGCATCCAGCTGTCACATCACCACCAGAGCCTGCTCCTGCGAAATCTGCTTCTGTCACCAAGTACTGCCATATTCACTCTGTAGGTGGTGCTGGTGCTAGAGGAGAAGTCTATTCCAGAAACTCTAGAGAGCAAAGACTCTGCCCATACACTAAGGTTAGAGTAGCTGGGCCCTGCAGTATTTCACAGTCTGACAAAGTGGATGTGTGTGCTGTGCAGCTGAAGTCACCAACTCCTAGCTTCAGCCTATTAGAAAGCACCAC
The DNA here is from genome assembly GCA_033576535.1 of Allobates femoralis. Lineage (NCBI taxonomy): Eukaryota > Metazoa > Chordata > Amphibia > Anura > Aromobatidae > Allobates > Allobates femoralis. Next base: position 95,377,424 of record JARQOC010000011.1, on the reverse strand, counting down.
ACACTACTACAATCTTCATCTTTCTGCTAGAAACCGCTAGCAATAACTTGTAGCTTCCCTGGCTAGTCTCCTGCCTTGTATCTATCTTTTTCTTGTTTTACCTTAGTCTGTATTTAGGGTGCTTCTTCTGCCTCACAGTTTTGTACTTTGCTGCCATCTCGGTTCTTGGTTTTGAACCAGCAACCTGACTACTCTAACAGATCCTTATTTTGTCCTTTCCCTGAACTCCCAGCTTTGACTCTGCTTAGCGACTTTCCTGTGTCTGAACTGCAGCCCAGTCATAGACAGCAATCTCCTGGTCCCCACTGTAAATCCAGATTCCGTTATAGGGTATGATAACACGCTAGGAGATCGCCTTTGCTGGGATCAAAGGGCACGTAGTTTCTGCATTCAACTCAGACGAACAGCAGAGACCTGGGTGCAACTGACACTGGGTCAAATTTATTTAGGTGAAAGCAAAAACAGAAAGCAAAAAAACCCAGCAACAAAATAATTCCTCACCAGTCCGACTTTAACTATACATGCTGATATCCTAACTGCAGACAGGAGTGCTTCTCCCTTCCAGCCAAACCACATAAACACTGACCAATGCTTCCACTCACAAGTGTCTCATACACAGACAGACTTTCTGTGTTCCCAGACTGAGACACACAGCCGACCTCCTAGCTTCCTTTTACCTCCTCCCACCACCTCTCATTAATTCATTAGTAGCCAGGTGATACTGACCAGGCAGGTCACATAGGACAGATACCTGGGCGAGATATACCTGCCCTCATCCACTAACCCCACATGATTCTCACAAGGGGTTAAAGGGTGTCAGGGTTTTTCAGGATTCTGTCTGATGGAGCGCTTTGTGCCTAGTCTTTCTGAGATTGCCTTATTTTGCTTGTAGCCTCGGAGAGATGTCACAATGGCTTAAAGCCTCGCGATGGCAAGGTACTGTTAATCAATTGTTTGTTGGTTTTGGTCTCATGATTCCAAAATGTGAACAGCAAGGTGAGAAGGACTGTAAAGTATAAATTCTAATTGAAACACAGAATTTATTGGTTATACATGGATCAAGCACCTATTGTGAATTTTGCCATTAAGCTTCTTTTTAGAGAATAGCAAGTTGTGCAAAAAGTACTGAAACATTGAACAGTTTGACAAGTGCATTCAAAAGTGTAAAGAAGGTCACATTAAGGTTTCCAGAAAAGGTTACAGTGCACTTTAAGTTCACCCTGAAAATTGAAACTTTCACAGGAAAGCCAAATATCACTAACTTTATATGAAGTGTATATGTTATACATTATATGTACACTATACTGTATGTATATATATATATGTATATATATATATATATATACAGTTCAGACCAAAAGTTTGGACACACCTTCTCATTCAAAGATTTTTCTGTATTTTCATCACTATGAAAATTGTAGATTTACACTGAGGACATCAAAACTATGAATTAACACATGTGGAATTATATACTTAACAAAAAAGTATGAAACAACTGAAAATATGTCTTATATTCTAGATTCTTCAAAGTAGCCACCTTTTGCTTTGATTACTGTTTTGCACACTATTGGCATTCTCTTGATGAGCTTCAAAGCTGCAAAGCACCCCCACACCATCACACCTCCTCCATGCTTCACGGTGGGAACCAGGCATGTAGAGTCCATCCGTTTACCTTTTCTGCTTCGCACAAACACACAGTGGATGGAACCAAAGATCTCAAATTTAGACTCATCAGACCAAAGCACAGATTTCCACTGGTCTAATGTCCATTCCTTGTGTTCTTTAGCCCAAACAAGTCTCTTCTGCTTGTTGCCTGTCCTTAGCAGTGGTTTCCTAGCAGCTATTTTACCTTGAAGTCCTGCTGCACAAAGTCTCCTCTTAACAGTTGTTGTACAGATGTGTCTGCTGCTAGAACTCTGTGTGGCATTGACCTGGTCTCTAATCTGAGCTGCTATTAACCTGCGATTTCTGAGGCTGGTGACTCGGATGAACTTATCCTCCGCAGCAGAGGTGACTCTTGGTCTTCCTTTCCTGGGACGGTCCTCATGTGAGCCAATTTCTTTGTAGCACTTGATGGTTTTTGCAATTGCACTTGGGGACACTTTCAAAGTTTTCCCAATTTTTCGGACTGACTGACCTTCATTTCTTAAAGTAATGATGGCCACTTGTTTTTCTTTACTTATCTGCCTTTTTCTTGCCATAATTCAAATTCTAACAGTCTATTCAGTAGGATTATCAGCTGTGTATCCACCAGGCTTCTGCACAACACAACTGATGGTCCCAACCCCATTTATAAGGCAAGAAATCCCCCTTATTAAACCTGACAGGCCAAACTGTGAAGTGAAAACCATTTCCGGTGACTACCTCTTGAAGCTCATCAAGAGAATGCCAAGAGAGTACAAAGCAACAATTCAAGCAAAAGGTGGCTACTTTGAAGAACCTAGAATATAAGACATATTTTCAGTTGTTTCACACTTTTTTGTTAAGTATATAATTCCACGTGTTAATTCATAGTTTTGATGCCTTCAGTGTGAATCAACAATTTTCATAGTGATGAAAATACAGAAAAACCTTTGAATGAGAAGGTGTGTCCAAACTTTTGGTCTGTACTGTATATATATATATATATATATATATATATATATATAAAGCAAAAAAGCTGCACAGCACTCAAGACACAATGTGAACTGGTGCTAGCAGTGATGCTGGGCAAGTACCAATAAAAAAATGTCTCTGTAGCACACGGCTACTATCAATATCGTACATGTGCTAACAAGCAAAAAATGAGAAAAATTCTTTAAAAACTTACGTTTTTTCAAAAAACTTATTATTCTTAATTTTTATTTTCTGGGGGTCTTAGTTCATTATATATATATATATATATATATATATATATATATATTACACATATATACTACCGTTCAATAGTTTGGAGTCATTCAGAAATGGCCTTATTTTTGAAAGAAAAGCACATTTTTTTTCAATGAAGCTAAGCTTAAATGAATCAGAAATACACTCTATACATTGTTAATGTGGCAGAGAACTATTCTAGCTGCAGTCGTCTGATTTTTAATGCAATATCTACAGTACATTGGTGTATAGAAGCCCATTTCCAACAAACACCACTCCAGTGTTTTAATGGAACAATGTGTTTGCTAATTGTGTAAGAAGGCTAATGGATGTTTAGAAAACCCTCAAAAACCCTTGCACAAGTATGTTAGCACAGCTGAAAACAGTTTGGCTGATTAAAGAAGCTATAAAATTGACCTTCCTTTGAAAAGGAGGTTGAGAATCGGGAGCATTACATTTGTTTGTTCTATGAAACTCTCAAAATGGCCAGAAAAAGAGAGCTTTCATGTGAAACTTGACAGTCTATTCTTGTTCTTAGAAATGAAGGCTATTCCATGCGAGAGATTGCCAAGAAACTGAAGATTTCCTACAACGGTGTGTACTACTCCCTTCAGAGGAGAGCACAAACAGGCTCTAACCAGAGTAGAAAGAGAAGTGGGAGGCCCCGCTGCACAACTGAGCAACAAGACAAGTACATTAGAGTCTCTAGTTTGAGAAATCGACGCCTCACAGCTCTTCATCTGGCAGCTTCATTAAATAGTACCTACCAAAGGTCTGCAATGCTGTAATTGCTATAAAGGGAGCATTGTTTGATGAAAGCAAAGTTTAAAGGACAAAAAATTATTATTTCAAATAAAAATCATTTCTAACCTCTAACCTTGGCAATGTCTGGACTATATCTTCTAGTCACATTGCAACTTATTGGATAAATAAAAGTATATAAGTTTTCATGGAAAAGCAAAATTGTCTGGGTGACCCCAAACTTTTGAACGGTAGTATATTTTATATATATATATATATATATATATATATATATATATATATATACACACATTCATTTCTCAGCACTTAGCTCTATAAAAGTGAATGGAAACATGGTATGCTTTCTACCTTATTGCTCAATTGCCAGCATAGCTCCCTTATATAAGAAACTGATGCTACTCTATATCCTCAGATGATACAGAAAGCCAAGAGAGAGAAGTCAGGGTGAAAGCACTTCAGCTATTAACACTCAGCTAGAACACTAGATCCGCACTCCAGTTTGTTTTCCAAGGGGTAACCTTCGCTGGCAGATGCATAAAGCACTATGAAAAGCCTCACGCAGGGAGGGCAAACAGCATGACTACAGATGCTTTTAGGCCACTTTTAGCTCTGTTCCTTGTTTCACCTGCACAACTAGTGCTGAAGCTTTGAGTGCCTTGTTAAAAGGACGCTATTAGGCTTTTTTTTCCCTTCTCTCTCTCTCTCTCGCTCAGTAAAAGCAGAAGTCTCACTGAGGCAATTTCAGTGTCCCCTGCATTAAGAAATGTTCCTGTGTCTTGGCATTGCTAGAACCAGCATCTTTTGTGAGGGAATATGTTAAAAGACCTCTCAGCCGCCTTCCTTTCACCAGATTAAAGCTTCGGTCTCAATCATCACTGTATATGGAAGGTGCATTAAGGCATTAATACTCCAAAGTAACTGCTTTTTAAAGGCTGGTTTCTAATTGTCGATATCCTTAATAGCTTTTCACATGTGGGCATGAAAGGTCTATGCCGGTGGCACCCTTAACTGATGTGAACACTTCATGTATTAGTCAAAATCCCCCAAAATACTTTTTGTTCTGTATGAAAGTGACATTCTAACAAATGGAATACATATACACTTTAATAATTTTACCTCTTAGTACCTGACTAAAAAAAAAAAACATACCTATAGACATGAAGAAGTGCGATCGAGGTGTGAATTTTATCTCAAATTAAAGCTTCTTCTGAACATTGTCTATTATACCTGTGAAACTCCACTATGTCTTACACTTCTTTATATTTCAGTAGTCTGGTTCACTGAGAGCCATTGTGCTCTGTTCTCATCCTTCAAATGCATTTTACCGATATTATCCTTACATTGAATAGACAACCACCTGCATTTGGATTTTGTAGCTGCAGGGCAAAATCATGGAATATAAAATTATCTATAATTGTGCAACTGTATTGAACAGTCTCTTGGCTAACAGGCGTGTTTCCAATAAGGATATTATAGAATATGCAGCTATGGAAATATGTTATTGACAAGCCTATGAATAGCATTTCTATAAGAATCACATTCTGTTGTTGGATCCTGGTGATTAAAAACAGATAAGTGGGTGGGGTCCTCGTCTTTTCTTGTGATGAATCGATTCTGTAGTAATTAATTTACTGATTGACTGACATGTAATATTTATTCTTGCTATAAGAGAGGTTCTTCAGCAGTCTTAGTTCTATGTCCCAATTACCCCAAAGTACCATAATATTCACCTCAGCTTCTGCAGTCCTCCTTTATGAAAAGGATTAAAACTTTTCATACCAATTAAGTAGCTGGTGGACAAGCTTAACCTTTCTCTTCAAACATTATTAGGAATATCAAGAGTCACCTCAAAGTCCTGAAACTTGCATATATTAATTCAGACTCAAATGCATGTTTTTATTCTGGGGTTACAGAACTGCTAAGCAATTTCGTACTTAACAATTTAAGATGTGATTATGGTTGTTTTTTGCATAATACCCAATGTATCACCTATTCCGTTTGGTGTATGCAAAGTAAACATTTAACTGCCATAATGTGGGTACAATGGTCACAGAAGTCCTTTATTAAATATTTTACACAAAAACAATGACGACCCCACAACAATAAACAATGTAAATATAAAATGGCTATGAACACATAATAGATCTTAATCTACAGGCCAACCCCTCAACTTTACAATCTCACCACACTAGCCCAGGAAAGAGGTATTATTATTCCATTATTAATACCCTAATCTGCTAATTACATTGTTATGCCAAAAGCCAATATTATCCAATAGTGCCTTGTTAACTAGCTTCTGAACCAGACTTATTCTCCCGCCAAAGACCTGGCCGCATGACTCCATCTTCTACAAGGCCACAAGGTCCACCATAAGTCTTGCTGCCACTCTTACTTCTTATCCTCCCTCATAACCATGCCTCCTTTCACCTCCTTCCAATCCAGCACCCTGATTGTCCACCCTTATAGACATGTACCTGACCCCTTATAACCTTTAATCCTTTCACTTCCCCCATTTTTTACTGTCATGTGGCCAGGATGAATGATTTTGGACTCCCTACCCTTTATTTCTTGTAACATATTCCAGCAGAGGGATGTATGTATAAGGATATACTCACACATCTGTATTTTGTGGTTCAAGTATGGAACACGATGCAAGGTCTGGCCGTGAACTTATGACTAGAACTTGAGCCTCATATGCATAAATGTGAAAATCTGGTCTAAGAAAGTTAGAAAGTTCTTATTCCCATTGTCTTGTTTCCCTAAAGGTACCTTCACACGTAGCAATATTGCTAGGCAATTTCACTGGTAATTTACTGGTTGCAGTGAAATCATGGACACATTGTTCCATTTGTACACAGCAACAAAATAGAACAATGTGTCCATGATTTCACTGCAACCAGCAAATTGCCAGAGAAATTGCATGCAATATTGAAGGTACCCTAATGTGTTTCTGCACTTGTATTTGTACTTCAAGGTCCTGTGAGAGAACAAATCCAGAACCTGAGTGGGGAAACCAAAATAGAACCACAAGAGAAATGACCTATCCAGATGCCATATTGCGTTAAAGAAAATGACTTGTGGCAGCATGGAGGCACACGTGAAATAAAAGAAGGTTCAACTTCTAGTAACATCTTTTAGGGGAGAAGACCTGAAATTAAAAATGGACCCCTTGATGAGTCTTTTATCATAACTGAGAATAAAAAGCCAAATCATTGAGTCTAAGAAGGATCGTTTCTGTTTTTGGAGTAGGTAAAGCTGGCCCACAATGAGAAAGGCTTCTCCTTAAATGCCCAGTCAGAGGCCTCACTCTTACGCTGGTTTCACATTGCGATTTAGTTAAATCCGATGCTGTCCTATGAAGATCGGACAGCATCGGATCCAAACTTATCCCTGCAATTGGATGCCAAATAGGCATTTGGCAGAATCAGTTTGGACTCCTGTCACCTCGCTCCCCCTCCTCTCTGTCTCCTGTCATCTCGTTGTTTCCCTGTTGTCCCCTGCTGTCCCCCTGTTTTGCCCTGGTGTCCCCTGCTGTCCCCATGTTTTCGCTGGTGTCCCCTGCTGTCCCCCTGTTTTGCCCTGGTGTCCCCTGCTGTCCCCCTGTTGTCTCCTGCTGTCCCCCTGCTGCCCCCCTGTTGTCCCCTGCTGTCCCCCTGTTTTGCCCTGGTATCCCCCTGCTGTTCTCTCCTCTCCTCCCGGCTTCTCCTATTTATTCTCACCTGCCAGCACTCCCCCGACGTGTCCATAGAGCTCCCGATCGGTTTTACAGGACCTGCGATGATGACAGAAGCGTCAACGGGTCACATGAGCTCATGTGACCCAATCAGCTGATCGGGTTGTGACATCATCCCAGGTCCTGTTACCAAGCGGGGAGCTGATGGAGACGCCGGGGGAGCGCTGGCAGGTGAGAACATAGATTTTTTATTTTAAACACTTGCTTCTTGTTATAGTTCAATTCCGCAATGCATGTATATACATTGTGGAAGTGAAATTAGGCGGTACACAATAGTTTTAGTGTACTGAGCATGTACTGAGCATGCTCAGTACACTAAAATCGGGATCGAAGTGATGGGATCGAATTTGGTATAATTGCCATCTGATTTGCCTCTGATCCGATTCTCTCTGATTTTTTTCAGGAGCCAAAATCGCAGCAGTCTCCAATTTTTGCTCCTGAAAAAAATCGGACAGAATCGGATCGGAGACAAATCAGATGGCAATTATGCCAAATCCGATCCGATCCCCAATGGATAACATGGGGCTGATTCGGATTCGATGCTGTCTGATTTCCATCAATCAAAATGAGATAACATTACTCTATACTACACATCAGAAAATCATCTTTTCACATACTGTACATATTTATCTTAGTTTTTATGTCACAAAAGAAAGGTCTAAAGTGAAAAGGTAGAGGTTTCTATTCTCGACCATGGTGGGTTCAGGTGGATGTTAAAATCAGAGCTCCAACACTCCCAGTTGCTGTTTACAACACAATTATTTTTTTGAGATATCCAGACAAAATACTATTCACAAAAACAACAGACGGGAATAAAAGTACAATGTCTTCTTCCTACATCTGTGTGCGATTTGATAGACCAGCTGACGCTTCTCCTAGCAGTTACAGGCAAGTGAAATGTTCCAATGTATGAATACATTTTTGGATGCTTTGTATTATTAACACCCTGCTGTTTAATTGTGTAAAGTCTTTAAAGAAGTTTTAGCTAGAATTGCATTTACACTTTTTAAAAGATCTTGGTATCTAATATGCCTTTTCTTAAGTAAACACTACAAACACATATGCGGTGTCTGAATGGGACAGAGGGGACCTAAAGTATTCATAAAGCCAGTATTTTCCAGGCAGTACACAGTGGCCTCATCACCAGCTAAATACTCAAAAACTACACTAATAGAGCATTGATTTATGTCTGACAAAAATCTAATTACATTCTTTTGTTACTTTTCTATGTATCTTATGGGTTATAAAACTAAGTGATCACTTTAGATGAATATCTGCCAGATATTTCCAGCCAGTCCATTATAATACACACACAAATGCTTTCTAAGGCTGGCTTCACATTTGCGTTCCCCTCCCCAGAATGCTGCGGAGGGAACCACCATGTGAGCGCAGCCTCTGCTAGTCCCTATGTTTATAAGGGGGACGCACGGTGCTGCGCTTGACTACACATGACCGTGCGCTCCCATTCATTTGAATGTGTGATTTGTACGCATGCACATGCTTGCGTACAAATCATACATTGTCGTCCTCACCAGGAACGCGACACAGCGGACCAAATAGGACCGAATTGGATCCGACTCGATCTGCGGACATTATCATGGGGGCCTATGGAGCACGGGTCTGAGGAAACAGCTGATCATTACTCAGTCCCGATGTTAGTGTACTGAGCATGCTCAGTACACTAAAATTGCTCCTTACCATCTAATGTCACTTCCACAATGTATATACATTGCGGAAGTGAAATTTATTTTAAGAAAGGGTTAAAAATAAAAAAATATGTATGCTCAACTTCCAGCGAGTCCCCCGACGCCTCCAGCAAGCTCTGGATGCTTACAGGACCTGCGGTTACATCAAAACCCGATCGCGGTAACTAAGGTCATGTGACCCGATGACGCAGCAAGTTGTGATGTAACTGGATCCTGTAAGCATCCAGAGCTTGCTGGAAGGTCGGGGGACTCGCTGGACAGGTGAGCATACATATTTTTTTAACCCTTTATTTTACTAAATTTCACTTCCGCAATGTATGTATATACATTGCGGAAGTGAAAGTGCCCCGCTGCCTCCTGTCATCTCTTTCTGTGTCCATATCCGTGATAATCATGGCCCCGGACACAGAAATAGGTCACCTCCTGTGGTGTCCTTTCCTGTCTGTGGGGTCCTGCAAAAAGTGGGATCCCACGGACAGGAAAAAATATGCGATGTGAAACCAGCCTAAGGGTATGTGGGCATGTTGAGTATATTTGGTTGCAAAAATATCTGCACCAAATCTGCATCTCTTGGCAGAATAAAATGAGTGTATTTTATATGTTTTTGACAATTTTTTTTAATGCGTTATTTTGCATGCGATTTTCCTTGTGTTTTTCATGCATTCTAGGGTGGAAAGTGCTGACATAGAATTGACATACTACAGATTAATCTGCAAGGGAAAACAATGTGCACAAAACTTCAGGATTCTCATTGACTTTAATGGCATAAGCACTTGCTGCAGTTTTATGACAAACGGCACTCACAAATGCTTAAAGAGAATCTATCACCACTTTGATCTTTCTATAGTATTAATATGGGCATACAGGTTATAGAATGCTGAAAAGAATCATACTGTCACGTCCTACTGACAGACTCACACGAGGACCCACTGGACCGCGTAAAGCGGATGCTGATACCGGGTGATAGAGAGTCAGACAAGTAACGTAAAGTCAACAGGTTTATTAACAACACAAGACCCCACGCCCCTGGGGAGAGCCACAAGGTCGCAGCACTGGAAACCCACCGAAGGAGGCCCCGGAGCGCTTAACCCCTATACAGGGGTCCCGCCGGTACCAACCTCGGAGGGGCCAATGAAGCGGACACGAGTGTTCAATCGACCCCAGGCGACGTGGTAACAAAACAGCAACCAGGTATACAACAAGAAACGGGAAACCGGGAACACGGGGGATCCAGGAACACGGGGATCCAGGAACACGGGGGATCCAGGAACACGGGGATCCAGGAACACGGGGGATTCGGAGCCAGGCTTGAAACAGCGATCAGCTTGGAGAGATCCAGGAAACCAGCCAGGAACACGGCGGTCAGCGAGGGGCCGGCAGGGCACACGAGGAATCTGGAACCAGGCTTGAAACAGCGATCAGCTTGGAGAGATCCGGGAAACCAGCCAGGAACACGGAGGTCAGCAAGGAGTCGGCAGGGCAGGAATCTGTAGGAAGTAACACAGAGAAATCAGGTAACAGACCAAATAAGGAGCGACCTGACCAGACCAGTAATGGCAGCTCCACTAGGGAGAAGTCCCCCTGGCCCCGACTGATTGGAAACAGGAGGTTTATATCAGAACAGGGCAGTCCTGATTGGAAGGACACAGACACCTGGTGATTGGCTGAGGGGAGGAGCAAGCTCCATGCACTCTCCAGCAGAAACTGATTAGGAGACAGTTTCATGTGCACAAGCAGTGGTACCGGAAGTGAGAGGAGCAGTGTTGCTCAGGCAGAGGGTCCTGGACCACTGCGGCTGGGGACAAGTGCGCGTACCCGGGGGTATACGGTAAGGAAGTTGCTACCCAACCGACCCGCGGGCGGCGGCTGCCTGAGCCGTCTGCGGACGGACGACACCCGGGAACTTGGAGGCTGGACAGAGGCGATAGGAGCCGAAGGAGTAAGGGCAGCAGGTCGGGGGGCACGGGCGGCAGAACGCAGGGTGGTAACAGTACCCCCCCCTCTATGCCCCCCCTGGACGGAGACCGGCCATGAACTCGCGCAGGGGGCTCGGGGCATCGGCGTCCACCACCCTGGTCCCAAGAGCAGAAGGGACCCGAGGGCGGTTGTTTTGGCGTCATGTGACAAGCACAGGAGGAACAGGGCGTCCTCAGGGGCACCGACCGGCAGGGCGTCCTCAGGGGCACCGACCGGCAGGGCGTCCTCAGGGGCACCGACCGGCAGGGCGTCCTCAGGGGCACCGACCGGCAGGGCGTCCTCAGGGGCACTGACCGGCAGGGCGTCCTCAGGGGCACTGACCGGATCAAGGCTGGAGACTCCCCAGGAACACGGAGGAGGAGCCGGTCCAGGAACAAGACACGATGGGAGAGTAGTGATGGGCGAATCCTAAATTACTCGGAATCGCTTGACTCTAGCGAGTCCGAGCCCAGGACTCGCTACTCGTTGCGAGTCTAGCGAGTCCAATGTTAATGAATGGGGAAGCGAGTAATAGCGAGTAGTGTGAGATTTACAAATCGCAGATGTGTCTCGGAAGCTTCAGCCTGAAGCAATCCTAGTTTTGTCATTTATTTGCATTGCTCGTTTACTTTGTAAGTAATCGCTGACTCGCACAGATAAGATCCTGTCTTCTCTGTGTTCTGGCTGCCCCAGCTCCAGGGTCCTAGAGCCTGCCTGCTGCCTGATGTAGCAGTGCTGAGATTGTTCTCAGTCTGCTCATTCCCTGTGTACAGACATGAATGTCTGTGCACAGAGATGATGTAGCAGAGCTGAGATTGTTCTCAGTCTGCTCATTCCCTGTGCATAGAGATCTATATCTATACACAGGGGATGTAGCAGAGAGGACATCGCGTTTTGGATTGCGTCGGACGGAAGAGGATTTTTTTAATTAAAGATGGAGTCCCTAATGGCTTTTTTTTTTATTTCTAATAAAAAATTTTCTTTGTGTTGTGTTTTTTTAAAACAATTTAATAGAAATTCATGGCGGTCATGTCTAATATTGGCGTGACCGCCATAAATTTCGGGCTTAGGGCCAGCTGATAATACAAAGCTGGCCCTAACCTCTATTACCCAGCGTGCCACCGCCACCAGGGCCGCTGGAAGAGCGGGGTTCAGCGCCAGAGGATGGCGCTTCAATGAACGCACCATCTTCTGGGGCGGCTGCGGGCTGCAATTTGCAGCGGGGGGTGCCCAGAAAGCTTGGGCATCCCTGCGCTGCGGATTCCAGCCCCCAGCTGCTTAGCTGTACCTGGCTAGACATAGAAATTGCGCGGAGCCCCACGCATTTTTTTTAAATTATTTCATGAAATTCTGAGATTCTGACTCTGACTCTGAGACTCTGACTCTGAAATAATTTTAAAAAAATGCGTGGGGCTCCGCGAAATTTCTATGTCTAGCCAGGTACAGCTAAGCAGCTGGGGGCTGGAATCCGCAGCGCAGGGATGCCCAAGCTTTCTGGGCACCCCCCACTGCAAATTGCAGCCTGCAGCCGCCCCAGAAGATGTCGCGTTCATTGAAGCGCCATCCTCTGGCGCTGACCCCGCTCTTCCAGCGGCCCTGGTGGCGGTAGCACGCTGGGTAATAAAGGGTTAATACCAGCTTTGTTATACAAGCTGGTATTAAGCCCGAGATTCTTAATGTCAGGCCACGTTTGACCCAGCCACTAAGAATCTCCAATAAAGGGTTAAAAAAACACAGAGAAAAATTTTTATTTGAAATAAAAAAAAAGCCATTAGGGACTCCATCTTTAATTAAAAAAATCCTCTTCCGTCCGACGTAGTCCAAAACGCGATGTCCTCTCTGCTCATCCCTGTGAATAGATAGATGTCTATGCACAGGGAATGAGCAGACTGAGAACAATCTCAGCTCTGCTGCATCATGTCTGTGAGCAGGCGGGCTCTAGGACCCTGGAGCTGCACAGAGAAGACAGCTGGACTCGGCTCGCAAAGAAACAGCAGTTACTTTGCGAGTTTCCCTGCTATCACTGGCACAGTAGCCAGTGATTACTCCCACAAGTCTAATGCAAACAATGGCAATCCTAGTTTTGTCAGCGTTTCTGACAAAACTAGGATTGATATTGATTTGCATTGGACTCGTGCGAGTAATCACTGGGAAACTCGCAGAGTACCGAGTCCTGCGAGTCCCTTACTACTCGCCGAGTAACGAGTCCTAGCGAGTAGATTCGCCCATCCCTATGGGAGAGTACCTGGGCTTCCTGTTGTTCTCGGTAGGCTGGCAAGCCGATCATCCGTAGAGGACATATGGGAAGCCATCTGAGTCTGTAACCTCACGCAGAAGGTCCCACTCCTGGTGGAGACTCAGCACCAGGAAAAAGAGAGTGGGATCAACAGTAGAGGGCGCCCCCAAGCGGGCCTCTAAAGACTGGATAATTGCCCACAACCCGGTCGTGACTCTGGCGGAGTACGGTTAGCTCTCTCTGGGCGTCAAACCTGGTATCAGCGGGGTCCATGGCCAGGGCAAAATCTGTCACGTCCTACTGACGGACTCACACGTGGACCCACTGGACCGCGTAAAGCGGATGCTGATACCGGGTGATATAGAGAGTCAGACAAGTAACGTAAAGTCAGGTTTATTAACAACAACACAAGACCCCACGCCCCTGGGAGAGCCACAAGGTCGCAGCACTGGAAACCCACCGAAGGAGGTCCCGGAGCGCTTAACCCCTATACAGGGGTCCTGCCGGTACCAACCTCGGAGAGGCCAATGAAGCGGACACGAGTGTTCAACCGACCCCAGGCGACGTGGTAACAAAACAGCAACCGGGTATACAACAAGAAACGGGAAACCGGGAACACGGGGACCAGGAATATGGGGGGGAACCAGGAACACGGGGGGGATCCAGGAACACGGGGGGGATCCAGGAACACGGGGGGATCCAGGAACACGGGGGGATCCAGGAACACGGGGGGATCCAGGAACACGGGGGGGATCCAGGAACACGGGGGGATCCAGGAACACGGGGGGGATCCAGGAACACGAGGGGGATCCAGGAACACGGGGGGGATCCAGGAACACGGGGGGATCCAGGAACACGGGGGGATCCGGAGCCAGGCTTGAAACAGCGATCAGCTTGGAGAGATCCAGGAAACCAGCCAGGAACACGGCGGTCAGCGAGGAGCCGGCAGGGCACACGAGGAATCCGGAACCAGGCTTGAAACAGCGATCAGCTTGGAGAGATCCGGGAAAACAGCCAGGAACACGGAGGTCAGCAAGGAGTCGGCAGGGCAGGAATCTGTAGGACGTAACACAGAGAAATCAGGTAACAGACCAAATAAGGAGCGACCTGACCAGACCAGTAATGGCAGATCCACTAGGGAGAAGTTGCCCTGGCCCCGACTGATTGGAAACAGGAGGTTTATATCAGAACAGGGCAGTCCTGATTGGAAGGACACAGAGACCTGGTGATTAGCTGAGGGGAGGAGCAAGCTCCCTGCACTCTCCAGCAGAAACTGATTAGGAGACAGTTTCATGTGCACAAGCAGTGGTACCGGAAGTGAGAGGAGCAGTGTTGCTCAGGCAGAGGGTGCTGGACCCCTGCAGCTGGGGACAAGTGCGCGTACCCGGGGCATACGGTAAGGAAGTTGCTACCCAACCGACCCGTGGGCGGCGGCTGCCTGAGCCGTCGGCGGACGGACGACACCCGGGAACTTGGAGGCTGGACAGAGGCGATAGGAGCCGAAGGAGTAAGGGCAGCAGGTCGGGGGGCACGGGCGGCAGAATCCAAGGTGGTAACACATACCTCTCTGCTAGTGATGGGCAAACCCGAATAGTAAAGTCCAGTACTGAACACCTAGCATTTGGGCATCGGACCGAACACGAACATCCCTGAGAAATCCGTGTTACTGTTTAAGTTCGACTGGGGGCTGTAAAAATAAAGGATTTTTCTGTGTGTGTTCTGTTTTTTTAACTATTTACTAACAAGACTGATAATGGGCAGGTTTCACAGAGACCTGAACAGTATCAATCTGGGCTTAATGACAAGCTGTCAATAGTTAGCTGTCATTAACCCCTTCTATCATCTCAATGCCACCACACCATTGCATCAGGAAGAGACAAGTAAAGCCCGAGAAAATGGCACTTCTAATGAATGTGTCAATTTCTGGGGTGGCTGCGGACAGCTATTCTTTAGGCTTGGGGCCCAATAACTATGGGTCTCAACCCCCTGAGAATACCAGCCCCCAGTTGTCTGGTTTTTACATTGGCTGTCAATCAATAATTGGGTGAAGCCCACAAATTTATTTAAATAATTAAAAAAATATAATGGGTTGCCATGTATTTTCGATTGCCATCCAAGGTAAAGCCAGTCAGCTGAGGGTGGCACAGAGAATCAACAAAACAGAAAACGACTACATCATTTTATAAAAATATTTATTTTTTTTCTCGACTATAACATCAGGTTTGTTGCCTATGGCAACCAATCACAGTTGCCAGCTCAATGGTGAGGAGTGCAACAGCCAATCACAGATGCTGTCACACAGAGTGGGCATCTGTGATTGGTTGT
Organism: Allobates femoralis; assembly: GCA_033576535.1. Lineage (NCBI taxonomy): Eukaryota > Metazoa > Chordata > Amphibia > Anura > Aromobatidae > Allobates > Allobates femoralis. Next base: position 95,361,856 of record JARQOC010000011.1, on the reverse strand, counting down.
TGGGGCTAGTACAGTAACTTGGAAGCAGACCATACATTCTAGCATCCACCGTGCAGTGAAAAAAATCAGGAAATTAATGAGTGGCCTGGAAGTACAAGAGTGCGGACCCCGATAAGTATGAGGCTGATATTTAATCACTGTTTTATTTATTTTTACAGTCCCCAGATGAACCCAAACAGTAACATAGACTTCTCAGGGAAGTCTGTGTTCGGGGTCTGTGCCCTAACACTAAGTGTTCGGTACATACTCCAAACTTTACAGTTCAGGTTCGTCCATCACTGGAAGACACATATGATTCTTTCCAGCATTCTATAACCTGTATGCCCATATTAATAGTATAGAAAGTCAAAGTGGTGACAAAGTCTCTTTAAGCATTTGTGAGTGCAGTTTGCCACAAAACTGCAAGCAAATCCTTATACCACCAAAGTTAATAAGAATCCTGAGATTTTATGCACATTTTTTTCTCTTGCAGATAAATAAATCTGCAGTATGTCAAATCTTTCAGTGTTTGCCTGAAAAATGCATGGAAAAACACATGCAAAAAAACACATTAAAAAAATTAGTCAATAACGGATCAAATACGCACTTTTTTTCTGCCAAGAGATTCAGATTTGGTGCAGAAATTTCTGCAACCATATATTCAACATGTGTACATACCCTTAGAAAGCATTTGTGTGTGTATTATAATGGGCTGGCTGGGAATATCTAGTGGATAATAACCTTAATGGTACCTTTACACGCCGCTACAGGATGGTGGAAACAACCGGGTAGATGAGAGAAATGTATCTTGCACCGCCAAATCAACCCGAGGTAGCGCGTGTAAAGACGGTTGTTTCCACCCGTCACTTGTGGCACCTGTTTCAGAGCAGTGCTCTAAAACAGGTTGATTTCAAGGCGATGGTAGCAGGCTGTATCGGCGTGTAAATAAGGAACAAGAGGGTTGTTTCGACACCTTGCTATCTACCTGGGGCGTGACACAGACTCCGGGAAACCGCCCCCCTTCAGCGATCATTGGAGGAAGCTCCTGCGTTACGATAGGTAGTCGCTGCATAGGGCGGCATATTTAAGGAGTTGACCAGTCACACTACACAATTGCTCGAGCGTCATGTATTAGTCAGCCTCCTGCGCTGGCTGGCCAATCATGATGCTATTGCGTTGTCCTATCAGCGTACGAAATTCTCGTAAACCACAATTCTGACACGCCTATGTGTTGTTCCAGCTGCACCAGGTCCTCCCATATTACCCTCTGTAGTGGCGTGTAAATGAGGTAAGGTGAGCTACAGAAGGTAACTTGTGGCACCCGGCGGTGTATCCAGAGATAGATGTAACCTACTGTAGCGCACCTTGTTGCGGCGTGTAAAGGTGGTGCGGGTACCGTTTTCAACCGTTTGTGCGTGCTCGTGCACGTGAAGCACCCGGTTGTTTCCACCATCCTGTAGCGGCGTGCAAAGGTACCATGAGGGTACCTTTACACGCCGCTACAGCCTGGTGGAAACAACCAGGTAGATGAGAGAAATGTATCTTGCACCGCCAAATCAACCCGAGTAGCGGCGTGTAAAGGTGGTTGTTTCCACCCGTCACTTGCGGGACCTGTTTCAGCGCCGAGCTCTAAAGCATGTTGATTTCAACCTGGTGGTAACGGCGTGTAAATACGGTAGGGTAAGGTTTATTCGTCACCTAGATAACTCCCCGGGGCGTGACACAGCCTCCGGGAAACCATCCCCCTTCAGCGATCATTGGAGGAAGCTCCTGCGTTACGATTGGTAGTCGCTGCATAGGGCGGCATATTTAAGGAGCTGACCAGTCACACTACACAATTGCTCGAGCGTCATGTATTAGTCAGCCTCCTGCTCTGGCTGCCCAATCATGATGCTATTGCTTTGTCCTATCAGCGCACGAAATTCTCGTAATCCACAATTCTGGCACGCCTATGTGTTGTCCCTGCTGCACCAGGTCCTCCCATATTACCCTCTGTAGTGGCGTGTAAATGAGGTAAGGTGCTTTTCAGAAGGTAACTTGAGGCACCCAGCGGTGCATCCAGAGATAGATTCAACCTTCTGTAAAACACCTTATAGCGGCGTGTAAAGGCGGTGCGAGTACCGTTTGTAACCGTTCGTGCGTGCTCGTGCACGTGAAGCACCCGGTTGTTTCCACCATGTTGTAGCGGCGTGTAAAGGTACCCTAAGTGATCACATAGTTATATAACCCATAACATACAAAGAATACAAAGAAAAGAACCTAAAACACAGCATAGCCCTAGAATTTTTTTGTAATTGTTTATTTTTTCACTACTTCAACGTCAGGTTTGTTGCCCTTTGGCAACCAATCACAGACGCCAGCACAATGGGTGAGGGGTGCAACAGCCAATCACAGACGCTGTCACAGAGAGTGGGCATATTTGATTGGCTGTTTAAGCCTGTGCATTAACCTGGAAGCACCCCATACATTCTAGCATCTACGCGCAGTGTGTAAATCAGGAAGTTAATGAGTGACCTGGAAGTACTAGCACTCAGCCCCGGTAAGAATGAGCTGATATTTAATCACTATTTTGCTTATTTTTACATCCCCGCAGCCACCATAGTTATCATGTAATAACTTTAAAGTCTAAGTTCAGGTTTTGGACTCAAGTTCAGGTCAAGTGCGGTCCCGGATCCGCCAAACTCGAACATTGGCGGCTTTGCCCATCACTACTGTCTGACTCTTATCAGATGTCTTGTTGAGGAGAAATCATCTTTTATAACTTTATATAAATAAGCTGTTCGAGACCATGGGGCGGATGCTGCCTTGAAGATAACTCTGCCTACAGAGCTTGTTATAACTAAAAGGGGAGTTGTCAGTCTTATCAGCTTAAGGCTGGCTTTACACTGGTATTTTTCGCCATCCGTGTGAATCTGGCTTACATTGGATGCACCTGCCTCAGTTTTCAGCCCCATTAAATTTCATTGTGGCCAGATGAACTTGAGGGTGCATCCAGTTCTTTAATTTTATTCCCAGATAAAGGTGTTCCCGTTTTTTCACTAAGACCAAAAACATATCTTGGTGGATTTTTGATCTCCATGACAAAACCCAAAAGCACCTGGATCCGGGCACCATAGATAAAATCATAATGTACTCAATGGAACTTGGATTCGGTGGACTCTGGATGTTATTGGATCCGGCCCCCTGGATCTGGGTTTTGGAACTGTACATGCCCAGAATGTAGTTCCAAATGACACGCGAGTAGGGGGCATGTCATTTGACCCTGGATCCGGTGGAAACAGGTATGGAGGCAGTATAAACTGTATGCTCCAGCAACGGTATTATCCCTGATCCGTGAGACGGTCTGCAATACTGGTGCGGGTACATCAATTTTTACAATTCTGGGGAAGCCTGGGGAAATCCGGGGGGATGCAAGTAAAACCTGCCAGTGTGAAACCAGCCTAAGACAAGTAACTGACAGAACAGGAGAACTGATATTTCATTTCTTGCAAGCACATTTTTTGCAGTTCTCTGAGCACTGCTAAATTGTAACAATTTTGCACCCTGTCTGACTGTGAGATCAGGAGAGCAGAGGGCAGGCATCACACTTCACACTGGTAACTCCCCCTTTTATTTCAAATAACCTCTGGAGGTGGAGTTATCTTCCAATCCCATAGTCTAGTAAAGGTCATTTACACAAAGTTATAAAAGTGATTGCTCCATAACAAGGCATCTGATAAGAGGCAGACAGGTATGATTATTTTCAGCATTCTATATCCTGTATGCCCAAATTAATAGTTGATAAACATTAAAGTGGTGACAGATTCCCTTTAAAAAATGTGATAAAAATGCACTGTGTGCACAGGGTATATATTATTATCACAGCAAATACTACATGGACATAAGTATCGAGACAAACCTGCTAATCACTGAATTCAGATCCATTGCTACAGGCAGAGTACAGTAATTAGATGATACAATAGGTTCATGAGATTTCTCAGCTCCGAAATATTACATCCCCCTTGGTATTATTGAAAAGTTGAAGAGTTTATGGAACACCAGAAAATCAGCTTTCAGGTGGCGAACTTATCATCAGGATAAAAACTGTGCTCTACTAAGAGCTTTAAGGCATAGATTTCTACTGCTGTGCACCTCTATGGAATCATTAGATGGGCTGGTTTTAAAAGGGTTGTCCCAGAAAAGAAAAAAAAAGAATTGAGAAATATTATCATAAATTCCTACATACCGGTAATTTTAATTAGGAAATAACAATAGTTTTGTGTACGGAAGTAATCACAATAGCATTAAAGTTGCTATTGCTAGTTACACTAAAGGTACCTTTACACGCCGCTACAGGAGGTAGCAACAGGCAGGAAACGCACGTGCACAGCGCACGTTTTTAACGGTGTATACCGATCGCCGATGCCGCATATACACGCCGCCACAATGTGCTCCACTCCACTGTATTTGCGTTCCCCGGAAGTGCCAACAGCTCCTGCGGCTTACTGCCTGTTGAATACCTTGCCTGGTTTACACGCCGCTACCACACAGGAATATGGGCGTACATATTTCACGCCTCAAGTACATAGAGTTGTGAATTACGTGACTCTCGTACAGTGATTGGACAATGCAATAGCATCATGATTGGCCAGCCTGCGCAGGAAGGCTGGCTAATACATGACGCCATTGCAATTGTGGACTGTGAATGGATAGCTCCTTAAATATGGCGCCCTGTGAAGGGACAACCAATCGTAACGCAGGAGCCTCCACCAATGATCGCTAATGGGGCGTGGTATCCATGACACTGTGGCACGCCCCTGGATTTCGTAGGCCACGCAAATACCTTGTCTGTGCCCCGATTACACGCCGCCACCATAGGAATTGTGCCTTCCTGTTTTTGAGCACGGCTCAGAAACAGGTATCAGAAGAACTGCGGGACACAGGAAGGAACTTCCCGATTTACACACCGCCATTTCGTAGTGATTTCATGGCAACAGGCACAATTATCCCCGATGCACGGCGTTTTTTTCCTTCCTGTGGCGGCGTGTAAAGGTACCTTAACAGAAACCTGTTCTATAATATTAGGACAGAAGTCTGTGAGCATTTGCTGTAGCATCAACACTATACTTGACTTCCCAGCATGCATTGCTCCTGCCATTGCATCGGCCGCAAGGATCGGGGTACTCGGTAGCAAATGTTTGGGGGTGTCACGGTGGCTATGGCCAGCTCCGTGGCCCTGGTCAAGCAATAATGGGGGGCTACAGTGCCTACAAGTAGTATTCAACCCCCTGCAGATTTAGCTGGTTTGATAAGATGCAAATAAGTTAGAGCCTTCAAACTGCAAATGAGAGTAGGATTTATTAACAGAAGCATAAATCTTACAAACCAAAAAGTTATGATGCTCAGTTGAATTTAAAAAATTTTTAAACATAAAAGTGTGGGTCAATTATTATTCAACCCCTTTGTTTAATATTTTGTGGAATAACCCTTGTTTGCAATTACAGCTAATAATCGTCTTTTATAAGACCTGATCAGGCCGGCACAGGTCTCTGGAGTTATCTTGGCCCACTCCTCCATGCAGATCTTCTCCAAGTTATCTAGGTTCTTTGGGTGTCTCATGTGGACTTTAATCTTGAGCTCCTTCCACAAGTTTTCAATTGGGTTAAGGTCAGGAGACTGACTAGGCCACTCCATCACCTTGATTTTTTCCCTCTTGAACCAGGCCTTGGTTTTCTTGGCTGTGTGCTTTGGGTCGTTGTCTTGTTGGAAGATGAAATTACGACCCATCTTAAGATCCTTGATGGAGGAGCGGAGGTTCTTGGCCAAAATCTCCAGGTAGGCCGTGCTATCCATCTTCCCATGGATGCGGACCAGATGGCCAGGCCCCTTGGCTGAGAAACAGCTCCACAGCATGATGCTGCCACCACCATGCTTGACTGTAGGGATGGTATTCTTGGGGTCGTATGCAGTGCCATCCAGTCTCCAAACGTCACGTGTGTGGTTGGCACCAAAGATCTCGATCTTGGTCTTATCAGACCATAGAACCTTGAACCAGTCTGTCTCAGAGTCCTCCAAGTGATCATGAGCAAACTGTAGACGAGCCTTGACATGACGCTTTGAAAGTAAAGGTACCTTACGGGCTCGTCTGGAACAGAGACCATTGCGGTGGAGTACGTTACTTATGGTATTGACTGAAACCAATGTCCCCACTGCCATGAGATCTTCCCGGAGCTCCTTCCTTGTTGTCCTTGGGTTAGCCTTGACTCTTCGGACAAGCCTGGCCTCGGCACGGGAGGAAACTTTCAAAGGCTGTCCAGGCCGTGGAAGGCTAACAGTAGTTCCATAAGCCTTCCACTTCCGGATGATGCTCCCAACAGTGGAGACAGGTAGGCCCAACTCCTTGGAAAGGGTTTTGTACCCCTTGCCAGCCTTGTGACCCTCCACGATCTTGTCTCTGATGGCCTTGGAATGCTCCTTTGTCTTTCCCATGTTGACCATGTATGAGTGCTGTTCACAAGTTTGGGGAGGGTCTTAAATAGTCAGAAAAGGCTGGCAAAAGACATAATTAATCCACACATGTGAAGCTCATTGTTCTTTGTGCCTGAACTACTTCTTAATACTTTAGGGGGACCAAACAGAATGCTGGTGGTTTGAGGGGTTGAATAATAATTGACCCACACTTTTATGTTTAAAATTTATTAAAATTCAGCTGAGCAACATAACTTTTTGGTTTGTAAGATTTATGCTTCTGTTAATAAATCCTACTCTCGTTTGCAGTTTGAAGGCTCTAACTTATTTGTATCTTATCAAACCACCTAAATCTGCAGGGGGTTGAATACTACTTGTAGGCACTGTATATTTACAGGGGATTCTCATGATGCCACCTGTGGAACCTTGTCATAGGTGACCACGCTGCTGTTGTGGACCTCTGGGTGAATGGAATGGCAGCCAGGATGGTAACGCTCCCCACAGGTGGAGTGATGCCCCAGGGATGCGTTAGAATTAATAGCAAAGATGGGGGTGTAGCGGTGCAAAAGGCAGCAAGGTGCCGAATGAGCAGACAGACACAGTTCATGCAGCCCTGCTCAATACCTCTTTACTTGCTGATCAGGCAAGGGCAACCCAGCCGGATGCTGTGCTCTTCCGGGATGCGGCCAGGTCAGCTCTCAAGCAATCAGGATCGCTCCCCTGAGACACCCTTTGCAAGCCTTCCCAGGTTGCTTTTCCCCTGCGCTGGATTACTCTCCTCTCCTGCCCTGCACATTCGTGCTGCAATGTCCCAGGCTGATGGTTGTGGGCCCAATCGAGCGACGCGCGAAACGTCCTCTGACCCTAGGTCTAGCCAACATCCTGCAGATTGTCCACCACAAATAGCCTCTGCCCATACAGATGCAGCGGCATCTGGTTTTCTGGCTGAACCCTGAAGCGTTCCCACAAGATCAAGGCCGGTCCCCTCTTGCAACCAATCCCTCCGCCCGACTTGGATCGGGTCTAGATTCTGAGGCCACGGGTGGATTCTCAACTCCTGTGTCCCCTAGGACTCCATCTCTCCATGGTCTTCCTCTTCTTCTGTCCTCTCTGGACTCCTCTCTCTTACTCTCTCTCTCTTTTCTGACCCACCCCCTGTACCTATTCCTTCCTCCAGCCAGGAGATGGAATCTGACCATCATGGGGTCTCTTCCGCCTAGCATACCCTGGCTTGGAGTTGGGATTGTGTTGGGTGCAAGATATGTGTCTCGGGCTTGGAACCCCCCACACCTGAGAGCGATGATACCACACCTGTGGAGTAGGTGCAGCATCACTGAGGAGTCACACCATTTCCAATGGAATGTCTGACCTGAACAAAACACTTGCTTCTCTGTTATTCCTGTTTTTAGTTAGGCAGGACAGCAGGAGCAGAGTGTAAAAGGTCCATCCATTCTTCCATGGCAGTTTCTGTTCTGCTAGGTATTAATTACACTTGACAGTATGCAGAAGCAGCAATTATTACAGAAGGAAGTGATTTTTCATGGCTAAGTTCTCAATCAAGTGATTTGTAGTTTGCATATTACCTAATAAATGAAAACAAGTTGTTCAAAAGTACAGTGACCATTTAAAGAACTGTCCAGTCTTAAGCTATAAGTCTGCAGTCACTCTATCCATTGCATACACTGTGCGCATTTAGAATTCTCAGGTTCCAGTGCTAGGAGCAGGCGGCCATATGACTACAAGTATGCAGTTTGCATACATGCAGTCATATAGACTGTATCTGGCCTCTATCAATGCAATTATTTTGAGCAAGATCGGATACAGTCTAGTCAGAATGTGATCAGAAGTACGTATGTTGCATACTTGCAATCACGTGACCGCCTGCTCCTGGCACTAGCTCCGGAGAATCCTCACAGTGTGCAGTGCTTGCGATGTGAGGATTCACAAGTCAGCAGTCACATAGACTTGTACCTTCAGACCAGATAACCCCTTTAACTCTCTTCAAGTTTCTGAAAGACAACATTCAAACCACAATAAAGCTAGATCATGTAGTTAATCAGAATGTAGCAGCATGACTTTAATGGCCGCTTTACACGTCCCGATATCGTTGTCCAACAACGATAAAAAGTCACGTGTTGCCGCTGATATCGTTCGTGCGTTGTGTGGTGTAAATGACCAATTCGAAGCAAGAACGATGCCAAAACGATATCGGGGAAGAATTGTGCAGGCTCTCCAACTGCCTGATATTGGATGGACGATCTGGCAGGATCGTGCTGTGTGACAGCCCAACAACGATTTGGAGCACAACTTCCCCTATTCACTCCCATGTTAAATGGTCGTTCCCTGGTTCGCTCGTACAAGGGGGTGTATACATCGCAGTTGTGTTGCCTGCCGATATCTCCCTGTGTGACAGCTCCTATGAGATCTTGGATTACTGCCAAAAAATGTGCGCGCTCCCGTGCCATTGTATACAATATCAGGACGATATCGGGACGTGTAAAGTGGCCATAACATGTGGATATCAGCTCTAGGTATGGATGAGGAGGGGCAATTAAAAAGCTTTCAAATGTGTCCATTCCTAATATAACAAATAAGCAGGAGATTCCTGTAATGTTGTTTAACAGTCACTATAAGATATAGAGCAAGATAACTATAGTATGTAGCAGTTTTAATTACCTTTGATTTTTTTTATTATTATTATTACTAATAAGATATTTTAATAAAGCCATCTATGCCTTACAATTCCTACTCAGTCACAGTTAAAAAACACAATTGTATGGTGAAGTCTGTCACTCTAATCCTAATTAATTTGACTTTAATCTGCTTTAAGCTTAGTCAGACCTCAAAACATGTTTCTCTGTTGTAACATCTGTGCTAAAACATTTTATTGTATTTTCAGCCTTCGTTGGGAGAACAAATACCCAGTAATGAAACACATTTTGTGGTGCACCTGTTTACACTCTGAAATAGATGAAATTACAAAGACTAGAGCTCTCCAAACTCTGTACATCTCTTCTTCAAGACTATTATTGCACCAGCACTTCTGAAAGGTATTGTTCTGAAAGCTCCATCTCTAGATTTACTCCAGTGAACACTCCACCTCCACTTAAGAGGCCCAGACAACATCTGACCTATTTCTATTGAAGGTCTTCAGAGCAGACATTTTAAACCATTCTACTTTTTTGAATGAACACCTTAGATTCATAAATGAAGTAAATTACAACGACACTAATGAGTAATCTGGAATCATGCAGAACTACCTTTGTATTCTCTCAATAGGCACACGATGACTAGAAATACAGAATCAATCCAAAACAAACAGTGAAGAATGGTCTAAAAATCAAATCATGCTCATAATTGTGACACATATGGCTAAGAGTCCCATCACACACTATGATATCATTAACGATATCGTTAGTACGTCATGGCTTTTTGGGTGGAGCAATGACATCGTAACAACGTCTTTGCGTGTGACAAGTACAAACGATCAACGATAAGTCGGCTGATCGTTGATGAGAGGTTTGTGAACCGGACCTTAAATCAAACGATGATCGTCCATCCAACCTGCAGCATCGGTGTGTGTGACACCTTGATAACGATGTTGTTAACGACTTCACCTATTCAGAACTGAAGGAAGTAGGCGATCTAACGACCGCAAGTATTGTTCGCTTTTTGCGGAATCGTTGCTGCATCGTTGAAGATATCTGTACGTGGCACTTTACTAGTGATCATTGAACGTCGTTCAAACGATCTAGGTCTAGTCGGATCGTAGATCGGATCATTTGGACATTGACATGTGTGATGGGGCCTTTACTTGTGATTTTACCTTCTACAAAAAATGATTTCAGTAATTATCTCCAGCAGGGTCAATTTTTGAATTGCTTTTGTAATAAGTGCTAATAAACTAAAAAAGATAAGACTGAGATGTGTCAACAAGAGCCCGATGTATAGTGTAACATTTCAATTGACCCTAATTAATCAGATGGGGACCAAAAACATGTTCTTTTGGCCTCTGTCTGACAAGCATGCATCTGAACAGGACAGCAGAAATATACCTTCCTATAGATATGGACACTGAAAAGAAACATTTTCTATGAGCCATATGTTTTTTTATTACAATGGACCCCTATGATGATTGGATGTCTTGGCATCCATCCTGACTGTAACCACTGTTGTGTTCATACATTTTGAGCATATACGGTAGTTATGTGGCAACAATAAGCACATATTACACAGCAAAAGTGTTAATAAAAATAATAATAATAATAATCTTTATTTATATAGTGCCAACATATTCCGCAGTGCTTCACAATTCATAGGTTCATATTCAAACAATCATAAGAATTAGTTATCAGAAAATACAATACAATACAAAATACAATACCAAACATAATACAATAATTAAAGTAAAATGATGACAGCCCTGCTCATTCGAGCTTACAATCTAACAATGAGGTGGGGGTGACACAAAGTTCAGGTGCTTATTTACAATCATGGTATAGTCAACCTGAGGAGATGGGGAACAGATAGGAGCAGCTGAAGTGGCCACCAAAAATTATTTGTGATGCATTTGAGACTGGTGGGCTGATAGGCTATGTCTAAATGACTTTGAATAGGGATCATGATAGGTCGCCCTAAAAAGGTGTGCTTTAGGGATCACCTGAAATTATGTAGGTTGTGGATAGACCTAATTTCTTGGGGTAGATCATTCCAGAGAGCTCAGGAGAAGTTTTGGAGTTGGGAGTGGGAGGTTTGGATTATTGCAGAAGTGAGTCTAAAGACACTTTCAGACTGAAGAGAATGGGTGGGGTGATAGACAGAGATGAGTGTAGAGAGGTAGAGAGGTGCTAACACTGTGAAGAGTGTGAAGTGTGTGACGTTTTGCGCTTTTGCTAGGTACTATGTGCTTTTTTGATGCAGAAAATGTTTGCATCCATCCGTGTTGTCCCTGCCCTGTAGTATAAATCTAACCTAGGATACCAGCAGGCATTTCCAGGTTTCGGCTGCGTCTCACATCATGGGTCAGACGCCCCCTACCCATGTGACGTGGCTGAAATCCAGAAGTACCGGGTAGTATGCAAGATAAGCTGCACAAAAGAATTGACATACTGCATATTTTACAGATCTTAAGATCTGTAAAAATCCACAGCTATTACACTTCACAAAAATGCGTGATGTGCACACAGCACAAGCAAGTCACATTGACTTAGCTGGCTGGCCTATATATGATGTGCATGTGCTGCACATTTTTACATCTATGCTGTAAAAATGCGCAGAGAATGCGCCTCTGATGGCACATAGCCTATGTGTACAATATTCGGCAAAAAAGCAGTGTGTACCTAGCCATATGTTGTGCATGAGGTAGCCTGAGGCTGGAGAGCCAAATTTGAAGACAAGTAAACAGGGATCAAGAATGGAGGAATGGTAGCAGTAGTTAAAAAAGGCCTCCAAGTATGTGTATCATAAAACAGCTATGTATGCGTAATGGCCACTTTACACGTCCCAACAATGTTGGATACAACGACGTGGGAGCGCGATTTTTCTGGGCAGAAATACAAGATCGCATAGGAGATGTTACACAGCGCGATATCGGCAGGCAACGTAACTGCGATGTCTACGCCCCCTTTTACGGGCGACCCAGGAACGACCATTTAACATGGGAGAGAATAGGGGAAGTTGTACTCCAAATCATTGTTGGGCTTTCACACAGCACAATCCGGCCACATCGCCCATCCAGTATCGGGCAGTTGGAGAGCCTGCTCAATTCTCCCCCGATATCGTTTTGGCATCGTTCGTGCATCGTATTGGACATTTACACCATACAACGCACGAACGATATCGGGGCCAACGCACGAACCACGTGACTTTTTATCGGAGTTGGACGCCGATATCGGGACGTGTAAAGTGGCCATTACGTTTCTATTTCACTCATTGACTGTCATATTGTGGGCTTCATTAAAAACAAGGAAGTCCAGCACAATTATGTAGTAAAATCTGAATATTAATTGAGCAGCCTACATCTAAACTACTGCTATAAAAAGTACAAACATGTCTTCATGTGCCCAAATGGACCCTTTATCAGTTTGCCTTCAACTGAACACAAAAATGTTTGCACCTATGGACAATTGTTTTTACACAAAAAGAAGTGATTGATTCCAGTTGATGAAAGCTATGTAAATTATAAAATTTGATATACATATTTACACATTACTCATATAATATTAAGCATTTTCCCCTATGTACTTTTTGTAAACGCATAGAAAATATCTCTGTGCATTTAATAGGACTTCTATTAATAATTAAAGAAAACGTCCAACAGAACGACACAGCCATCATTAGATTCGCTACAATTACATATTAGCGGAATTCAATAGGGGCAGATATATCAAACTCACTGGCTTCTCTTTATAAGATGACAAACAAAATTATAAAGGTTTGGGTTTTTTTTACAGAAAAGTAGCCATGCTTGGAATATCTACTTTTTATTGCTTTGAAAAAAAATAAACTAAAAAGGCCATCTCCAGCTGACTTCATAAAGAGATAGAGTTACTATAGAAACTGTGATTGTCATACAATTCTTCATGTAGTCAAATTTCATCCCTTACATCTCCCCAGCTCTCTGTAGTATTGGTCCGGATTATAGATAGCACTAATGATGCATTAGGAAGTCTGAGAAAACATAAGAAAACCCAGCAAATACCCTATCCTGGTGATAAATGAAGGGGTTCACGTTTTACAATGCAAATGGGCATGTGGAGAGATGGATGTTAAGGAAATGTTGGTTTTTCGGCACTTAAAACACATCACTCATGTGGACAGCTTACCATTTACTTGCCCTCAAGCAAATATCCAGCTTTATTACTCACCTCTGGAGTTTTTCCCTTTAGTTCATATGCAGCAGGATTTTGCTCTTTATGGTTGTAATTGGGCTATATTTTACATTAATGCTACCTTTTTCATTAGGTGCCACTAATGTAATGAGAAATCTTCGTCTTGCAGGGGGAGTCTTCATGGGTTAAGACAGTTCTGTTACATTGCATATAGTTAAAGAATTGGCTTTTGGGCACATGGACATTTGTTCAAATGAGACAATGACCGAGCACAGACGATGCACTAATACTTCTGTTCATATCATTATACTTTGACCAGACGCACATTGGTACCATATTGCAACTTTTGGTACAGAAAACAGGACAGTGATATATCTATCATATTTTTAAGTTTATGGTCACAGCCTTTCAGTTTTTCCAAAACGTCAAAAAAATAACACAGTTTTGTACTTTTGTTGCCAACTCTGCACCGGGGCACAAAACACTGTCTATATTTTAATTTCTTGAAGACGTTCTGAACTCATGCAGGTCATAAAGTTTAACCTGGAGGAATGCTGAATTTACAAAATGTGGTATAAGAGACACCTCTTCCACCTGTATAGAAACACTTTATGCTGTTATTTGAACCTGAGTATAAGAGTACTGTAACAGTACACAGTACACATTGTAACAATGTGTCCATGATTTCACTGCAACTAGAGATCTACGAACAATCTCTGCACAATTATCTGGGTGTGTAACTGGGCCTTTAGGCTAGGGTCAGACTTGCATCATGCATTTGCTAAATGCATACATTTTTCATGTGCAAATGTTGGAAAACACATGTGTTAACGCACCCATAGGGTCCAATGCAAAAACGCATTGCAAAAGTGTAATGCTTTTGACACTTTGCGTTTTTGGTAGTACACCCAAAAATGCGGTCTGCAGCGTTTTTGGGCCTGTTATTGAAAACGCATGTTTTTTTTAACATGGGAGTCTACGGGAAACACATGCGTTAAAAATGAACATACATGTCATGGGATTGGCAAGGAAAAAAAAGCATCCTTTAATGCATCCCTCATACAGATGCAACATGCCAAATGTGACCCTTGCTTTAGGGTCATAAATCTCTCTTTAAAGATAACAACTAACAACTGGCAAAACTGTCCCATCCACAGATTAGCAATATATTGAACTGATAAAATACTAGTTAGTTGGGAGCAATAATCTTTGTGTCACATAATGACCATCATTCTTGACAGTGCACCATCATATATAAACACTATTCAAACTGACGAGCGCATGACAGTCTATGCAGATGGAACAATCTATTCTAGTTCAGCATGAGATTGAAATAGTGGTCTACCTCTGAAACCAGCTAATAAACGACCACCGATTGGCAAATACTTACTAATATTTATATCTAATGACATGCATTTAGCATCGCGTTTTGCATTGAACCCTCTGGGTGCGTTTTTGGATCCCATTTGGATGCGGTTTTGCGGTAAAAACACATAGAAACGCAAACGCAGCCAAATGCAGGCAAAATGCAGATGTGAAAAGGCCATAGACTATGTTTTGTGGTGAAAATTTACCCCATACTTTATAGTCATTCGCCAAAAAAACCCTTGCACTGTTTGTAATAGATACTGTATTGGCTGTTTTGACAGCCTGGATATATATCAGGTGACCTATAGCAACCAATCACAGCTCAGCATCTGATTGGTTGCTAAAGACAACAAAGGACATTCATAGTATAACACAGCTTATGTATGTCTGTGAAACATTGAGGGAAGCTGCCAAAAACAAGGACTTCTGGAAAATGTGGTACACTGGGACATGACTGTCAGTGAGCAGCAGTCACACAAACCCCAAAGCGATTAAGACACCTCTTTATTATTCTTCTGACAACCTGTAACATTTTAGTCCCCTGGAGATTTGGACAAAGTACAAAACTGACCTCAATGATGACCAGGGGCTGATTAACAGTAGCCAGGGCCCTTTGGGTTTCTTAGAATTTGAGGCCCCCCCAACCCAAGTATTATTAACATATCACATGATCAACTTTTAAAAGATCATGTGAGAGTTGATGTAATTAGCACACAGGGACAGATCCATAGAGGCAAAAGAAAAGCAATACTGGTGCATGTAACCACCTAGCCCCCAATATACAGCAGAGCCTGCACACAGCCCCCAGTATACATCAGAAGGCTACACAGCCACAAGTATACACAAGGAGGCCACACTCAGCCCCCACTATACAGCAGGAGGCCTCACACAGTTCAAATATACTGCAGGAGGCCATAAAACCATAAATATACAGTAGGAGATCTCACACAACCCTCAGTATACAGCAGTAGGCCACAAACAGCCCCCATTATAAAGCAGAGGACACACACAGCCCCCAGTATACAGCAGGAGTTCACACACAACCCCGAATATACATCAGTAGGCCGCATACAGCCCCCAGTAGAGAGCATGAGGTTGCACACAGCCCCAGTATACAGCAGGAAGTACACACACAGCTTCTGTATCCAGCAGGAGGCCTCACACAGCCCTCAGTATACAAAAAAAGCCACACACAGCCCCAACATTACAGAAGGAGGTCACACACATACCCCACTGTAAAGCAGGAGGCCACACACAGCTCCCAGAATACAGCAGGAGGCCACACACAGCTCCCAGTATACATAAGGAGGCTGAACAACGCTCCTAGTATACAGCAGGAGACCACACACAGACCCCACTATACAGCAGGAAGTCTCACACAGCCCCCAGTATACTGCAGGAGGCCTCACACAGCCACCAGTATATTGCAGGAGGCCACACACAGCCCCCAGTATACATGAAAACATCACACACAACCCCCAGTATACATCAAAGGCCAGACACAGCCCGTAATATACAGCAGAAGGCTTCACACAGCCCCCAGTATACAGCAAGAGGTCATACACTGCCCCCAGTTTACAGCTCCCCAATATACAGCAAGATGATGCACACCATCCCTGATATTACAGCAAGAGGCCACACACAGCACCCAGTATACAGCAGGAGGCTGCATACAGCCCAGTATATTGCAGGAGGCTGCACACAGCCCCCAGTATACAGCTGGAGGTCACACACAGCTCCCATTGTACAGCAGGAACCCACAAATAGCCCCTAGTATAAAGCAGGAGGCCACTCACAGCTCTCACTATTAAAGCAGGAGGCCACACATAGCCCCTGCAATATACTTACAGCCTGTGTATCTCAGCAAAAAGAAGCAAGATTGTGTTAATCTATTGTATGTGTTGTAGTTAAGAACAGAGAGTTACCATCCCGGGCAACACCAGATGCCCTCATATAATTCAAACAGAAGCCCATCATGGTCACATCAGTAGTTTAAAGTGAAAATCTGCTGCAACACTAGACAGTATATGTATAGGGAATAGCTTAATGGCTGAATGTGAATAGCAGGGCTCTCTGCACATCTAATAAAGACATAGGAAAAAAAAGACATGGCAGAAACTGCTTGTGAATCTAAAGAAAATGGAGAAATCTTAGCTTAAGCAGTGGCCACTGCATTAAGAGCCCGATAACCACGTCATGGTCTTTCTCATTATATTGGGTCCTAACCATGTGCCTCTCTTGTGTTGTAATGCTGTATGTGTGGGTAATTCATGCCTCTATATACAATTAAAACCAGCTGTGAGGGGTTATCATGGACATGACTACAACAAAATGGATACCAAACAGGCTACCGGGCGGGGAAGGAGCGCAGTCAAAAATCGGTAATACAAATATATAGTAAAGGACTGGCTACATCAGTAGAGCTATAGAATGAAGAGCTATAGCTCCCCAGAGCTACGTCTTAACTGACAAGAGCTGTATCAAAAGTGCAGTGGGTGAAATTAGTTTTCAGCATGTTGTAATTTTCCAAATAAATATATTTCAAAAGGTTCTATTGACATAAAATCTCACCAGATGTTGGTAATAACCAATCCATTCACATAGCCAAAAAAAATCAAACCATAAATGTCCATAAGCTTAGTGATATGTAATAATGAGAAATGACACTGGGAGAAAGTATTGAACATATGAAGAAAAAGAGTGCAAAAAAACATGGAAAGTCATTAACCAGTAAAAATCTAATAGTAATTGGAAAGCAAAACTGCCACTTAGTGAAAAAAATATCAGTTGGTTTAACTGATTATCTATAAAAAGGTGTCTGATTACCAAGGTGCCACACAAGAAACATCTCATGATGGGTAAAATTAGTGAGCGGTCTCAAGACCTTCAGAATCTTGTTGCAAAACATACTGCTGCATTGGTTACCGAATTTCTAAACTATTAATAGTTCTAATGAGCACTGTTGGGGCCATAAAATTGTAAAGAACATAATTTCACCATAAACTGGCCAAGACCAGGGGCTCTCCACAGAATTTCAGATAAAAAAGATACATTATCAGAAGAGTTGTCCAAGAGCCAAGCACCACCCGTGGAGAACTACAGAAAGACCTGGAAAATGTAGGTACAATTTTTTTCAGAAAACAATAAATAATACACTCAAACTGAATGGCCTGTATGCTTGCTCATTATGCAAGACTTCATTGCTGAACAAAAAGCATATTCAAGAGTCCCTAAAGTTTGCTTCACAACATTAAGACAAGCCTGTAAAATATTGGGAGAATACTGTCTGGACAGCTGAGACCAAAATGGAACTCTTTGGATACACTCCATGTTTGGAGGCCAAAGGGCCAAATATCATCCCAAAAACACCATAGAAACAATTACATTTGAATATGAGAAAATCATGGTGTGATGCTGTTTTTCAGCATATGGCACCAGTAAACTTCATATCATTGAAGGAAGGATGAATGAGAACTGTACCAAGATATTGTTGATAAAAACATTTCTGCCATCTACCAGGATCATGAACATGAAACGATGGTCAACATTTAAGCAAAACAATGATCCCAAACACAAAGCCAAGGAAAGTCTCAATTGATGTTATATAAAGTAAATAAAGATGCTATAAATGTCCTAGCCAATCACCTGATCTGAATCCAAGATAGTATGGAGGGGACTAAAGCTAACAGGTAATAAAAGAAACCCACAGAATCATTAGGTTTCTAAAAATGTTTGTTTGGAAGAATGGGCCAAAATCACATCTGAGCAATGCATGCGACTAGTTTCTCCATACAGCAGGCATCTCAAAGCTGTCTGCACCAACAAATTCTTCTGTATAAAGTATTAGTTACATTTCAGTAATCGTGTTCAATAGTTTTTTTCCCTGTGCCATTTCTCATTATACACATCAATAAATGTAGGTCATCTATTTGGTTTCTTTGCCTGAGAGGATTGGATTGCTTGTTACCATCATGTGGTGAGAATTCATGCCAATTTGTAACATTAGAATTACAGTGTGTTGATAAAGTAACTATGCAGTGCAATGCAGTGTGGTGTTGTTATAAGTAAAAATACACGGTATATTTGTCTGTGGGTCCGGTTAAATTGCAGAACAGTTGTGAGGACTGTAAAAAACAGTGTGTGTGAACCTGTGTCCTCCACATCCAGGGTAGCACCAGGGCCGACGTCAGCACCCGGCATTACCCGGGCAAGTGCCGGGGCCCTGAACAGCTGGGGGGGGCCACTGGCCATCAGGGACAGGCAGCCCTGACAGCCAGGGGCCCATTAGGGACAGACAACCCTGTCAATAAGGGGTATATCAGGCAGACTCGGCAAGGAGCTGAGTGCTCGCTGAGCTCCTAGTGCACATGACTAATTTGCATGCGATGCAGATTAGCCATGTGCTGGCTCCAGGGAGCAGTGGAGCTTCCTCCTTTGCCTACTGTAGCAGAGTGATGAGTCATCACCCTGCGACCTATCACACTGCTGCAAGAAGGAGGAAGGAGGAAGCTCTACAGTCCCTGGAGCCTGATGCTATAAGGATGTGGTGGGGAAGAATCTGAGGAGGACACAGCTCCGGGGGAGCGGATGGAAGGTATGATCAGTTTGTGTGTTTTTACTGTGAGCGGCAGCAGGATAGGGGATTTTATGTACCATGGAGGCTGTGCTGACTGTATATACAGGCTGTGCTAGGGTATATAGAGGCTGTGCTGACTGTATATAGAGGTTTTTGCTAGGGTATATAGCGGCTGTGCTGACTGGATATACAGTAGAGGCTGGTGCTAAAGGGTATATAAGGCTTGCTGACTGTATATACAGGCTGTACTAGGGTATATAAGGCTGGGGGGACATATAAGGGCTGGCTGACAGATTTTGGGCGTGCTGACTGTATATAGAGGCGTCTGACTGTAATAAGGCTATGCTGACGTATATAGAAGCTTGCAGGGTATATAAGGCTGTGCTGACTGAATATAGAGGGTGTGCTGACTGCATAAGAGGCTTTCCCCGTATAAGAGGCTGTGTTGGGGATATGAGCTGGCGGCGGGATACGGGGGCTGTTTTTGGGGTATACCGAGGGTGCTGCTGAGGTATATGGAGACTGCTGTTTGCTATATATATAAAAGGAAGCTGTGCTGGGGTATATATAATTGGAAAACTGTCTGGGCTTATATATATAATAAGAAGCTGTGCTGGACCATACATATTATTTGGAGGCTATGCTGGGCTGGATATATTTTTAGAGGCTATGCTGGGCTGCCAAGCTTCCAAATAATATATACAGCCC